>CM056490.1:60638708-61222285 GCA_029783415.1 Anisodus acutangulus
GCATATTTAGTTACAAATATGAGAATTTTTTGTTGTGTCTGTATTAGAAGTAGATTCAAGATTTAAATTTAATGAGTTTAATTTAATATTTTTAGCATTGTATTCATTGTCTTGTTAAAATTATGAGTTCAAATATAAGATTTCTTAATGTGTTATAAATCTTAACATATATATCTATTTTCATATGAATCCGTAGTTAAAAGGCTACATACGCCCCTGCCCCTGCTTTGTACTCATTAACACAAAAAAAAAATAGTGATATTGATATTCTACATCTGCTGAATTAAATTAGGTCTTGAATCCGTAGAAAGTTCTTTTATCAACTTAATTGTGACAACTATAAATTCTTCAATTCCTTTTCTGTTTCTGGGAAATATAGGGTTGTGACAATCATTAACTCAACCATGATCAAAGCTAGGTACGGAACAAAGTCAAAATTGATTATCAATGTTTATATAGTAGATGTTAAATTTTCTTGATATATATTTTTCTTTTTACATTTTTAATTCCTTTAGTAAAATCCAGCTCTCCCCCTGAAACCAACTGCCATTATATTTTATTTCTAGATAGTACCTAGATAAACAAAAATTATTTGAACTACACTCATAGACCACAAAGGGTGTTCCCAAACTCCAGGAAAGATAAGGAATCCAATAAGTATCACAAAAGGACAATCTTCTTTTATCATGGGAGTGACAATCTTCTTGTTAAAATCAGATTTAAAGATCCATTTCTTCATCTGAATGAATAGATATATAATTATATATAGCTCAATATGATAAAATGAAAAAATAAATAAATCACCTCGATGGTTGAAAGAGTTCGTTTACATCTCAAAAGGGCTAAGCGGTGTTTTGTTAGGCGTAGCCACGAAACAAGACGTTTTAAGTACGACTAATATAATCGGAATTTTGGTTATAGGAAGCTCATTGTGAGGAGCTTTAGCATTTTATAGCAAAGACGACTGTCAACCCAAATCTAATACGTATTGTCCGCTTTGATCCAATAAACCTTACTAATTTATCCCTCGCGCTACATCATTGTATTATCAAGCTTAAAAGTGATCGTACTATGTGAACTTGTGTTATGCCTTATAAAACTCTTTACTTTCTCTCACATTCCGATATTGAATTCACTTAAGGTGTCATATGTACCCCTTTTTCAGAAGTTTGTCAGCCTACAAGATGTTAGTCCTTCTCTTTGACTTGCTCGCATTGTCCCGCCCTCCATCATGGGTGTCACAAGAGCTCTATTCTCGGTGCTTTACAAGACCTCTAATTAAGTTTGGTAAAAACAAGCCCATCAAATTAAGAGGAAATAGTATTTCGCTCATTGGATATGATATTTCAAGATAGAGAAACTAACACTCAACTTAAAGTGAAAGGAATCTACAAAATCCCAAACTAGAAGAGCTGAAAAAATTTAGAAAAGAAATGCAAATGACTCAAAGTCCAAAGCAATTTGAATCATGTTAATTACTAATTGTCGACATGTCTATGATTGCCTCTCTTGAAAATGAAGGCTTTCACAATAACAGGGAAAAGTAAAACAAAAACATTTACATTTACATTTACATTTTGTGCTATCCTGTCCGATGGAAAAAAAAAGAGGTGGGAAACTAAAAAGAAAAATGCGAATCTATACAGCGTCTTTGTAATAATTAGAGCTAGAAATTCATTATAATAATTTGTCACCCTTCTCAAAATATGTTGAAAGTTTGTCTCTTAACATGTCTACATCAACTAACGTTGCCCCTTGAACCTGTTGACCAAAAGAAAAAAAAAGAAGAAGCACCAATTAGGAAAACAGAAAAAAAATTCAAAGATACATATAATAATATTGATAAGTCTGCTACCACATAAAGCATAGTCACAGAGGAAAAACAAGACTGATTCGCTATATTTATATCAATGGTTCTAAAGAGCTTAATCCAATACAGATCTGATCCTAAATTGCGTTAATTAAGAAATAATTAAGTTGCTTAGTATTAAATATTCATATTTTTCAAAATAAGCTGATTTTAGAAAACATAAAATGTGCATAATTTTCTTTTAAATGTTTACAAGGTTAAGCCCTCTTTGGACTCTATTCTAGGTCGTTTATTAATGAAAATTACATTTTCTCCTCACCCCCTACCTCACTAGGCCACCACAAAATTTTATATCCATATTTGTACTATTATATATTTATATAAGTGAAAAGTTATAAACTAAAAAGTCTAAACACTAACATGTCATTTTAATAAAATATATTTGTATTTAATAATTGTTAAATAAAAAATTAATTTATAATGTGTCTTCTCTAAATAGTGATGTTCTTCCATTAGTAACTAATTTTTACAGAATGAGATATCTTCATCCTTAACTAGATTGGTTTGCGCCCTGTGAACGGAGAAACTTCTAATCGGGAGTGCTAGATTCCCCTTAAATGGGTCATATATGTGATATAAATATGAATTAATTGGTTCAGTAAATTCCGAATTTCATATGATTCAACCAAAAATAAAAACAGAAGGATATTTGATAATACCTGAAAATGCAAGGTATAGAAGACCCTATCTTCAAAAGTTTCAAAAGAAGATGCATTTAGTATAACAAAGCCTTCATCTTCTAATTCTGATATAGCCTCACCAATTGAACCTTTATTGATCTTCAAAGTTGATATTTGAATCAATATTTCGTTATCACCAATTTGAGTTGCTGAAATAACTAATGCAGAGCTCTCATCAATTCCACATCTTCTTCCTTTTTGATTGTTAAAATCAGCTGAATTTTCTTTATTGAAAATAGTTCTTGATGTAAATTCTTCTTTTTTCTGAATCAGTCTTTCCACTTCACTTTGTAACTCTGGTATGTACTTGAGAATTTTTGCTATTGTTGATGGAATACTTAGCTTTTTCTGTGAGCATCAAGAAATGATAAAGTAATTAGTGAACATAAAAGTTAAATTGATAAGGAGGAAAAAACAAAGAGGAAAAGTTTAGGGTATTTATATATATAATTGAATATTATTTACAAAATGCTAGACTTCATATATTTTTCAAAAAAATTCTATTTACTATGATATCAGATTAATTTGATTTAAAAAAATTGTAACTTCATAATGTTAGTACTTCCTCTGTCCTAATTTATATGACACACTTTCATTTTTAGTCAGCTCCAAAAAAAAGGGCACGTTTATTTATTTGGCAACAATTTAACTTTAAATTTTACCTTTTACGCTTAACGAGACGATTTATAACCACACAAATATCTTTGACTTATTTTAGACTACAAGATTCAAAAGTCTTCTTTTATTTCTTAAACTTCGTGTCTAATCAAACTACATCACATAAATTGGGACGGATGGAGTACTATTTTTGCCAAAATTTAAATCAACCCGTATTTTGTGAAACTAAAATTGATTAAAGTTCAATTTGATTTATTTTGAAACCATACTAGTATAAACTATCACAATTCTCTATTTTTTCTAACTTCAACTTCTATTTTTTCACTCCCAAAAAGAATGAAAAACAATAGGTTAAAATTTAAATTAAAAAAAACATACCGTATGTTTCGAAGCTGGAAGCAAAGAACGAAGAGAAGAATATAAGTCATTAATTTTTCTTCTACGATCACGCTCACTAGCATTATGATTAAGCTTCTTCACCATCTGATCAGGTTGATTATGATGATCATCACCGTTAATAATCTGATCAAATTTATTTGAATCACAATGTTGGAGGCTTTTTTGTGATGATGATGATGATGAATGAATAGCAATAGCAATAGCTGAATTATCTGAAGTTTCAAAAGCAGTAGTATTTAATTGTTGGCTTATGGGATCCTCCAAAAGCCAGCCAAAATTATTATTAGTACAAAACATAGGAGGAGAAGAAGAAATGCCTAGCATTTTTGCTAATTATAACACTCTTAAGACTTTTGTGCTTTAATTACTTAATTTGTGAGACAATGTTGACATGATGTTTATATATGAGAATTTATGCCAATGGCTTTCATCAGGACACAGCTCAGCATAATACTTTAATTAAGGAATATTTAATTATTTGGGATAATTGCATACTTGGTCCTTCAATTGTTGATAAATTCAAATTTCTGGTCCTTGTATTTTTTGGCAAAGCACATTTAACTTTTAATTAATAAAAATGTGTACTTTTTTCTCCTTCAATAGAGGAAATATGCGATATTTAAATTATTTTTAAAACTCTTTGACTCTCAAATATGGAGTAATCGTACAAATTTAACATCACGTCAATAATGAAATGAATTAGCACTTAATAATTTGTTAAATCCGTGACGATTCACAGCCAACAAAGGTGGAACGTACCAGAATTTAAAGTTTATGATTCGTGTTTCTAATCCTTTAAAGTTATTGAGTTCTAAATTAATAGTTTGTACATATTTAATGAATTTAATACATTTAATACAAATACAAAATTCGGATTAAAGCTATTGGGTTAGGCTGAACCCGTAACCAAAGTAGCTCCGCCCCCGGCAGTCAAAAGGGATCAAAAGTGCAACTCTCAATTACTTGAAAGTTAAATGTGCTTAACCAGAATATAAAGGGACCAAAAATAGAAATATCAATATTTGAGGGACTGAAAGAGCATAATTTCCTAATTATTTCAATATACAAATGACAATAATTTTTTATATAATAAACGTACATGCTTGTAAGGCGTAATGCGTGTGGAATACCATGGCATGCACAAGCCTCAAGTATATTACACATATAAGCTTGAGTAATTAGTGGTAATGTCACGCATAATCACGTTTAATTAATTAAATATGCCACCTCTACCTTTTTCATGTTAAAAGATTATGCAAGGTTCACTACAAGAAAAAGGGTTATTAGCGACCAACATTTAGCGGCGAGTGAAAAATCTGATCCCTAAGGATATACTTGTAGGGACGAGGTTTTCTTATGGTCCCTACTTTTCATTTTAATTACTTGACGGGACAAAATGTGGTTCCTAAAATGACAAGCCCTAGACCTAATGTGTGGTACTTAATATTGCCTAAAAAAATAAAAAATAAAAAAATAAAAAAATAAAACTCCTCTCTCTAAATTACCATTTATCTCTTTGCAAGCCCTAAACCCTCGTTACTCGCCGATTTCCCGAATTCATCTCCCAGCCTTAGATCCATCGCTTAGGAGTTCTTTTGCACCAGGTAATTGACCCTTTCACAGCTTTCTATTTGCTTCAGTGAATCTAATTCAAGAGAAATTTGTGAATGCAGCTGCGTTAGACAAGACACTCCAGCCTCCTCATTGTATTTATTTTTGAAATTAGCAAAAAGAATTTCTTCATCAGTGTACTCGTTGATAACGTCCAAATCCACTCCTCAAAGAGAAAGAGTATACACAGTCATCGTAATATAATTTATCAAACTATGAGTCGGGATCGAATCCACATGAAACAATATAATAGGCGGTTAAGAAAGTAAAGGATTCATCACCAACTAAGCTAAGCCAAACACTTTTTCAATATTTGATTTTTGATTTAAAAACTAACAAAGATAAAACTAACCTAGAAAACAAGTAAAATGATCAATGACCACAAGCATGGATATAAGAGAATTACTCTCAAGTAACGATCCAATGTATTTTACGATTTTACAATTATGAAAGAGTTTATGCTAATAGATAATGATTTCTAAAATCTCATTGAAAGTCTTCCGACCAAATCAATGAATTTCACTCTAAGCTTTTCTAAGCCTTAGAGTGCGATATTAAGCACAATCAATTTAACCTCAAGTTAATTATCCTATTCCTGGCTTGAGTTATTAGATGAGGTTTAAAGCCTCAAATCCTTGTTAATTAATCTTTCTCAACCTCAATTTTCCTCTTCCGAGCTCAAATCGAAGTAAATGGGCAAGTCCTAGGTTAGCTAATTCCTTGAAAACATTAAAGAATCAGATTAATTAAAGAAACAAAGATCCACTTCATTAGAAATAAAAATCATTCAATACATAAGCATAACAAGAGTTTCAATCCAAACTTCAACCATGTACATATATTTTCATGAACAAGTTTCAAGTAAAGGAATGAAATACTACACACTTAAATATTCAATACAAAATAAGAAAGTGAACAAAGATATAAGAAATTTTTCATTAAGTGCTCCAATCTTCTATTTCAAGGTGTGAGTTGATGAAATCCTAGCTCTACAAGATTTGTGTTTTTGCCAAAGATATGAGGAAATTCCCCTAAGTCTTCCTTTTATAATTCTCCAATTTTCCCAAGTTAAAATATGACAAAATATGCCCCTAATTGTCAGATTTATAAATCTTGCCATTTTTTTGTGCTTTTAACCACTTTTCTCATTTAAAATATGTCTGCTTTTTACCACCACCTTTTGTCAAGTTTAGTATTCTATTGGCAATCAACTAATATCCTTCTTCGGGTGGTTAGGGTGGCAATCTACCTAAAAGGCATTTTTACAGAGCATGTTAGACAGCACCTTTGCTTTATCTTTTGCCTAATAAGAGACAACAAAGGTCTTTCTGTTGAATGCATCTTGTCTAGCTCATATGTCCAACTGTCTAGACTCTAGATTAAGATGACCCTAGAAGTATAGAATGTCTATTTGTAGTAGTCTAATGTTTGAATTTAGTTTTAACTGTATTTTCTAATGATTATATTTTGACTTTTGAGATCTGGTGCAATTAATTTGAAGCTGCATTTTCATATAGTTAGCACACTTGGTACTGTTTTGAACTTAGATTTAAATATTTGAGCTCAACAATAAACATATAAGTTGGAGCCTAGATCCATTATGTGTTCAAGACCATGTTAAGTTTCAGTTTCATGTTACTAGTGTTTAATGACTAGATTAGCATGCCTTACTCAATTTGGGTTTAGTTTCTGTCAAGTTTAAATAGAATTCAAACATCTACTCTTTACATATATGTTTGTATCTTTGCAGTCTTTTTACATTGATGTTCAAATTTTGGAAGTGTGTAATTACGCTTGATAGAATTTGACAGTGAGTAGTTAAATTAGTTAAATTATTTCTCTAGACTTAGTTAACTGAAGTTATTTAACCAATTGTAGCAGATTTTTATCGTTTTTAAGAAAGTTTATTTCATACCTTCTACAGGTTTTAAGACTCGAATTTACAAGTGAAGAAGCTAGTTAATTACAATTGAAATATAAATTTACCTAATATAAAAAATATACAAAATATGGTAATATTCTATCAAACCCCCGCAGTTGAAGTGCGAGGTTCTCGTATATTGAGACTGGCTCGAAAGTCATCAAAGTGTATGCGCAGAAGTCCTTTAGTGAATATGTCAGCAATCTGATATCGGGAAGGAACATGAAGAACACAAACTTGTCCACGAGCAACTTTCTCATGTACAAAGTGAATATCCATTTCAATGTGTTTAGTGCGTTGATGTTGAACGGGATTGCCGGAAAGATATATCGCACTTACATTATCACAGTAAACCATTGTAGCCTTATGAAGTGGGCAGTGAAGCTCAAGTAGAAGGTTGCGTATCCAACAAGACTCAGAAACAACATTCGCTACACCTCTGTACTCAGCTTCGGCACTGTATCGAGACAGAGTAGGTTGTCTTTTAGAAGACCACGAAAGCAAGTTATCTCCAAGGAACACACAGTAACCTGACGTGGATCGATGAGTATCAGGACATCCACCCCAGTCAGCATCATAATAAGATGTGAGATCAGAGAGTGAGGACTTGTACAGGTGTAAGCCTAAATAAATAATACCTTGTACATATCGCAAAATACGTTTGAGGGCATTCATGTGTTCATCCGTCTGGTTGTGCATATGTAAGCATATTTGTTGCACGACATAGGATATATCTGGTCTCGTGAAAGTGAGATACTGCAACGCTCCTGCTAAACTGCGATAGTGAGTCAGGTCGGCATACAGAGAACCCGAAGAGGCACTGAGTTTGGAATTAGTGTCCATCGGTGTGTGGGCCTACTTGCAAGACATCATGCCTGCTCGGTCAATGATATCTCTGGCGTACTTCCTTTGACAAAGGAATAAGTCACTTGCATGTCTCGTAACAACAATCCCCAAAAAATAGCTTAGGGGGCCTAAATCCTTCATAGCAAACTCAGAGGCAAGGAGTGACATAATGGATCGGCGCAGTGTATCAGAAGATGTGGTGAGGATAATATCATCAACATATTACCATTGCTATAAATGAACAGTGAATGGTCAGATTTGCTATGTTTAAACCCGATAGAGGATACAAAATCAGCAAACCGTTGGTACCATGCACGAGGAGCCTGTTTCAATCCATAGAGTGATTTCTTCAAAAGACACATAATCTGGATGAATCGGATCCCTGAATCCCATAGGCTAATGCATATATACGGTTTCATGAAGGTCTCCATGCAAGAAAGTATTTTTAACGTCAAGCTGATAAATAGGCCAAGACTTGGACAAAACAATACTGAGAACGGTCCAAATAGTCGCTGGTTTCACCACCGGGCTAAAAGTTTCATCACAATCCACTCCCATCTATTGAGACATGTCATCACCTACAAGATGAGCTTTGTGCCTCTCAAAAGAACCATCAAATTTCTTTTTATGTCAAAAAATCTACATAGAATGAATAATATTAGCATCAGAAGGACGAGGTACTAGATCCCACGTCTTATTTTCAATAAGAACAGTATATTCGTCAATCATTGCATTTTTCCAATTAGGATCAGACAAGGCATCTTTCGGATTACGAGAAATAGGGGAATGGGCAACCGTAGTGGACAATTTAAATAGCCATTTGGGTTTGGGAATGTTGTGCATAGCACGGGTTTCGATTGTCCGTGGGTGTGCCGTGGAAGGTTGGACATGATTGGGATGGGGTGGCCGAGAAGTGGAGGCGGTAATGGGTGGACTGCTGGGAGTATGAGGTGGGGCCAAGAAGGGGCATCAGCGTCGATGAGAGAGGGACTGACCGAGAGACAGTCGAGGCCGTGATGGGCTATTTCGAGGCTCCCATTGCGGGGTTGGGTGGACTGCCCGCCTCAGGATGGCAGTGGTAGAGACCGTTGTTGGTGTCGATGACGACTAATTTTGCAAGTGATGAATTAGAAGGAGACTTAGGCCATCATTTAGGAATTTAAGGATGGAGAATTGAGTTTGGCAAATGAGAATTGGGACTCATCGAATATGACATGCCGAAAAATGATTATTTTTCGGCTTGACAAGTCGTAACAATTGTAACCTCGATGATTGGGGATATCCAAGAAAGACGCACGGGGATGACCGAGTTTGCAGCTTGTTGATTTGTGTGGAGGTATGGAGGGGGTAACACAGACATCCAAAAGTTCGTAAATGCTTATAGGAAGGATTTCGAAGATAGAGAACTTGAGTGGGAGAGTTGTGCTTGAGAGACTTGTTTGGGAGAATATTCAAGAGATTGGTTTGTCTTTGATAGAGCGTAATGCCAAAAATAGAGGGGATAGAGGCGTGAGTAAGGAGGGCACAAACGAAGTTATTTATAGTTCTAATTTTTTGTTGGCTTTGCCATTTTGTGGAGAGGTGTGGGGACAGGAAAAATGAAAAACAATGTCGTATTTGACGCCGAAAATTTTGAATTGATTATTATCGAATTCCCTCCCATTGAAAACATTTAATATTCTTTTCAAATTGTGTCTTAATGAAAGTGTTGAATGACGAAAAAATAGAATAAACTTGGGACTTATTACCAATGGCAAACGTCCATAGGATGTTTGAACAATCATCTAAAAACAACATATTGTATCGATGCCCGATCGTGCTTAAGATAGGAGAAATTCATAAATCACTTTGTATTATATCAAAAGGCATTAAAGTACAAGCGGATAAAGAATAAAATGGCAACTTGACATGTTTCCCAAAAATACAATATTCACAAACAGGAGGAGACGGGACATATTTGTAAGCAATAAATTTATTTTTGCTAAGGGAGCGTAAAACAGAGTCTCCCAGATGTCCTAATCTATTTTGACATAAAGGAGACAAAATTGATGCAAATGTTGATGGAGATGAGGCTGGATGGCTGACGGAGGTGGTGATAGGATAAAGGTCTCTGATGCTATCATATCTCATTATTCACATCCCTGTCATAAGGTCATTCACAGAAAAAACAAAATGATCAAATTCAAGGGAAACATTATTGTTGGTTGTGAGACAACGCACAGAGATTAGATTTTTGATATATTTTGGAGCATGGAGGACATTTTTTAAGGCTAACGGGGTGTGTGGTTGGGAAAGAGATGATTGTCCATAACCTCGAATGGTAATGCCTTGTCTACTACCAATAATAATATTATGATATAAATTGCTCATATTGAAATAAGATGAGAGAGTACCTTGGGATGCCGTCATATGAAATGTGACGCCAGTGTCCATGTACCAACTGTTGTAAAAAACGTTAAGAGACATCGTGTTCATAACTTCCTCAATATGCATTGGTGCATAGGTTGAAAGAGGAGAAATATGTGCACTATATGTCTGCGATGGACGTGCGCAGAGGATGGCGGACTGGGCCTGTTGGGTCCAGGAGGATGTCGGGTAGAGACAAGGTGGAGCAACCCATACTGGTGCGGGCCACGCAGCCCATGGCGGGTAGGCAGCACACGGCGGAGACTGCTGCCACTGTTGCTGCCGCTATTGGTGGGTGCCAGCAGGTGGGGGCTGCCTCCTGCCATCGCTGCACTGTTTCCGGCGCTGCCACTGTTGCCGCTGCTATTTCCGTCGATGTTGTCGCAGTTGTTTCCATAATTTCTTCCTCTGTTGTTATTTCTGAAACGTGTGCCACGTGTCGGATCGTTGGCTTGCCTGTAGGATGGGGCGAGATCCGAGCCTTTCAGGTCAGCATGGTTGCCGCCAATGCCTATGAGGGTGGTGTCTGTGCTGGCATTAATCGCTGCCCGCTTTATTTTTTGAGTTTCTTCAAGAATGGGTCTCGAACGAGCCTCATAGAACGGAGGAAATGGCGTGCTTTGTTGGAGGATGGTAGCGACGCCGTCATAATTTTCATTCAAACCCGCAATAAGTTGCATCATCAATCGTTGATTAGTGACCGATGCACCGATGTTGGAGAGTTGATCGGAAATCATCTTAAGTTCTTGACAATAGGCCGACGCATTAGGAAAATAGTCTTGTTGAATGTCCTGAAATTGATTTTCCTGTTACAACGCACGTTGTGTCTTGTTGTCATGAAAAATACTTTTCAAACACTCCCACGTTTGTCATGCAATGGCATCGGTTTCAGTGATTGGATGCAATAGATCATTCGAGATCGTGCCGTAGATCCATTGTAGGATAACTGCATCTAAGCGGGACCAAAGTTCATCATTAGAATCATCAGGTCTTTCTAAGACTTTGATTTTGAAGGGATGATATGGTCGATGACTTTGTATACACGATAATGAATCTTAAATAATTTCGCCCAAGATGAATACTGAACTTTTTTCATCTCAAGAGTTATGTGAATGAAATTCTTGATGTTGTTAACTGTAATGCAGGATGGAATTTAGGTTGTTCAATCATTGAAAATTGGAGAGGAAGAGAGGAAAATCGAAGAAAGAAAGAGAGAGAGATGCCTAGGAAGAGGGCTGCCGAGGAAGAGGGCTACCGAGGAAGAGGGCTGCCGCGGGGGAGGGGCGACGTCTTAGGGAGAAAAAGAAGTTAGGGTTTGGCTTATGATACCATGTAGGAATATGTTTCTTGCCTTTCATTAATTATTGTGTATAATATATATAGTGTTAAATAATTACAAACTATGTAACTAAATATTCCTAATTATAATTGGAATATAAATTTACATAATATAAAAGATATACAAAATATGATAATATTCTATCAAAGACCACGAGACAAGTTGATTATCATTTCGTGATGGATGCTTGGCAGATATTTTTTTTATATTTTTTGCTACTGATATTGTTTTTGCCTTTTGTGCCAAGGGGTTGTGTAATCAATATAGCGACTTATACATGGATGTACAATGCTACCTTTGGGATGTTAATTCATTTTATAAAGTTAATTATATATACCAAAGCAGGTTGTTAGTTATAATTTTTGTCTATATGCAATTTAATTTCTATATTATGAGTTGTTTAATATTCTTTCTTTATAAAAACAAGACCAGAAAAAATTTAGGGACCATAAACTCTAGTGCATCTAACACTTTCAGTGACCAGATTTGGGATCTTCTGTAATTTCGCACTTGAGGGGTTATTTCTTGGTTTCGTCCAGTCATTAATAACTTGATTATTTTTAGATAATAGTAAATAGAAACAACGCTTGTAAGGAGTCCTATTAATTCCATCACCAAATATCTACAGGCACCAACACTAGTGATGTAAAAGGGTATTTAGGGACCAAAAATGTGGGTCCTAAAAGTGTTTAGAACAGATTTTATCGGTCGCTACTGCCGTTTAGTGACCGGTATCTAAACCTCGTCGCTACTGGCGGCGGAGCCTATAAGGACAGAAAAATATGGTCGCTATTAACATTCTGGGACCAGAATCATATTTTTAGAGACCAAATTTCTCGTCCCTAATAGCCGTTTTCCTTGTAGTGGTTCTTTTAGTTGATGGAATGACAAAGAGAATCAAGAATATGCTACAAGTTGTTTTATTTTTTAATTCCTACTTAATTAGATGTGAAGTTCCTAAAATAAGATGTTTTGGAGTAGTGGTCATCACTGGTTCGATTCGACTGATTATTTCAAGAAATTTAATTATAGTACACCGACTTTTCAGTTATTATATTGTGTATAATTAGATTGATCTTTTTCTAGCTGTCATAATCGTTTTGTTTTCTCTTTCATTTCGGTTTAGTTCGACTAATTTGATATCTTTTTTTGAAAACGTCAAATATAAACACTATTGGTGCTAGGATTCTCATTTGTTACCTGAAAATAATAAACTTCAATTCTCATATTAAGAAATAATAGATGAAATGAGCAACACTTAACTCTCAAATACACCTACTTCGGCTAAACAACTCTATAACTTATGACTGCTGTTTAGTTATTTCTTTTAATTTTTCTGTAAAATATAGGGTTGAGACAATCATTAAGTCAACTGCCACTATATTTTATTTCTAGTTCCAAAAGAGAGAAAAATATTTATGAAGTACACTCTTAATTAGACCAGAAACAAAGTTATGCGGCTAAGGATCTTCCCAAGTTGCAGGAAAGATAAAGAATCCAATTTTCACAAATGAAAAAAGATTTATTTGCAAAATTCAATCAGAATGACAATTTTGTTTATATAATCAAACTTATGAACATTTCTTCATCTGAAATGACTAAGCTAAGCAGTTTTTTGATAGGTGGAAATATATACTCTTTTTAGCTAGAATCACTACTAGAAACAGATTTTTTTCCACCGATATTCAGTGAAAAATTTGTGCTATAAAATATGATTTTTCCATTTCTACCGAATCAGCTCACTTGGAAAACACATGTTGAGAAACATGTTTCTTTAGACACGCTGGAAAACTTCTTAATTTTTTTCGTGTGAAAACACTACTATTTAGATTTTTTCTATTGACAGTCAGTGAAAAATAGCCACTGAATATAATTCAGTAAAAAAATCGGTGGGAAAATATAAAATTTTTAGTAGTGAATGAAACCGAGTATAATATCTCAAATCTCTATTTTTACTTAAAATAAGCAAAAACCTAAAAGAAATTAGTGAAAGTATTTTCAATTTATAAGCAATTACAAATATTAGTAATCCTCACTTGGATTAGTTAGGTAAGGTCTGGTTCCTTATTTATACTTTTCTTTTTTGAGGAATTTTATTATTAAATAAAATGAGCCGCACACTGTTCGGGTGGGAAATTAGCTTTAAAATAACTTTAATATTTTAAAATATGTTCCTAATTAATTTGAGATTAACACATAGTTGTTATTGTTATTGTAATATTTTCAAATAAGTTTAAATATATTTTTTAATATATCAAATGAAAACATTTGAGTGCCAACGAGCCTTTTTTAGAGCAAAAAAGTTGCCGAGACTGTATATTCTTTCATCAACAAAATGTTGGGTGCTCGACTATTCAGGCAAATTCTTCTTTTATTATCTAGATGAAGTGATTTTTAAGGACGATTCAGGGGCCCAATTACCTCATTTGTTGGAGAAGACTCCAAACTTCAGTTTCCACATTTAATTCTGAAGGGGTCATTCGCACGAATTCCCTATTTTAGGGCGGTCTTTAATTTTGGCTCTTTAAATTTGATAATATGCCGACGCATTTGGAAAATTCGTCGTATCAATGGTGGAGAATTCTTGTTCTAAAGTGACAACACGAGAATTTTTGTTGTCTTGAAAAATGTCCCGCAGACGTTTCCAAGCCTCCATTGATGTAGAATCGGGTTCCATTATTGTGTGTAACAAATCAGAAGAGATTGTTGCATAAATCCAGGAGAGAACTCTGGCATCAAGAGTTTTTCAGAGTTCTTTGTCATCATCGGTCTTTAAATCCTTCCATTTGCCATTCTTCGGCGGGATTATGTGATGAATAAGCCGGTGGGAACAACAATAAATCTTTAAAAGTTCCGCCCAAGTTGCACAGTGAACATTTTTCATCTCAAGGATGATGAAAACACGTGTTTTGATATTTGAAACGGTAAGGGCTGGATGAAAGTTGTTTTTGGAGTCAGACATTATTGATTGGAAGACAAAAAATAGGATGAACAATAATGGAGATGAAAGAAAGAAGAACAAGAAAAAAAATCGGCTAAGTGTGTGGGGGTAGGGTGGCCGATTGGAGGGTTGTGTTTTAGTGTAGGATCTTTTCCCAATCTCTTGATACCATGTAAAATAATATCTTCCTCAATCATTACTCTTTCAAAAATGTGGTTAATATACAATTGTACATGCTAGAAATTAGTAGATGATAGGGAGAAGATTACACCTAATTATCTTCATAAGGATAATGCTAATCTTCCTAAATGATTATGATAAGATGCTAATCTACCTAATGATAATGATAAGATAATGCTAGTAAATATTTTACCTCCTACCATATATACATGAGACTATTACAATAATAATAATTATTAATAATAATAACATTAATAATTATTATTCTATCAAAAACACTGCTTAATTAGCCTTTTGAGATGTAAAGGGGATTTTCAGCCATCGATGTGATTTTTTTTTTCATTATATCACATTGAGCTATATATATCTAGTAATTTAGTTGAAGAAATACCTCTAAATTTGATTGCAAAAAAAGAAGATTGTCACTCTCTTTAAAAAGTTTGAAGATCATAGCCTTTTACCTTTGTGATACTTATTGGATTCCTCATCTTTCCTCGAATTTGGGAAGAGACCCTTTTGACACATAAATTGATTCTGGTCTAAGAGTGTAGTCCAAATATTTTTGTATTATCTAGGGACTAGCTAGAAATAAAATCTAATGGTAGTTGAGTTTTATTACGGGGCCAGGATTTTGGTATTTAAAATATAAAGCAGTCCGGTGCATTGAGTTTCCGTTATACGCGGGATTCAAAGAAAGATCGGACCATAAGGGTCTATTGTATGCAGTCTTATCTTGTATTTCAGCAAGTGCTGTTTTCACGGTTTGAATCCGTTACCTCTTGATCACAGTGGTGGAGTTAGGAATTTGGCGAAGGGTGTGCAATTTTTTTCTCACTTGTGTTAAGGATGTGCAAAATTAAAAATTTACTCATAATAGCTAACATCTAACCCATGTACACCGCGTAACTTTCCGGTGAAGGGTGTGCACCGGACCACTCTTCGCCTAAGGTGGCTCCGCCCATACTTTATCACATGACAACAACTTTACCAACTACTCCAAGCTCCCCTTCTTGATATTAAAAATATAAATAAGTAAAATATATAAAGAAGTCAAATAAATTCAATATCTACTATATAAACATAAATAATTAATGATAACCTGGTATATAAGTGAAATTTTTCTGACACAGTTTTATCACGGCCCTATATTTTGCAGAAACAGAAAAGAAAGAAATTAAACAGTAGTGATAAATTAAGTCGAGAAAGTACTTTTGCCAAAATTTAAAATGGATTCATCATTCATGACTTAGTTTAAGTCAGCGGATGTAGAGTATCACTATTAGTACTATTTTTAACTAGTATACATTGATCAGAATATAATAAGTACGTCTGCGGTCGATATTGATAATTGTAGTTGACAAGAACTTATGGTATACTTGATTTGAATAGGTTCTTCAATATTCAGCCTAAAGAATTTTTTTTAGTTGTTTTTAAACCCCTCTACAGTAGATCTCCTTTACTCTTTTGGTGACTCGAACTCACAATCTTTGAGTTAAAAGTGGAGAGCGCTTACCATCTAAGCAACTTCATCTTATCAGTCTAAAGAACCCACTTGCATAATCTTGTAATCTTTAAAATTAAAGGCATAATTAATTAATTAATTAACTAACTAAACACGCTTACACGTGACATGGTGTTAGGGTCGGTATTCCTATTTCGAGTGAGGAAATGACACTCCTAAATTACGTAAGATGAATACGCAATGTTTTGGCCAAACAAAAAAAATGAGCCTTTTCATTATAACACACACCTATTTAAATACATAAAAATTAACCTACCACTATGACACTACACTAATTGTGGAAGCATCATTCCCCATGATTGAAAGTAGCAACCACTAACACAAACTAACAATGCCCACTACATGGAGGACTTAAAATAACTACTACCACTAATGAAATAATGCCTAAATAAATAGACCCTTAAAGCTGGAAATATTTGACCCAATTTGGGGCCTGTTGGGTGTGTTTGGGCCTTGCTCTCAGTTCACTGCTTGGGCCTTGTGGACGGATAGGATCTCGGCCCACATCAATTTCCTTCCCTTCAAAACGGGCCTTGCCCTCAAGGCCCATGGATTTAATAGCCTGCTGCTGACTTGAATCAGCCGGGTCGCCTATCTTACTCCCACTAGCGATCTGCTCGAGGTGAGGATGAGCGAGACCCATCAATTTCTTGGATTCCCGAGTCTGGTCGGTAGGTGAAGAGTTCCCCCATTGAACTAAAACTTGCTTTTCCTTTCTCCCTTTCTTCCACACTGTGTGCTCATCCACGATAAATTCGGGCTTCAGGTGTACTTGCTCGTCTTCGATGATGCATGGTAATTGCGCGATGGTGGTGGGTGCTTCTCCCAAGTGAGGTTTGAGGAGTGATATGTGGAAAACATGGTGGATGCGACACCCATCTAGAAGGTCAAGTTCATAGGCTACCGTGCCAATTTTCTGCAGTACTCGAAACGACCCATAATATTTTTTTGCAAGCTTGGAGGAGTTGTTGCGGTGTAGAGTTACTTGTATGTAGGTTCGGAGTTTAACATAGACCTAGTCTTCTACACTGAATTAGCCATTCGTCTTTTGTTTGCATGGGTTTCCATTTGTTGACGGGTTTTATAGAGAGCATTTTTAAGCTTGGCTAGGAGATTTCTTTTGTGGGTTAAAGTGGAGTCGATTGCTGCATTCTGGGATTTTCCCGGTAGATATTGAGTCGCTATAGGTGGTGGTCGACCGTATAGTGCTTGAAAATGGGTGGTTTTGATGGCTGTATGGTAGCTTGTGTTATACCAATATTCCGCGAGATCTAAGTACCTGGTCCAATTGCGGGGTTCGTCACTGACAAAACAACACAGATAGGTATAGAGGCTGCGATTGACGACTTCGGTTTGCCCGTCCATCTCGGGTGGTATGCACTGTTGTAAGCTAATTTAGTACCCAACTGAGAGAAGAGCTCTTGTCAGAACTTGCTTAGAAACAACAGGTCTCGATCCGAAACTATGGTTTTAAGCATTCCATAAAGCTTGTATATGTCAGTGAGAAATATAGAAGCTAGGTATGAAGCTGTGTATTTGGTGGGTAATGCTATAAAATGGGCGAATTTAGTTAATCGGTCAACAATCACCCAAACAACAGTTTTGCCACCTAACATGGGAAGGTGGGTGATAAAATCCATACTTATGTCTTTCCATACTTGGTTTGGTATGGGGAGGGGTTGGAGTAATCCGTATGACTTGTGGTTGACTGGTTTGTTCTGTTGGCAAATGGAGCAGTTGTGTACAATTTGCTCAATTTTTGTCCTCATGGCGGGCCATGCAAACGCTGCTGATATGCGACTTAAAGTCGCCTTGACTCCCGAGTGGCCACCACAGGGAGAAGAATGGTATTCTTCTATTATTTGTGATTGCATCCCTGTTTCATCAGGTACATATAATTTCTTGTCGATGAAAACTAAACCATCATGTACCTTGAATTTTTCATTGACCATTGCGTCTGATGTGATTTTGTTCAGCAATTCCCTTCTGGTTTCAGTGGCGGCGTAGAAATCCTTCAACTGCGTAATCCAGGGAACAATGGGTCCTGAAATAGCAGTGAATTGGGGTTTCTCCACCCGCGATAATGCATCAGCAACTTGGTTCTCCTTCTCGGGCTTGTATCAGATTTCGTACTCAAAACCGATCAATTTAGTGAGCCAGTTTTGCTGTTCTTGTGTTTGGATTTCTTATGAAAGTAAGTGTCGTATGCTCCTGTGATCCGTATAGATAACAAACCTTCTTCCCAACAAATAATGCCTCAAATTTTTTACGGCTTCAGTAATCGTGTAAAGTTCTCTTGTCTAGGTGGAAGCTGCTTGCATACGGGGAACTAGTTTCTTGCTAAAAAAATACCAATGGTGGTCAAATTGTGACAAGACCGCACCAATGGCTACACCGCTAGCATCCGTCGTGACTTCAAATTCTTTATCAAAGTCGGGTAGAGCAAGAACCGGGAGGGTGGTTATGCATTCCTTTAATTTCCTGAATGCTTCAGTGGCCTTGAGACTCCATGCAAATTCTCCTTTTTTAACAAGTCAGTGAGAGGCGAAGCAAAAGATGCGTAATTCCGCAAAACCGCCGGTAGTAGCCGGTAAGACCCAGGAATCCCCGTAAAGCTGTGATAGTGGAAGGTGCGGGCCATTCCAAAATGGCCTGGATTTTGTCTGGATCCACACTTACCCCATCGCTGGAAATTATATGTCCCAGATAATGCACTTGTTTCTCTCCAAATACACACTTTGACATTTTGGCGTAATACTTATGAGTATGAAGTAAGACAAAGACATTGGAGAGGTGTTCTATATGCTCTGCCCATCCGGTACTATATATGAGTATGTCGTCAAAGAAAACCAGCACAAATTGCCTCAATTGTTCCCGAAACAAATAGTTCATTACTGCCTGAAAGGTGGAAGAAGCGTTGGACAACCCAAATGGCATCACTGTAAATTCATAATTCCCCTCAAATGTTCGGAAGGCTATTTTGTGCACGTTTTGAGGATCCATCCGAATTTGGTGGTACCCGGACCTCAAGTCAATTTTTGAGAACATTGTCTCTCCTTTCAATTCATCTAGAATTTCATCCACCGTAGGAATTGGGAATCGATCACGAACAGTGATGGCATTCAAAGCTCGATAGTCAACATAAAATCTCCAGGTACCGTCTTTCTTGTGAACCAATAAGACCGGCGACGAGTATGGGCTTTTACTTGGTCGAATCACTCATTTGTCTAGCATTTCTCCAATAAGTTGTCATAATTTCCTTCTGAAAATGAGGGTAACGATAGGGTCGCACATTGACGGATTTGGCATTGGATTGGAGATGTATTTGGTGGTCGTGTTTGCGGTTATATGGAATTTCAGTGGGGTTTTTGAAAATGTGGTAGTATTCCTTTAATAGTTTTTACAGTTCTAGGGGTAGATTGGATTGGTTGGTTTTAAGTGTAGGTGCGGGGGGGGGAGGGAGGGGGTTGGGCTCAAGTGTGACGGCATGTAGGGATAAGTTCGACCCTGTGATGATCATTCTGTTTAGTTGAGATGGGGTGGAGAAGGTTAATGTGGGCTCGTTGGTTAGCTGAACCTTTTTTCCGTGGTGGTTAAAGCTCATTTTTGGTATGGAGAAATCTGCGGTGACAACCTCAATGGTGCTTAACCGCTGAACACCGAGAACGACGTCGGCCCCTTGAATAGGTAAAATTAAAAATGGAATAGTGAATTCCTGCCCCTTCAATTTCACCTTAACATCGAGGCAGTGACCCGTGCATTCCAGGAGCTCCCCATTCCCTACCATCACCTTGACATTGGTAAGCATTAATATCGGCAGTTCTAGTTGATCTGCAATCCGGGGTTATGGGATATTATGTGTGATGTCGGAATCGATCAAGGCGGTAAATTCTCTTCCCTTTATGGTACAGTGAGCTCGCAGAGTTTGGGGAGCCGAAACTCCTAAATAGCCTGCCATGGAGAGATGAAAAGTACTCTTATCCTGATCCAGTGAACTAGATTCCCCTGGCATGGTATATTCAATTTCTCCTTCCTCTTTTTCTTCTTCTTCCTAGGTCTCCATAGTTGAGAATACTTGTTAAGCAGTCTCATTGACTACAACAATGAGAAATTGAGGCTTTCTGCATATATGGCCAGGTTGCCATTTATCCTCACAATTGAAGCACAAATATTTGGCTCGCCTCTGCTAGATCTCGGGTTGGATGAGCCTTCTGACGGGTAGATTTAGTGGTGGCCGTGGAGGTGTGGATAACTGAGGGAGTGAAATGAGTTGTTTGATGGGCCTTGCGTAACTGGAACTTTTCGGGTAAGTCGGTTGGGGATAGTAACGCGAGGTTTGATTTATTTTGGGCTTGGGTTCCTTCATTTTGGCTTCTATTAATTTGGCCAGGCCAATTGCGTCAGTGATGGTCTGTGGTTTCAAGACGGCGAGCTCTTGTTGTATTTTCTCTCACAACCCTGAAATGAAGCAATTTAAAATTGCAAAAGAAGATAACCCTTCCATACAATTGCAAATTTTTTCAAACTCTTCTTGAAATTCCATGACATGTCCCTTTTGTTTGAGTTTAAAAAGTGAAGCTTGATGGTTTTCATACGAACTCGTCCCGAAACACACTTCTAAAGCTCTCGCAAATTGATCCCAATCGCCTAGTTGGTGATTTGAGTGCATCCATTTATACCAACTCAAGGTTGGACCCTGCATGCAAAATGATGCCATCGTCAATCATCGATCGGGAGGCACGTGATAATAATTGTAATATTGATCAGCCTGAAAAAACCAATCCAAGGGTTGGTTCCATCGAAGAATGGAAGGTTTAGTTTGGGCGGCTTTATGTGAAAACTTCTTAGATTTGCGGAGGGGGTGAGTTAGGCCGTGAGTATGAGGGCCCTTCTTGATAATAAAGGTTCGTGTGAACGGTGGGGGGATGTGGTGCAAAGGGGTTTATTTCGTCGAGTCGGCTTTTGAGGTCATTTGTGACTTCGGTTAGAGACATCACAGAGTCTTTCAACGCATCGAATTCTTCTGTGGTAGGGTTTTTGTTTTGCTTGGGAGGCATGGTACTTTGGATGAAAGCACCAAATTGTTAGGGACGGTAATCCTATTTCGAGTGAGGAAATGACACTCCTAAATTACGTAAGATGAATACGCAATGTTTTGGCCAAACAAAAAAAATGAGCCTTTTCATTATAACACACACCTATTTAAACACATAAAAATTAACCTACCACTACTATCACTATGACACTACACTAATTGTGAAAGCATTATTCCCCCTGATTGAAATTAGCAATCACTAACACAAACTAACAATGCCCACTACATGAAGGATTTAAAATAACTACTACCACTAATGAAATAATGCCTAAATAAATGGACCCTTAAAGCTGGAAATCTTTGACCCAATTTGGGGCCTGTTGGATGCGTTTGGGCCTTGCTCTCAGTTCACTGCTTGGGCCTTGTTGACGGATAGGATGTCGGCCCACATCACATGGCCACTAATTACTCGAGCTTACAAGTGAAATCTTACCCAAAGGCTCGTGCATGCCATGGTTCCCACACGCATTGCGCATTACAAGCTTATACATTTTTAATGTAAATAAACATTGTCCATGGAATTACACAAGTACTTTATTGCTTGTTATTTTTAGAAATAAAGAAAATGACACTAAACACAATTAAAATAACTAAACATTAATTTATTTCACTGTTATGATGAGGTATGTCCAAATCGAAGCTACTGATATAGATTCTTATTATAGATGTCATGACAACATTGTCTTAATTACAAATTTGTAAAGCAGAAATTAATTAGTCTTCATAGTATTATTAGCAAAATGCTAGACATTTCTTCTTGATCTTCTCCTTTGATTTCTAATTGTAATTTTGGCTGGCTTTTAGAGGATATAATTATAAGCCAACAGCTAAACACTACTGCTTTAGAAACTTCAGATTCATCATCATCTCAAAAAAACCTTCAACACTGTGATTCAAGTAAATTTGATCACCAGATTATTAACGGTGTTGATCATCATCATCAACCAGATCAGACGGTGAAGAAGCTTAATCACAATGCAAGTGAGCGTGATCGGAGAAAGAAAATCAATAGCTTATATTCTTCTCTTCGTTCTTTGCTTCCAGCTTCTGAACATACGGTATGATTTTTTCAATTGTTCCTCTCTCTTTTTTTTACGATTTAATTGCCTTTACAAAATTTGTGAAATCAAATTTAATTATACATCTAGTAACATTTTTGCAAAGAAAAAATAAAAGACAAAAACCCCGCATTGATAGTTAAAAAGAAAAAGACGCTATATATATGGTGTAGGATACTCGTAGCGATGTGAAACCTTTTGGAAATTGTACGGGCTTGGCTAAAACGGATAACACGCCGTATTAAGAAAGTCTTTGGATTATTTTAGCCAACAACTGATATTACAGTCAATATTTCAGCGAAATGAGTATGGAATTGGCAGAATGATGGTAAGGGGGCCGCCTTACTACCTTTGCATGTCTATGAATGGGTGGTTATTGCAGAGAATTGATCAGTAAATTATACTTATATGTAAATGATCAGCCAAAAAAAATATTAGACATTTTAATTATTGTACCCGTCCAAAAATAATATCCGCACTCCGGAATTATATTCACGGTGTATATTAGCAATAAAAGTGGAACACTAATATACGGTTAATCAACAAGGATGGAAAAAGAACAATAATGACACCAAGATTTTACGTGAAAATCCTTCTGAATAAGGGAAAAATCACGGGCCGGGAGGAGCAACTGATATCACTATAATGAGAAATTTTACATAATTTAATCACGAGTATAAATACTCAAAATAGCACTACACACTCAAAAGAAACAACTCTCTTCTAAGTGTTGTTAGGAAGGTATCTCCTACTATGTGTAATCAGTTAGCTTCATTAGGAAATCTAAGTGTTATCAAGTCGGATGTAAGTGTTATCCAGTGGGACTGTTAAGATAATTATGAGTCAATCACATAATTATCTCCAATCTCATCAATCATGAATAGTGTCATCATATATTAGGATGATTGTAAATTAGTATCATAGAATTAGAATTGATTAGATCAACTAGGATTGAATAGATCAATTATATTAATTAGTATATTCTTAGACATAGCCAAATTTTAATTGTTAGAATTGTATATATTATAAATACGAGAATGAAATAAACTGATGGAATGAACTTCCTTCAATAATATTTCACTAGGTGGATATGATATTTCAGGAGGGAGAAACTTGCACTCAATTTAAAGTGAAAATCTACAAAATTCCAAACTAGAAAGGCAAAAATAAATAGAAAGGAATTGCAAATGAATTAAGGTCCAAACTCCAAAGCATTTTGATTCTTGTTAATATTAATAGTCAACATATCTATGATTACAAGATAATTAACAGGAAAAAAAACAAAAAAATACAACGTCATTGTAATAATTTGAACTAGAAATTAATTCATTATAACTTGTCTTCCTTCTCAAAATATGATGAGAACACTGGCTCTCAACATGTCAACATCAATTACCATTGCTCCTGTTAGACCAAAAGGATAAAAAACACCAAAAAACAGAACAAAATGAAGTCAGCTGAATAGTGATCAATAGTTTTCTGGGCCCAAGAAGAATAAATGAAGTCAGCTGAGACTCTATATCAATAGCTTTGATCAGGACATACCTCAGCATAATAGTGAAATAAATTATTGAGGGACATTGTGTTTTATAATGAGACTCTACAATTTAATGCAATTTAGACCTAGGTCAACATTAAAAATATATAGACTTAAATGGTAAACTAATTTTTTTGTTGTGTTGATATACCTTATTCAGTTAAAACTTTACAAATTGAATGCTAGCTTCTCATATGAGTGTTAATTCAACTGACTGACGTAAAAATTAGAACTAGTTTCAAGTGTGGTTGTCAGATTAATATTTTGTTTATGAGTGTTAATTCAACTGACTGACGTAAAAATAGATTTATTTTTTATACAGGTTAGTTTTGAAGAATAATATGCTAATTATAATTGTGATAAACATTGAATTCTTCAAAATGCAAAACACGTTTATTTTCATCATTTAAATAGATATTACATTTATTTTGATGCTAATTACTATTTTTAATAATTTATTCCTTTTTATAACTTTTTTATTAATTGATGTAATACACACGTACAACGCACGTACACAAAATTATCATTTACTACTTTCCTCAAATTATTATTTAATTATCTTTATATTATTTCACCTATTTTATTTTTAGAAAACATAAAAAACCCACCACGTATTTTCTTGGAATAACAACAAATGTCGTTAATTATTAACAGAACTATCGTAGGCAACAAAGGAGTAAAACTAGGTTTAGGATTCAACAACTATATCACTTTGAGTTTAGATAGAATTCTTTTACTAATTAGAGTTACTTACGTTAATTAATTAGAATCCGTTTAAATTATTTAGTACTTTAAAATCTTTTAGGTTTAAGAGACATTTTGCTTGTCATTATATTAGTCTTTTGATAACATATAATTTTTTGGAATAACAAAAAAAATGCCATTAATTATAACAGAACTATAGTAGGCAACAAAGGAGAAAATTAGGTTTTAGTATTCAACAACTGTATCACTTTAAGTTTAGATAGAATTCTTTTACTAGTTAGAGTTACTTACGTTAATTAATTAGAATCCTTTTAAAATTATTTAGTACTTTAAAATCTTTTTAGGTTTGGGAGTCATTTTATTTGTCATTTATAGAATTCATTGCTAATCCTATTTATCGATAGATTAGCGATGAATTAACAAAAAAATTGTTAGTTACAAGCAATTCAGAAACGGATTAACGACAAAGTTCGTAGCTAAGTCTAATTTCTTTTTCATGTTTGTTGTCATTACGTGCTTTGGTCACGCGCAAAACACATACACTAATCTAGTTAATAAATAAGATGTAAGAATATATTGTTATATATGCAACAACGAATAGTAAAAAATGTTCGAAAGATATACATAATAAAAAGTATAAACACACTTTTTATTCTGCTACAGAAAGAGAAAGAGAAAGTGAAGGAAGACGAAAAAAATACTCTTTCTTTCGTATGAAAACTATCCAGAGGCATAAGTGTAATAGTATTAAAGGGCTTCAATTAGATGATGGTAAAGGAATATGATAATTTTACGGCTTGACAAGTCATAGCACGAGTAACCATGATGATTGTCGGGGTAACCCAGAAACACATACGGGGAAGACCGGGGTTGGAGTTTGTGAGTGGTCGGATGGAGAGGATAACAGAGACATCCAAATATACGCAAGTGTTGGTAGGAGGGATTCCTACGAAACAGAACTTGAGTGGGCGACCGTTGAGCTAGAGACTTGTTTGGGATTATGTTTAGGAGATAAGTGGTCATGGAGAGTGCGGAATTGAGGGGGAATTGAGGCGTGGGCAAGTAGGGCACAAATTAGGTTATTTATGGTTCAGATTTTCCGTTCAGCCTTACCATAATGGGAGGAGGTGTGAGGGTAGGAAAAACGAAAGGAAGGATCGTTATTGGAGAAAAACTATTTGAATTGATTATTATTGAATTCCTTGCTATTGTCATATTGAAAATATTTAATGCTCTTTTCAAATTATGTTTTTACGAGAGTACTAAATGAGGAAAAAATAAGGTAGACCTGGGATTTATTGCCAATTGGAAAAGTCCATAGAAATTTGGAATAATCGTTCAAAAACAACACATAATATTGATGGTCAGTCGTACTTAAAATAGGGGACATCCACAAATCACCATGTATGATATCGAAAGGTAGTAAAGTACAATTTGTGGATGCAGAAAATTATAATTTAACATGTTTCCCAAAAATGCAGGATTCACATATAATAGTCCTAGAAATACAGTTGCAATTAATAAAATTATTTTTCCTAAGGGAGCGTAAAACAGAATCTCCCGGATATCCTAATATAGGGTGTCATAAAGAAGATGAAAGAGCAGTAAAGTTGATGGAACTGAGGCTTGACGGCGTTTGAAATATGGTAGAGATCTCCGGTGCTGTCACATCTCATTATTCGTCTCCCTGTCGTAAAATCCTTCACAGAAAAACCAAAAGGATCAAAGTCAAGGGAAACATTATTATCAGTTGTGAAATGTTGCACATAGATTAGATTCTTAATGAGTTTAGGGGCATAAATGACATTTTTAACTGTGGATGTGGTAGGGACAAGGTTGAATGACCAAAACCGCGAATGAGAATGTCTTGTCCGCTACCAACAATAATATTCCAATTTAAATTACTCAAATTAGAATAAGACGAGATAGTACCTTGTGATGTCGTCATGTGAGATATGGCGCATGTGTCCATATACCAATTTTCGTCTGGAGCGTTAAGTGACATTGTGTTCATAGCTCTCTCTCAATGTCAATCGGTGCATAAGTTGAGGGTGGGGGGACCTGTGCTGTGTAGGCCTGTTGGGGACGTGGGTCGAGTATGCCAGGGTAGGCATGTCGGTTCTAAGGTGGAGTCCACGAGGATGTCGGATACGGGCTAGGAGGAGAGACCCATGATGGTAGGGCCCACGTGGCCCAAGGTGGGTAGGTAGACCACGGCGGAGGCTGCTACCACTGTCGCAGTCGCTGTTGGTTGTTTCCTACCAGCGGGGACTGCCCCTTCCCGCTGCAGGTGTTGTCGGAATTCCGTCCACCACGGCCCTTGCCGGACTGCTTGCTTCGACGGTTGTTGCGAGTGGATGTGGGCTGCTGCGGGTCCTTTAGGACGGCGGTTCTGGTTGCCAGAGTTGGAGGCCCCGCCGTCAGCGAAGGGCTCGAAGGTAGTGGTGAGGGTGGCGTCGACAATGTTGGCCTGAGTGGTGATGCGCTTGATTTTTCGGGTTCCTCAAGAATAAGCTTCAAACGGGCCTTGTAAAATGGAGGTAACGGCGTACATTTCTGAAGAATAGTGGCAACACCGTCATAGGATTCGTTCAAGCCTGCAATAAGCTGTATGACCAATCGTTGATTAGTAATTGGTGCGCCGACGTTGGAGAGTTGTTCGGCAAGCATCTTGAGTTTTGACAATATGCAGACACGTTTGAGAAATTGTCCTTGAACTAATTTTCAAGGTATAACGCTCATTGAGTTTTGTTGTCATGGAAAATACTTTCCAAACGTTCCCACGTTTAGCGGACAGTGGCATCGGTATCAATAATGGTCGATAACTTCATAAACACGATAATGGATCATAAAAAGCTCTGTCCACGAAGAGTATTGACTATTTTCTATATCAAGGGTGATAGGGATGAAGTTTTTGATGTTGTTTACTGCAAGTGCGTAATGGAATTTGGTTTTAGCAGCCATTGAAGATGAAATTTAGGAGGAGAAAGGAGAGAGAATGGCTGGAAAAAATACTAGGGTTCCGTGGGCGTGGCGGCCAAGAGCCATGATCGGCGGCGGTAGAGGTATTTTTAGGCTACTGATACCATAAAGGAATATGTTCCTTGATTGTATTCATCAATAATGTACAATATATATAGTAGTACAAGAATATTTAAACTAGTTAACTAATCAACCTAATTACAATAGAAATATAATTCTACCTAAAATAGGAGACCTAATTACAATAGGAATACAATTCTACCTAAAATAAGAGATATACAATTAATGAAAGAATATTCGAGAATATTTAAACTAGTTAACTAATCAACCTAATTACAATAGGAAATATAATTCTACCTAAAATAGGAGACCTAATTACAATAGGAATACAATTCTACCTAAAATAAGAGATATACAATTAATGAAAGAATATTCGAGGAATGTTCTATTAGATGGAAACTGTGTTTCTGAGCATAGGGATATTGTGAAGGAAGTAGAGAGATTTTACAATTATTTATTCACTACCTCTAGACCTACTAATTTTGAACTCGTTTTGAGTTTAATTCCTCCTTTAGTTGATAATACCATTAACGATAGGGTATTAGAGATGTCACAAATGATGAAATTAAAAAAAGTTATTTTCGATATGCATCTCATAAAGGCACCGAAAGTGGATGGAATGACTTTTTTTCTTTCAAAAATATTAGAATATTTTATCCGATAATATCT
This sequence comes from Anisodus acutangulus, assembly GCA_029783415.1. NCBI lineage: Eukaryota > Viridiplantae > Streptophyta > Magnoliopsida > Solanales > Solanaceae > Anisodus > Anisodus acutangulus. Next base: position 60,667,148 of record CM056490.1, read on the forward strand.
GTGAAGCTGTTAAAAGTTTCTTTCATTTAGGTTACCTACTACCTTGTTGGAATCAAACTTTTATAACTTTGATTCTTAAAGTAAAACATTCTAGCGCCATTAGTCAGTTTAGACCCATAAGCTTATGTTCTACGGTATATAAAAGTATTGCTAACGTTATTGCTGCGAGACTCAAAACATATCTCCCCGTTATAATTTATCCTAATCAATCTACTTTTATTGAAAATAGACATATTGTGAATAATGTTGTTCTAGCTCATGAATTTATTCATCTTTTGAAGAATAAGAGATGAGGGAAGGAAAAGTAAATGACTCAATTTGGCAAAAGCGTACGATATAGTAGAGTGGTTTTATATCCAAAAACTACTACTTAAAATGGGCTTTCGTGAGAATTTTGTCACTTGGATTATGCAATGCATTACTACCCCGAATATAGGTTTATTGTTAACGGAGATATAGCAGGGGAAGTGAAATCTACTAGAGGACTAAGGCAAGGATATCCTCTATCACCTTATTTATTTTTGCTATGTGCGGAAGGTCTTTCTAGAATTCTAAATCAAGCGGAAGTACTTGGGGATATACAAGGTTTAAGTTTAGTCAGAGATGGACCTACTATTAACCATATGTCTTTCGTTGATGACTCGTTTATATTTTGTAAGGCTAATGTTCAAAATGCTGCAAAAATTATTAAAATTTTAAGAACTTATGAAGAATGTTCGATTCAAAAGGTGAATTTTAAAAAATCGGCTATATGTTTTAGTAAAAATACTTTTAAAATTGAGAAAGATGAAATTATTGCAGAGCTAGGACAATTACAAAGAATAACTTGGGGTTATATTTGGGTTTACCCGCAATAGTTGGAAAATCGAGAAAAAAAAATGCTAGAATTTATTAAAGATAGAGTGAAGGCTAAAATAAAAGGTTGGAAAAATATTTTCTTAAGCCCTGCAGGAAAAGAAGTGATGCTTAAATCTGTATTATCTGGTGATTCCTTCCTATACTTTATTATGTTTTCAATTTCCGAATACTTTTGTGTAAGGGGATCACTACAATTTTCTCTAATTTCTGGTGGGGTCACGATGAGGATAGGAGAAAAGTGTATTTTAAAAAATGGGAGAACATTTGTTTAGCAAAATCTAAAGGGGGGATAGAATTTAGAGAACTAAAATCTTTTAATCAAGCTTTGTTGGCTAAACTCTCTTGAAGAATTTTGACTCAAGAAGATTCTCTACTTTTTAAAATTCTCAAAAGTAAGTAATTTTCAACATACGTTTTTTCTTAAAACTACGTGTTCTTCTGCTAGTTCATGGATATGGAAGAGTATTATTTGGGGTAGAGATCTTTTACAAAAAGGTATTAGATGGAGGGTAGGGTCTGGTGATAGTATTAAAGTTTAGACGAATTCTTAGATTCTTAATTCATGTGGGTTTAGGCCTAGACATTATCATGCGCAAATGGATTTAGTGTTAAAAATGAATGATCTTATAGACCACCATACACACTTGGAAGATGCAATACTTAAAGAATTGGTTTTGTGCGGATGATATATATGCTATAGTGTTCCTATATCTACTATTGGGTCATCAGATAGAATTATTTGGCATCATACTAAATCTAGCAATTATGAGGTAAAATCGAAATACCATTTAGCTTGAGAAATTATTAGATGTCGAAAAATTAGTAGTGATAGACCTCAATCGAATAATCAATATTTTTTAAAAAAGTTCTGAGATTTCATATGGTCTATGAATATAAAAAAATAAATATAAGCATTTTATTCGAAAATATATTATGAGTGTTCTACATGTTAATCATGTTATTTCTAAACGATTAAAACATACTTGTGATGTGTGTAAGGTTTGTGGTATGAAAACTGAAATTGTTGATCATATGCTTTTTAGATATCCTAAAGCACAATTGATTTGGAGAATGTGTCGTATTAATTGGCCTAATATCGAGAATACTATGAATTTTGGGAGATGGTGAAATGAGATTTTTATTAATGCTAATCAATATCCTGATTCTATTGACCTTGTGAAATTAAGTGTTTCTATCATGTGGTAAATTTGAAAGGCTAGAAACTCAATGAGCTTTAACGGAGATATTAGTAAACACAATGATATTGTAAACAATGCACTTTTTTATTTTAATGAATACGAAAATAATATGCTTACTACTCTTTCTCATACACTTGTATCTGACTATACTAATGATAAAAATATTATTGTGGAATAAGATGGTATTGTTATGTTTGCGGATGCTAACGTACAAAAGAAAAAAATGATGGAAAGATTGGAGTGACGACTATAGATCGCTTTGGTCATTTGCTTCAAGTCTTTGGTACCCCAATTCAATTTGTTGGGAAAGTCATCACCACTGAAGCACTAGCAATTCGGAAAGCATTAGAAAACGCAAAGAAAAATGGATAGTCAAAGGTGCATATCTTGTCGGATGCAAAAGCTGTGATGGACATGATAAGAAAAAGAAATGTAGCTTCATGGGAGATAGCGACTACTTGTGGAGATATATGAAAGCTTATGAGTTTCTTTGACGATATGCATGTTGTATATATTTCTAGATTTTGGAATATGCTAGCACACAATTTAGTCAAATTTTTTATTTCGTTGTTCTGTAAGATTATTTGGATTTCAGTTTTTCTTAGTTGGATTGTAACTGATGTTGCTGCATCTTTTAACTCTTTGAGACCGATTATGAATTAATATATTAAAGTCGTTTATTGTTTAAGAAAAAGATTTGTCTTACCATAACAAATAGAAGGGTAAAATAATAATAATTAATTATATATCTATTTTAGTAACTAAATCAGACATATGATCAAACATCTTTGTTAGTCCACATCCTCCTCCCCGACAACTTTCTGAAGGCTTCCTTGTTTTCTTCTGCTGCACTATGCATCTTCATCGGTCTAATCACATCAGTCCTTTAATCTGCTGAAATCAATTTTGAACTATTTAATGAGATAAAAATTACAATAACTTTCAATATATAGGGAATATTACAAAATATAGTTCTCATAAATAAAATAAATAAGATAATTTTTGAAATAAGAGATTAACCATATTCTAGATAAATTAGAATACACATAAGCACAAACAACACAAGCACACACGTAAAATGAGTGAAGGAAATAAAATAAAACAGGAATATAATGACTAAAAAATATGGTGAGAGGCCGTAAAAACTATACCTTGACAAACCCACTTTTAGTACAAGAAAAATCATATTCATTATAGATCAATAAAGGAAGTTCAATTTTCAGGTCTTAAAATAAAATGAAACAAAAAAGAAAAGAACATCATCAATTGAAAAACATAATTATCAACCAAAATCACACATCAATTAATCACCAGAAAATATAATACAATAAATAAAATATATACAAAGAGAAATCATCCTCAGTGTGATTGTGGGTCATGTTTAACCCTTGGATAGAAGTGTTCAGATGATTTAATTTTTGGAAATATTCCACTGCCATATGCAGCCAACATACTTCTTCTTTCTCAAACAAATATGAGTAGAAACTTAATATGAAATCATATGGCTTTTAACTGTCTAATATTAGTGAATCGGTATTTATGCGCTTACAATAAAATAGCATGAACAATATATTTGGAGGAAAAAACAGTTCAAAGCCCTAGCATGAACAATATAGTATCAAACATCACTTTATTATGTAGAGATGACTTAAGAAAGTAGTTTATATTCCATTGAATGCGCAGTATACATCTCTCGCGAATATATATACCTTAAAAGACTATTAATTAAAATGATGATAATGGTGGCTATGGCTATAATAATTTCCACGTCCTAAAGAGATTCAAACACAATAACTGGTAATTAATATTGAGTAATTGCAAAAAAAAAACTGAGTAAAGTAGATTGGGGATTCTTTTTAAGAAGTGACTTTTGAAAATTTTAATAATACACAGATTAAAAAAATAGGAGAATGGTAAAAAAAAAATGAGAAAAAGGATAAATACCGTTGATTGCTATAGAGATGTGTCACGTCACGTTGTCTATGTCTAGCTTTATTATATAAATAGATTTCAAACTAAATCTTCAATATCTCAAGAAGAAAAACTTAATCTATCTACAATTTACATCAGATCACATCATTTTTTCATAGATATACAATAAATTGAGATAAAGTATACATCATCAATTAACAATATTTAAGTGATAAAGATGCATATAAAAGTCAAATCAGGTTATCATTATTTGGAGTAAATATCGAATTTGACTTGTGATTAGTAACTAACCACTTCTTTCAATTCAATTTAGGGGGGGGGGGGTAAAAGTCTTAAATCTTTAATGATGATAAGTAATCTTGATAAACCCCTCCAACTTGCATCACTACAAGAATTTTCTAAGTTCTAATGATGTATTTTGGGCCTAACTCAACCCCAAAATCTAACTTGTAGGGTGAAGATTGTCAAAGTTCATATAATGAGTTCATGTTCCTATTTCATTTTCGATGTGGGACTCTTAACACTCCCCTGCACGCCCATATCTCGTTAACTGGAGCGTGGACAATATAATTTGGGGAGCCCAACATCGGTGAACAAAGAAGTGGAATGAACATGACTCTGATATCATGTAAAGAATGAGTCTTGGGTCTAACTCAATTCCAAAAACTAGCTTGTACGGTGAGGATTGTCCAAGTCCATATAAGGAGTACATGTTCCATTCCATTTTCGGTGTGGGAAGGGAAGTACCTTTCCCTCTGGGTGTAGGAAAATCATGATCTGGATAGTGAACCAAAAACTATGGAACTTGGGTGTGGCTCTTTTGTCAAAATTTCTTTCTTCTTAGAACGTATTGATTTGACCCCATAAGCGTGACCAAGCATGTTGCCAAGCCTAATTAATACACTCTCTTTATTGCATCGTACAAGAAAAAACAGCTGACTTTTAAATATGTCACATGTGTATTAAAAGTCTTTAAAAGGCATTACTTATTGTTGATTTTCAATTCTATCCGAACTACTCATTTTCAAATGATATCCACATTGTTGACAAAATTTGATGTGGTCACACTTTCTCCTCAACAAAGTAAATTTAGTGACCCCTCTAAATTGTACATAACTATATAAGGATAAATATTGATTATAGTGACAACTCTTGATCGTGAAAGAATGTAAACGTGGAGAAATTACAAAAGCAAGATCTATCCACAATAAGGATAAGTTTGAGTTTAATAATAATTTCCCTATTCGAAATTATAGGTTTGTTGATTAAATAAAAAAATCATTATAGAAGGGTCGTTGTCGTTGTATAGATACATATATAATATTTTCCTACGAACATAATATTCAAACCTATAATTATATACTTCCACGTGGTAATGTCCAGATAATTCTTCACTAAATGTGATCCAATTTGCCCCTTTTCGAATTATTAAAAACTTAAATTACTCCTTCTCAACTAGGTGTAATATTATTTTCAGAAAAAACCGTCTTTTTAAAAGAAATTATTTTATAATTCAACTTATACACACAATAATACATCGATTGTGTAAAGAGAATTTTAGTGAACGTATCTCAAGGTGAATAGAACGTCACATTAAGCTTTATTGAGGATGGAATATTGAATAAAGGTGAATAGTATCTAAAAAGAAATTAAAGAATCTCCTGTGTTAAACTTGATTTCCTTTTTTCACAATATAAAGAGCCATTCGTTTCAATAGGCTAGTAAAGAACTACTCCGTAGTAAAGAGTTGGGAGTGTCGAAGAAATTACACGGTTCGTCACTCAAATGGGCTAGTCTTTAGTTTTTGCCTGTCAAATGGACTGGTATTTAATGTTTATTCTTTAGCAATCAAACTTTTGTCTAATGAAGCATAACGTGTGAGATATTATGATGTGAAAATATAAATTTATGCCCCGTGAAAAAGTTATTTGTTATAAGAGGCAAAAATTAAAGATCAACACAAAATAGGGACATAAATTTATATTTTTACATTATAATATTCCACAAGTTATTACCCGCTTAACATAAGTTCTATTCCTAAAGACGAAAATTAAAGGGAAAACAACACAAAATACCCACTATAAGCAAATTAATTAACAAAATTTACACCATATATATTAATTAGTAAACTATCCATGCGGCACAAACAATTTACCCTAAGTGCCTCCTATTTTGCTTGCCTTCTTTATGCCGCATGGAAGGATTGCAGCAGTCATGCATGATACCATCTCAGTATATTTTTATATCATGATGGTATTGTAGAGGATTGGGGACTTTTATTCAAGGACTTCAGCAATCTCTCATGATACCATCTCAGTATATTTTTATACAATGATGGTATTATGAAGGACTGTTGATGAGCCTTTCATTGAAGGACTGCATCAGTCCTGCATGATACCATCTCAGTATATTCTTATACAATAATGGTATCATGGAGGACTGGGGACTGTTTGTTGGATATGTAAAGCACGTACGGGAATAGTAAATAACTATTACAGTGATCGAAAGGATAAACAACAAAGATTACAACAGTAAGTTGTCAATATCTTGATCTTGAATCGGAACTTCAAATATGGATCTTGTATTCGAAAAAATAAGAACATGAACTGCTACACGTGTGGCTTGTAGATCCACCGAGAATCTGAATGGTTAGAGTCCTTTGAGATTCTAGTTCACACCTGAAACACTTAGCAATCAATTAGATAATCACAACACCACCGGCTGAGTAGAGAGATGACTCTCTGTCTTTAAGACAAGATTGCCCCTGTATATATAGGCTTTACGGAAGTGTGGACAATAGTCTCCCAAGATGAAACAACAAACTATCAAATGTGCAAAGCCTACACAAATGATTCCAGCGAAGAACACGAATAATGAAGATTGCTAAGAGAAGGATTGCTATCAGAAAAATCTGATCTCTTTGTGGTGTTGTTAACTTGTGTTTTCTGTTCATCTATAGAATTGAGTCAAAGACCTCAATTTATAGGTGTGCAAGATGGCCTTTCAAATGCCCCATAATGGCATTCAATTGCCATGTAATGGATGACCTATAATCCCCAAGTAATACAACAACGTAATGGTCTAAGTAATGTCAATTATTGGGTGGATTCAATGCCATTGAAACCACCTCAACTGCTAAACTTTTGGGATTATGACGAACAGTCACTGCCTGGGAAGCGTCGCGGCGCTGCAGCATTAACGTCGCGGCTCTAATTACCCAGAAAGCTCACTGCCGACCAGGCGCTCCGACACTGCGGCCCTTCTCGGCTCCGCGGTTCGACCCGTACCATCTTACACTTCGCACAATCCTTCTTTCGTTTACCAACGTGGAACACTTGTTATTTAGCCAATAATCGTCCATCATTCTATGTCTCAAACATTTCACTTACGTACCAATATCTCTTTCATTAACGAAATTTACGATACTTGACACTAAGATTGCACGTGTGTGAAAATGATATTTTCGACGTGCGAGGCCCCAATTGTTCGAGTCATAAATAATGGGATAAACTTAATTCCACAATAGTAAATTTCCAACACTGTTTCACTCAAGGATTTCAGCAGTCCTTCATGATACCATCATGGTATATATCATGTGCGTCATTCATTCATTATACCATGTTAGTATGTGATATTACCATGTGAATATCATAAATGATTGAGTTGTGTTTTTATTGAATGAATGAATCAATCCTCTATGATACCCTTTCAGTATATAATATACCACGTGGGTATCATAAATGACTAATTAGTATTTTTTGAAGGAATGAATCAATCTCATATGATATCATGTCAGTATATGATATATATATATCATGTGAGTATCATAGTATACTGCAATAGTATACTTCAACTGCTACTGATTTGGTATATTATATACTAGAATAAGTTATTTTTTGAGATATAGAAAAAAAAAAGATATACTATATTAGTTATCTTTTTATATAGAAAAAAAAAGAGAAAAGATTGAAAAAAACGAAATTAAAAGAGTCAAAAGGTGTATAGAATTAGATTAAAAAAACAGAAAATGAAAGGATATTTTAGATATAAATTTTAATTTATTTTCAAAAGAAATATAAAATTTATAAAATATATGTTTTATTAATTTTAATAAATAAGTTAGTGATTTTAATATTTTTATTACTTCTTAGTAGAGTCTAATTATTTAATTTTCTATATTTTTATTAGTCTAAAAATAACTAGCTATTATATTTATTTTTTTATAAAAGTAAAAAGATAAAAAGAAAAAGAACAAGAACAAGACAAAAACAAATAAAGAAAAGGAAGAGCCTTTGAAAGTAATCCGAAGCTTTTCCAAATAAAACAAAAAGACAAGAGGTTAACACTGACGTCATCGTGATGTCAGTCCGAAAGATTGAATGGGGCATTTCGGGTTATTATTGACTATATAAATAGTATATTTTATTGGGTATGAGTGTTTTTTATCCAAAATTAAATACCAACCCGTTACATATGAGAAGCAAAAGTGATTAATTTGATTCCTCTTGTGCATGAAATAGGAATGAGTGTGTTTAACACGTCTCAAATTTTCGTCACTTATTTTATTGGTAACTATCCAATATAGTGAAAGTGTATTAATTAATCTGATTTGACTAGCTTTCTTTTTTTCTTAATTAAGAAATGTGACAATGATTGAACTCTATAGCAATGTATTTGGATTGCCTGGACCATCCAATAATTAGTCCAGTGGTTATTATGCACTACTGGTTTGGACATTGGACGGTTGATGATGAAGCTTTGCATACAAAAAGGTTCGTGCATTGACGCGACTCAAAACGAACTCGTTAACTTAGCTCATGAAAGCAATTCATTTTCTCAAAAAATGTAAGACATCTAGCTAAGACTCTTGCTCAAGCACACACATATGGAGCATAGACAAGATATACAAAACTGAGAGACAACATTGGAGGAGCAAATTGTTGGAAACAAAGAAGTACGAGAATAATAAATAACTATTATAAGTGTTTCGAAAGGATAAATTATAAATATTACAATAGCAACAAGCTTGTAGTAAATAAGAATTGTGACAACAATAAGCTTTTTGAGTTCTTGAATCTTTATACCAATTTGCGGAAAGCTATTTGAATCTTGATAACCTGAAATCAAGACATACTAAATTTGGAAGTGTTACAACTGTGTTGAGTCGAGTGATGACACTCTTTCTTTAAGACAAGATTGCCCCGTATATATGTTTTTACGTTAGCGGACAATAGTCTCCCAAGATAAAAGGGCAAACTATCATTTGTGCAAATCAAACACAAATGATTCTAACGAAGAAAACAAATAACAAAAGATTTCTAAGAGGAGAGGATTTGCAACAAGAATTTTAGAATTGTTGTTCTTGAAAAGTGTGTGTAGAATTGAGTCAAAGGCCTCAATTTATAGTAGTGTAAGAATGACCTCTTCAAGTGCCCATGTAATGGCCATTAAATGCCATGTAATGACCCTTTAATTCACCACTTAATGCAACTAAATAATGACTGATTTATGGAGGAAAAATTGTCATTTTAATGCACCAAAACCTCTCCATAATCAGCCAAACTTTTGGACTTCCGTCGCACTTACTGCCAGTGAAGCGCCGCGACGCCTCAGCTCCAGAGATGCCACTGCCTGGCCGGTTCCGCGGCGCTGGCCGGAGGTATCTCGGCGCCCCGGCTCCGTCCGGGTGGCGCCGCGGCCCTTTTCGGTGCCGCGGCCCTTCCCGACCCGTACCATCTTACACTTCGCACAATCCTTCTTTCGTTTACCAACGCGGAACACTTGTTATTTAGCCAATAACCATCCATTATTCTATGTCTCAAACATTTACTTACGTACCGATATCTCTTTCACTAACGAAATTTATGATATTTGGCACTACGAGTGCACGTGTGTGAAAACGACGTTTCCGACGTGCGGGGCCCCAATTGTTCGAGTCATAAATAATAGGATAAACTTAGTTCCACATTAGTAAATTTCCAACACAAATATTAGGAAGACTAGTAGTTCAGATATCATGATAAGAATATTGACTTTGAATCTAATTCAACTCTAAAAATTACTCCATCCGTTTATTTTTACTTGTATATTTTTTATTTTGCACGTCCCTTAAAAATTAATAAATGAAGTATGTATTTTATTATAATACTCATATTAATTGGTGTATAGTCTCATTGGACTTGAAGAATGATTTGAAAATGAGTAATTAATGTTAAGAATAAAATAATAATTTTTTGTCTTTTCTTGATATGCTAAATGAAGAAGTAAAAGTGAAAATTTATTTTTAGTATAGTAGACAAATAAAAATAAACGGAGGAAGTAAAATACTGTTCAACCCATTTTAAAATGCAACAATTTATTTCCTCAATCAATGTGGGGCATTCTACTAACATAAAGAAAAGTCGATATCTTTTTTCTCATATTTATTTGCATTTATTATAATCATGTGGTAATAAAGTCTCAGATTTGGAATTAAAATAGCTTCCTTTTAATGTATAAGTTGTATCAAATACTTAACAATTTGTACAGTGGTGACCTCTGGTTTGAAAAGTGATTAATTTACGCAAATTCCATTTTTAGGTTATTCATTTAAATTTTGTTCTTATTTTTTTTAAAATGTACAAATATATCTTTTGGAACTGACAAAACATTATATTGTCCTCTAATTTATATATTAAATTTAGACCATGGTTTAAATTATATTAGTATATGTTTTGTCAGTTCCAAAATATATATTAGTATATGAATCATAGTCTAAATTATATTAGTATATGTTTTTTGTCTAGACATGTTGAACACGTTATAGTTAGGTGACATTCAGAGATGTAAAATAAATTGAGATTTTCTCACTTCTTAATTAAAATTTTAAATATCTTTTTACAAGCTTGGTAGGAAAATTTATTTACACCAGTACTGTCGCTAATCAAGACTAACATTTACACTCTATGGAGTAGAGCATGCACTTACTATAATCACTTATATTTAGTGCATTATTTAATTTGTCGTTTTCTAGTTCGAAATTCGAATTCATAAGTGCTGCTTTCACGTTTCTTGGAAGTGAGGGAGCTAGAATGTAATTTTCAAAGTAACGAAAACACTACAATTCCCTACCAATCGAATGACAAGTTTGACAATTCACCACCTAACTTTTAATTACAGTATGATGAATAATCTTAGCGTAAAAATGTGTCAAATAATTCCAGATGAGTATTGGAGGGAGTATCAACAAGTTATTTTTAGCGCTAGGAGAGAATTGAAACAACAAGATATGCACACACGGTAAATATTTATTGCATCCAATATTTTTATCAAATTATATCAATTTATTATAATTAAATCACAACATATACTCTTGATTAATAATAATTGCTTATTAACAAACATGGGAGTACTAGTCTGGTTGAATTATTAAGGTAACTTTTTACCTGCACACACCCTACTCTATACTTCATTATTTCAGCACGTGGTCTACTTTGTGCTAGTAAATGCTCAACTTCGTCAATAGCAAATTGTACATTTATTTTTCTTAACTCATTTTCATTTAATAAAAAATACTATACATCAGTAGACTAGCTGCAACAAGATATTTCACAGTTACATCCTGTCCCGTATAAAATTAAAGAATTGTCCTCTTGTGATATCCCTCCTATTTACATCTTAACGCGACCTTACTTGAATTAATAGGATCTGTACGTTCTACAGTTCATCCTTTCTAACAAAACATTTTTTTATGAAATTTACGGTCGAGTGGACCGATTGCCTGATCGATTTAGCGGATGTAATCAGTAGATTAATGAAAATAACCTTTTATAAAAATACAGGGTAATGTTGCGTATAATATATTCTTATGGTCCAATCCTTTTCCGGATTTTTGAATAGTGGGAGCTTAGTTTACCGGACTGCCCTTTTATATATTAATTATAAGGAGACATGAAACCAAGTTTAGTAAATGATCCATGACAATTAGACTAAAGATGATTAACAGTCTCCACGCCTAACTGTATTTTTGTACTAATAGTTTGTTCGACCATATTTTCTGAAAGTTAAAGTGTTAAATTACAAAAAAAGAAGAAGTTACTACTAATTAATTTGGTATATATGATTATTCTATATAAGTGATCTTGTCCTAATAAAAAAATTACTTATCTTTGTAGAAGCTATTTCGTTTTAACTTTTACTTAAAAACTTTTTTCATTATTCAAATTCAAAGGCTGGTAAAATTGAACTCAAAAGGAAAAATAATAGGCTAAACAATAGGATTTATCGTTGATCGTGAAATACGAAGTGACTCACCAAAAGCATTGTCGTTGCCACGCTTCACTTGACCGGTGCTTCAGTAAAGGAAGAATACAATTAACTGCTTTTATAGTTTTATTTGTGAAAATATGCACCGGCTTTCGACTCTTATTCTAAGGTTGTTTGTATTAATCATTCATGATTTATCAATTTAATGATCTCGATAGAGAGCCTTCAATGCAAACACCATTGCCCGACACCACCGAAAATCAAAAGATTTATCAGTCCATACTGAAAATATATGCATAAATAATAATTTAATGCTAGGGTTGACGATGGAAACTCGGAACAGAGCCGTAAGAGGCAAATGTCTCATGTATGATTTTTTGAGAAGCTGAGAGAGGCTACCTAATACTTATTTTTCACCAAAATCTTAGACAAATACTTTTTTTTGTCGAAAGGTAACAATTTTATTCAACCTAATGTGTTGCATAGGATAGTTATTCAATTTGATCTGTTGGTTCCCCTTGATATGTAAATGGACAACAATCTCCTTCAGCTATCTTTGCTTTCTCTCTGGACGTCTTGAAATCTTCTCGTATTTCTCTGTATCCAGACATAATATGTTGATGTAGCAAATAAGTAGTTCAAAGTCTATGTTTTGCCTCTATTATTCTTCAGTCTCAGCCATTTGACTTCATTTTCCCATCTGCTTATTTGTCTTGCTTCTCCAATCTGTTTTAATAAAGAAGACGGAAAGGTCTGTTCTTTTGTCTCTTTCCCTCAAGCGAAGGAACCTATTAATAAGATAATAATATCTCTATGCTTCTGGATTTTCTTTAAGTATATACTATCAAATAACATATGTGAGGTCAGGACTCCTCCTAAATTACACAACGCAATCTTTGGGAGTCTGGATTCCCCACCTTTTTAATATGTCAACTATGTCCAACCTTTGTTAAATGGCTAGCCAAGTTATGAATTGATGCTTTGGTATTAGACCTGATGCTTTTCTAGTGTACTTTTGGATCCTGTGGAATGAGTTCGTTTTTATATAAAATCTCCCTCTCCAACAATAACTTTGTAGTTTTGTCTTTCTGTTAAATATTTTCCTTATAATTCAGCTTGCTTGTTTAGGAGTTTGCATCGCATTCATGTTCCTCCTTTTTATGTACGAATTTATGAATCTATTAAATCCATAAAATATTTTTTTCATCAGTGAATAGCCAAAGCAGTTTGCAAACATCAGTAATGTTGAATCCCCTGCTGATCTCGGCAAACATAATTTCTTCCAAGCTGCTAGTGCCCTTTTTAATGTTTCAGCACTTCCAGCCCAAAGAAAAGTTTTGAAAATGTTAGTGAACAACTGAGTAATCTTCTTAGACAGTAGAAATACTTGAGCCCAGTGATTCTGCATCTCAAATAATACACTCTCAATCAATTACAACATGCCACTGTGTAAAAGGAATTTGATAGTCCAACATTTAATCCTTGCTTATCATCTTTTTCATTAGAGACATGCATTGTTGCAAACCAAATTTTTTTCGAGGATGAAATTGACTGCAAAATATCTAAAAGACATGTCTCCTACTGTAAAAATGCATTTTAGAGAGTATTTGCTCCTTGAATGCCTGTGACGAGGTATGAACCTCTTCTCTAAGTTAGCTTGAAGTTCAGAAACTTCATAGAAGTGAGTGAAGGCTCGTATCGTTAAATGAATGGACATATGTCAGCTCTATAACACACCAAAAGGTCATCTACAAAGCAGACATGTATTAATTTCATTCTTCCACTCTTGAGATGGTAATTGAAACTAAGAATGTGTCTCAACTACTTGTGGAATCTATTGAGATATATCATACCTAGTATATAGAGGTAAGGTGACATTGGCTCACCTCGTCTCAATCCCTTTTTAGCTTCAAACGGAGTAAGCCCACCAATTAACTCAGAGAATATTTAAGTGTGGTGAGACACACTCCATTCTGAAAATCAACTCATGAAATCATTCTCAAGAAGCTCTATTCTACTGAATCATAGGCTTTTTCACTATTCATTTTTACAGTGTATCTAAGTGAGACACCCCGCGCATAGCGGGAACTTAGTGCACCAGACTGCCCTTTTTTTTATCTAGGTGAGACCTTTTTGGGAGCAGTTTCCTACTCTTTCTTGGTTCTTAAGAAAAGAATTTTCTTTTGATCTTTCAAAAATTTAGCCAAACCGTTATTTTTCCTACACTAGCACTGCTATCCTCTGTTTTCTCTCTCTTTCTCTTTCTTTCCCCTTGCTACTCTTTCTCTATCTTTCCACCACCACCGGAGGCCGAAGTTATATCATCGCCGGTGAGCGACCACTGACTGTCGACGCTGCGCCGTCCGCCGATATCCGGCGACCAGGTATGCTGCTTGTTTCTCTCTTTCCTCTCCCTTGCTATTTTTTCTCTATCTTTCCTCCACCATTGGCGATCGGAGTTATATCATCGCCGGTGACTATCAATTGTAACCTGTCACCCGACACCACCGACGAACAGATCTGGTCAGTAAGGACCTTCAGAGAACCACCACCACCTCCGGCGGCCGCCGACAACTAAGAAGACCAGGTTTCTTCTGGTTTTCAAGCTCAAAAACAGAAACCTTCTAGTGGGTTTCGGGCAAGTTTACATAGTTACGCAAGTTTCCGGCAAGTTCTGGCGGTGAACAGTAACTTTCGGCAGTGAACATGAATTTTTTGGAAGAAAACAGTCATTTGCACAGCTGAAAGGTGAGTTTTGGGCGGTGAGTAGGTTAGATACACCTGGAATTGGTACCTCCAGGTGCCCGTATTCATTCTTTGTCCTTACATTCGTAGTTAAATTTTGTCTATTTTGTTGTGTTGTATATTAACTTTACATCCTTGTCGTTACTAGTCTTCTCATTAGCTATATCATTCTTGACATAGTGGCAAGACCTGATTTATGTTAATCTGTGTTTTTTGTTTTCGCATTGATTTCTGCTTGTTGTAGGGTAAATAACCCATTAGTCTATAGCCGCTTTAGTGGCTTTGGCGACTAATGATAGAGAAAGGCCATGTTCTCAGTTGGGGACGGGGGCAAGGGTTAGGGAGGGTAAGCGGGGTAAGGGAGATGCTAGGCTGAGAATAGGGTCTTGGAACATTCACAAAATTCCATAGAGCTAGTTAAGATTCTTAAGAAGATGAGGATTAATATAGCCTATGTCCAGGAGACCAAATGGGTAGGACCTAAGGCTAAGGAGGTGGATGGGTATAAGTTATGGTTCTCGGATAGGTCGGGGTATAGGAATGGGGTAGGCATTCTGGTTGACAGCGAGCTAAGGGATCAGGTAGTAGAGATTAGGAGGGTCAACGATAGGATGATGGAGATTAAATTGGTAGTTGAAGGGTCCTCTGTGAACATTATTAGTGCTTATGCGCCGCATGCAGGCTTGGACTAGGAGGATAAGAGGCGCTTTTGAGAGGATTTGGATGAGGTGGTGGAAGGGGTACCACATACTAAGAAGTTATTTGTAAGAGGAGATTTCAATTGACATATCGGATTACTACCGGGGGCTACGACGACGTGCATAAAGGCTTTGGCCTCAGGGACAGGAACGGGGGAAGCGTCTCACTTTTGGAGTTCGCTAGAGCTTTTGGGTTGGTGATAGCCAATTCGAGGTTCTTGAAGAAGGAAGAGTTGTTGATGACTTTTCGTAGTTCGGTGGCTAAGATTCAGATAGACTTTTTTCCCTTAGAAAGCTTGACAATGGGCTTTGTAAAGACTGCAAGGTTATTCCGAAGGAGTGTCTTACAACCCGACATAAGCTTTTGTTGATGGATTTGGAGATCAAAATGGAGAAGAAGAGAAGGGTTGTGGATGATAGGTTGAGAATCAAATGGGGGAGTTTGACCATGACTAGTGCAAAAGAGATGGGGGAGAGGTTAATGGTCAAGGGGCGCGACCAATATGCGGGATAGGACTGCCAGTTGCATTCAGGAGGTAGCTAGATAAGGGTTAGGGGTCTCACGGGGTAGCCATGGTGGGCATCGAGGGGACTGGTGGTGGAATGGTAATGTTCAAGAGAATGTAAACGCGAAGAAAATGGCGTATGCAAAATTGATAGATAGCAAAGATGGGGTAGAGAAGTGGACGAATAGGGAACTGTATAAGATGGCAAGGAAAGAGGCAAAGATAGCAGTCACGACGACTTTTGAACGCCTATATGTGGAATTATAGGAAAATGGAGGGGATAAAAAGTTGTACAAATTAGCCAAGATGAGGGAGATGAGGGCCCGTGACTTAGATCACGTGAGGTGCGTCAAGGACGAGAACGGCAAAGTACTGGTGGACGATGCGCATATTAGGTGGAGGTGAAAATGTTACTTTCATAAACTCTTGAACGAAAAAGGAGATAGAGACATTGTGCTAGGAGACCTGGAACAATCTGGTAGGTATTAGGATTTTGGGTATTGTAGAAGCATTAAGGTTGAGTAGGTTAAGGGTGTTGTTCGCAGGATGCGCAGAAGACGAGCAACCGGGCCCAATGAGATGCTAGTCGAATTTTGGAAGAGCGCATGTAGGGCAGGTTTAGAGTGGTTGACTGAGTTATTTAATGTCATTTTTAAGACGACGAAAATGCCCACAGAATGGAGGTGGAGTACAATGATTCATTTGTACAAGAACAAAGGTGATATACATAGTTGCAATAACTATAGGGTTATCAAGTTGTTGAGCCACACTATGTAAGTTTGGGAGAGGGTCGTGGAGATGAGGGTGAGAAGAGACGTGTCTATTTCTGAGAACTAGTTTGGTTTCATGCCGGGGCGTTCGACTATAGAAGCCATCCATCTTATTATGAGGTTGGTGGAGTAGTATAGGGAGAGGAAGAGAGACTTACATATAGTTTTCATCGACCTCGAGAAGGCATATGAAAAAGTCCCTAGAGAGGTTCTATGGAGATGTTTGGAGGCTAGAGGTATACATGTGGCGTACACTAGGGCGATCAAGGATATGTATGATGGAGCTAAGACTAGGGTACGGACAGCGGGAGTAGACTCGGAGAACTTTTCAGTGACGATGGGGATACATTAGGGATCAACTCTTAGCCCATTCTTATTTGTCTTGGTGATGGATGAATTGACGCGACAAATCCAAGGGGAGGTTCCATATTGTATGTTATTCGCAGACGACATAGTTCTAATTGATGAGACTCGCAGCGGAGTGAACGCTAAGCTGGAGGTTTAGAGATAGACTCTAGAATCTAAAGGGTTCAGGCTAAGTAGGACCATGCAAGAATACTTAGAGTGCAAGTTCAGTAACGGGAGCGACCTTGAGACATGAGGGGAGGTGAGACTTGGTACTCAGGTCATTATAAAGAAATGAAGCTTCAATTACCTCGAGTCTATTATCCAAGGGAATGGAGAGATTGATGACACTGTCACACATCGTATTGGGGCAGGGTGGATGAAATAGAGGCTCGTATCTGGAGTCTTATGCGATAAAAAAGTGCCACAAAAACTTAAAGACAAGTTCTATAGGGTGGTGATTAGACTGATTATGTTGTATGGGACGGAATGTTGGCCTGTTAAGACGTCGCACATCCAAAAGATGAGAGTAACGGAGATGATGATGTTGAGATGGATGTGTGGACATATAATGAGGGATATGATTAGAAATGATGATATCCGGGACAGAGTGGGAGTGGCTTCGGTGGAGGATAAGATGCGGGAAGCGAGGTTGAGATGGTTTGGGCTTGTACAAAGGAGAAACATGAATGCCCCAGTGCGGAGGTGTGCGAGGTTGACTATGGACGTGTTCAGGAGGGGTAGAGGTAGGCCGAAGAAATATTAGGCAGAGGTGATTAGACGGGATATGGCACAGACGCACCTTTTTGTGGGCATGACCTTAGATAAGGGGTTGTGGAGGGCACGAATTAGGGTAGAAGGGTAGTAGGTAGTCAAGCGTAGTTCTACTTACGTTTACAAACTGATTGTTGTAGTGGTATTACTATAGGCCCGATTAGCATATCATACGAATAGGCGCAGTAGTGCTTTATAGTCTTATGTAGTTTGACTTCTGCTGCTATGTGTTCTTTAGTGTACTTTGTTTATCTTATTTACCTGTGTTAGTTACTGCTTCCTTTTCAGGATGCGCTATCTGGACGTGTTCACTTTTGATACCAGTATTTTCATACTGCTTTAAATTTCTTGATCGGATCTGGCTATTTCTCCTTCTTTATTTGTGCTTATGCCTTGTCGTGTCTTGAGCCAAGGGTTTCTCAAAAATAGCCGCTCTACCTACTAAGATAGAAATAAGGTATGCGTACACTCTAGACTCCACGTTATGAAATTTCACTTGTTATATTGTTGTTGTTGTCATCAATCAAGGAACAAAACCACGTGTTTATACTTATTATGAAAATAAATCAAAACTTATATTTCAATCATCAATTTGCACCACCCATCCCTTTCCAAAATCCCTATATGCCTATCCACCACAAGCCGAATTCAATGAGAGGACAAAATGGTGGGGCCCTTTCTCTTTCTTTTCAACTGTGTGGAGACTTTTCTTTAGTTGCCACAATTTAAGGCTACTTATGCAGTGAATTCCACACGTGACTTAAATCAGTATAAATTCCTTTTACTTTTTTGTTTGTATTATTAGACCCTTCTTTCCCTTATTATCACCACGTTTGTTCCCATTCTCCTTGTGGCTTCCGTCATTTTCCCTACCCCACCCCACCCCATGCATAAGCAAATTCGAAAATTTTAATCAATCGCTTCAATATTTAAGATCGTTAGTATAGATTATAGAATTCTTGTTTTTATGTGGTGTTTTCTTTTTTCGAGATTTAAATCATGTGAATTTTAATTAATATTTTAAAAAGTAATTTTTTTTATTATTAATATTTTTAAATGTAAAGTTTTGAAGAAGGTAAATATTTGTTAATATGGTTTGTAGTCCCACGACGACAGGTGGGATAACAATTTGCATTCGTATATGAATTTAGATAATTCTTGAATTAATTTTTGAGTTTAAATTAGATTCACAATTTATTTTTTGTTATGATATAAGAGTTATGCTCATTCATTTTTTGTTTATCTTGTTCATGTTCTAGTCGTTAGGCATAATGGGAATGTTTGTGGATGAGATGATAATTTATCTTTTTATATGATTATGATAATTTTTATTTTTGAATTATTTTTTAAAGTCGAGTTAGACTCAAAATCTATCTTTTATCATTAAGTTGTATGATTTTTGATATACATAAATAATAAATTTAGACCAATACGTAGTTTACATAAAGATAAAAATAGTGAATTTAGATGAATCGGACTAGAAGCACTTACTCTCTCTCTCACACACACTCTTCAAAATTTCTTCCACCTATTATCCTCTGTTGCTCCCTATAAAAAAAAACACAAACTTTCTTCTCTTTATATGTCTCTTGAATCTTCATCTCTCTCCCTTTACAATTTTTCTTTAAAAAGATGGATACCCTAGTGAAGTTCTCTCCAATTTCTTGTAAAAAAACAATTCTTTTTGCTATATTTCTCTATTGCATGATAACTACTCCATTAAAGGCGGCAAAAACCTCCATTTCTTCTTCTTCTTCTCCTTCTGATCAACACGATTTGATCACATACTTCAAACCCACTACAACTTTACTAAAAGATCCCATCAATATAATCCTTCAAAACCAATCAAGAACATCAAAAATCAATGTTTTTACCTCATCAAATTGTTCAATATGGACAAAAGAATGTTCAAATGAAATCTTGAAAATTGCCCAGAAAAAAGAACATGTTAAATGGATTAAATCTGTGAGAAGAAAAATACATGAACACCCTGAACTTGCTTTTCAAGAATATGAAACTAGCAAACTTATACGTCAAGAACTTGAGAAAATGGAGATAACTTATCGGTTTCCGATGGCTACCACCGGAATCCGAGCTGTCATCGGCTCCGGCCAACCACCTTTTGTTGCTCTCCGAGCTGATATGGATGCCCTTCCAATTCAGGTTTTTTTATTTTTTAAATTTTATTTTCTAATGTTTCCTCCCATTTTTTAATTTTTAAAATGTAACCTTTTCATGTCTTTTTCCTCTCGAGGTTTTTCGTAAGACTGGGGATATAAAAAAGTGAAATTTAAAAAACGTAACACTTGAAAGATATCTGAAAATTAATTTAGAAAAATGTTAAATTTTGTGAGTGAAAATATTTCCACTTAAAAATTGATTAAAACTATTTTCTCAAATTTAAAATTCAGAACCAAACACTATTTATTTTTTCAAAAAAAAAAGTGAAAAAATCTTGTCCAAACGTGTCCTTTGTCTCATAGTTTTCAAATTTTGTTTCTGTTGAAACTCATTTTTATTTACTTGCTAATCTTAATCTTATAATGTAGTATAAAATTTGACTTGAAAACATAGGAATTAGTAGTTTAATTGAAGGGGAAAATTGATGAAGGAAACTGGTCCCTAGCTAGAATATGATGATTACCAAAAATGATGAAATTATTAGCTTGGTATCTATTATTCTAATTTCTTTCTATTTTTTTATTTTTATATGTGGGCCTTAGTCTCACATGCATCTATTTTGAGGAAAGTGTCAATTTTTATCTTCTTCTACTTTTTCCAGAATACGTGTCTTATTTATGTTTATGCGACAGTATCAGATCTTTTTGTTCTTTTATATGTACTTTCACAACCTGTGTCTCAAATTTAAACATGTGTAAATTTATTAGTCCTCATAAATGAAAATATTTATCTTTAAATTATGACCATGCCCGTTAAGGCTGTCATTTTAACATTTTTAGATTTTAGATTTTGAAATTGTTTAAAAATATTCTTCTTGTAAATTGAGAGAAAAAATATGTTTATCACTGTGTTGACATTATTAGCTTGGAGATCTATAACTCTAATTTCTTTCTATTCTTTTTATTTTTATATGTAGGGTATAGTTTCACATGCATATCTATTTTGAAGAAATTGCCAATCTTTATCTTCGTATCATTTGTTTCTACTTTTAAAAAATACGTGTCTTATTTATGTTCAAACGACCGAATCAGATCTTTTTGTGCATGCTTATGTACTTTCATAACATGTGTCTCACTTATATTTGTATGTGTTCTCGCTCCAAATTCTGTCTTCTGCCGTTTTATCGGCTGATGAAATCGCGAGACAAATTGATTTCTTAACTTAAGCGATTTGGGCTGAAAACGAAACTCTAATTTTCAGTAATGGGTTCCCCAACTACTACAGAAAGCGTTAGGACGGTGGTGTGAGTAACTAAGAGGTAAGAAATATGAATACAACCGAGTAAAGTAAAAGTAAGGATAAAATAAGAGATAATAGATAAAGATAGATAAAATTTGAGTTGTTTGATTGATTGTGTGTCTATATACAAAAAATGAGTTTTATTTATAGTACAAAAAGAAAGAAAATATGTACAAACGTGCCCCCCCCCAATGTCGGCCATCAAGTAACCCACTAAGCTCAACGGCTGACTATGGGGGAGGTGGTGCTGATTTTCTCGCCCTCTACTCCTCTTGTTCGGATAATGGCCCTTTCTTTTAGCTGTTGTTGGTCGTTATCGCTTATAGGGGTCTGACAACCCTTTTGACTTAATCGTTGAGGCGTCTGCATCTGAGTGGGTCCCAGTCATACCTCTAACTGACAGCTTCGGCTAAGATGCCTTAGTAACCGATGGAGTTCTTGTAGTCGAAGGCTACGAGTAAATTCGGCTCCAGAACAATTCGGATGTCACTGAATTCGGCTAAACACTTTAATTATTTTTGAGTGTTAACAATTGCCCCCCTACATTAACTCGAGTGTGACTGTTGAGTTGATGTATCCGAAAATAGTCATCGTTTCAGTCTGACAGTCGCGCATGTCACTTCAACTTGCCTGGAAATAGTTTCAACCTTGAATTGAATAAAAGTACATATTGTCCGGATTGAAACTCTTTTCGGATCAAGTTCTTGTCATGACATGCCTTAGTACGCTCCTTGTAAATCTTGACATTCTCATAGGCTTCATTCCGAAACTCATCTAGCTCGTTCAATTGCAGTAGCCTATTCTGTCCCGCAACACTCTCATCCAAATTCAGCTTCCTCATGGCCTAATACGCTCGATGCTCCAGGTCAACTGGTAAGTGACATGCCTTTTCAAAAACCAACCTATAAGGAGACATTCCAATAGGAGTTTTGAATGTGGTCCTATACGCCCAAAGTGCATCATCAAGTTTCTTAGACCAATTTTTCTTAGAACTATCCACCGTCTTCTCAAGGATACTCTTCACTTCTCTGTTTGAAATTTCGGCTTGACCATTTGATTGAGGGTGATATGGCAAAGCAGTTTGGTGGTAGACTCCATATCGAGCAAGTAGAACATCAAGTTGCTTGTTACAAAAATGACTCCCTTCATTGCTAATGAGAGCCCGGGGAGTACCAAATCGAGTGAATATGTGCTTGTGCAGAAAGTTCAAGACCGTTTTACCATCATTCTCCTTTGTTGATGTTGCTTCAGCCCATTTAGGCACATATTCCACTACTAACAAAATGAATTGATTATTGAAAGATGATGGAAAATGGCTCATGAAGTCAATGCCCCAAACATCAAAGAGCTCAACCTCTAGGATCACATTAAGTGGCATTTTATTCCTTCTTGATATGTTCCCAGTGCGTTGACAACGATCACAAGCCTTTACAAAAGCATTAGCATCTTTGAACAAACTTGGCCAATAAAAACTGCTTTGCAACACCTTAGCAGTTATCCTTGAAGCCGAAAATGCCCACCACATTGTAAAGTGTGATAATGAGTGAGAATTGAGTGCATTTCATCCTCTAGCACACAACGTCGAATGATCTTTGAAGGCTTGCTCTCATCTTTTAAATGGATTTTATGCATTATTGTAGAATGGTTTATCCCTTTAATAACTGCCAATGTCCACCCAATGGCAAGTTTGTGAGCCCTTAAGACTCAACAATTTTTTCATTTCCATATTAGACAGAAAAACAGATACAATCATCGGTAAAGTTTCATTCTCACCCAGATAAATGTAGTGAATATGATCTGACAAAGTCTTCAACTCTAACACTGGAGGTTTCTCTATGGAAGGTAATGGTCTTTCTAGAACTTTCCCCAACTCCTTATATCTTTTTCTATAAAATGGCTCATAAGAATTCACCCACCTGACATACTCCATAAGCTCAACATCATCGCTGTCATCTTCTTCACACTGTGTTAGCGACACTTCAAGAGCGTCAGTACTCATGCTCTTCTCAGAAATAATCCCCTCAGTCACATCAATTGAAAAATAATTATCACTTGCTCTAGGATAAGATATCACCTTGAACATATTGAAAACCACCCATTTGCCCTGAACTCGGAGTCTCAACCCACCCTTCTGAACATCAATAAGTGCTTGCCCCGTTGCTAAAAATGGTCTCCCAAGGATTATAGACACATCAACATCCTCTTCCATGTCAAGAATAATAAAGTCATTAGAAAAAATAAATTTGTCCACTTTAACTAACACATTTTCAATAATACCCCGTGGATGCTTCACTGAATGGTCTGCCAACTGTAAAGTCATTGCTGTAAGCCTAGCTTCACCCACACCAAGTCTACGAAATACAGAAAAAGACATCAAATTTATACTTGCCCCCAAATCACACAAGGCGTGCTTGCATTCAAAATTCCCGATAGTGCAGGGAATATTAAAGCTCCCTGGATCTCTCAACTTCTGGGGAAGCTTATTTTGCAAAATGGAGCTGCACTCTTCAGTTAAAGCCACAGTTTGATAATCTCCCATCTTTCTCTTTTAGAGAGAATTTCATTCATAAATTTCATGTAACTGGGCATTTGCTCTAGGGCCTCAGCAAAGGGAATGTTGATGTGCAACTTTTTGAACACCTCTAACAACTTGGAAAATTGTTTATCAAGAGAATTTTTTTGAAGTCTTTGAGGGTATGGAATTCTGATTTGAGGTTCAACAATAACCGCTGGTGGTGCTTTTTATGTAATAGGGTGGTCTTCAGTAACCCACTCTTTCTCTAAACCAGATATCTCTCCCAAGTTGTCATTCTTTTCAACATTCTTTTCAACAGGTGGTTGAGGTGCAAACTGCTCAACTTGTTTACCACTTCTCAAAGTGATGGCCTGACACTGCTCCTTAGGGTTCACAACAGTATTGCTAGGCAGATTTCCTTAAGGTATGTTATTCAACATGCTTGCTAATTGCCCCATTTGTGTCTCCAAATTTCGAAAAGAGGGTTTTGTCTCTGTCATGAACTGAGTCTGGATGTTAGTGAGAGTCAACAAAGCTATTTGCAATTCATTAGGATTCTCTTGTGCGACTTGTGGCCTAGAATGCTGAGAGAATGAAGCTTGATTCATTGGTTGTTGTGGATTGTTCTCCTGATATTTCCCTTAGAACTATGACTGTTGGCCTTGGTTGTTTCTCCATGAGAAGTTAGGGTGATTCCTCCACTCAGGATTATAAGTGTTGGAGAATGGAATGTTGTAGGGCCTCTGAAAATTCCCAACTGCTTGAACCTGAGCTTGGTCCATAGGAATATTATTGGATCCATTGTTGTGCACCAATCAAAATTATGTGGACCCCCGCAAATTTCACAACCCACTTGCATCTGAACAACATTGGCGGACACATTATTCTGCTGCAATTGCTTTGTCAATTAAGCAACTTGAGCAGTTAAAGCAATGATGACATCTAGTTCATGAACCCCAGTCACTTTTCTACTGTTCGTTGATCTCTCATCAGACCATTGATGGCTGTTTGTGGCCATATCTTCTAACAATTCATATGCCTCATTGACACTTTTACTCATAAATGCCCCTCCAGCCGTCGCATCAATTATGGTACGAGTAGTACCACACAACTCATTATAGAAATTGTGGACCAAGATCCACTGTTCAATTCCATGGTGGGGACATCTCCTTTGCAACTCCTTAAACCTCTCCCAATCATCATATAAAGATTCCCCCTCAAGTTGATAAAAATTGTTCAGTTCTCCCCTTAGCTAAGCGGCCTTTGATGGAGGAAAGAGCTTGGCAAGAAAATTCTGAGCCAAATCTTGCCAAGTAGTAATAGAGTTTGCATGAAGAGAGTTCAACCATCTTTTGGCTCGGTCCCTTAGTGAAAATGGGAAGAGCCTCAATCTAATGGCGTCATCAGACACACCATTGTATTTGAATGTTGCACATAGCTCCAAGAAATTTTCCAAGTGCAAATGGGGATCTTCAGAGGGTGCCTTGGATCATTTGCAGGATCACCGGCTTAATCTCAAAGTTGTTTGCCTTCACAACTGGTGGTCTTATACATGTCTGCACTCCTGTTACAGTTGGAAGTATATAATCATGTAAGCATCTCACAGCGGGATTCTGAGCTTGTTTCTGCACCAATTCTGGCACCCTTCTAATCAACCCATCATTGTTTTGAGGATTTGTCATAACCACAGTTGAACTACCAGCTCTCTTGTTTCTTCGATTCTGCTTGCACGCTTTCTCAATCTCAGGATTAATAGGAACAAGGTTGTCTGCTCCTCTTCTTCTACCTGAAATAACAAAACTACCTGAAAAAATCATCAAACGATGCACACAAATCAAGTTAGAAACTTGTTCATGGAACAACCAAATTATAAATAAAATTAATTACTTTGATATTGATAATTTTTCAGTCCCCGTCAACGGCGCCAAAAACTTATTGCGGATTTTTAGAGCTACGCAAGTATACGTATCGCAATTTGTAATAATTTCATGTAAGACCGAATATCGTTCCACAGAGATTGAATTATCAAATAATTAATCTCTAGTTTCTATTTGGCTAACGAATTTTGATTTGTAAAGGTTAAAAATAAAGAAAGCATAAACGAAGGTAAAATGCAAAACTAAACTAGCAGCAAAAACGCACGAATTAAATTCGAGAATGAGAGCAATTAGGAATTTCAATCTCATCAATTATCCACTCTACCATTTACTAATGCAAGATATAACAGTTCTTCTTCTTCTTATTAAGATAGCAGGTTAACAAAAATGTTTTATATTCAAATTACGACATATAAAACTCAACCTAAATGAGAATTTTCTATATTTCTATGATAAATTTCATCAATTAGGAAGCATTAAGATCAACAACATAAAAGCTACACAAGCAATCGTGATACTCTCGTTCAAGATTAAGCATATGTCAATTCAACTATAGAATATTCAAATCTCACTTTTCAGATTTTGATTTAAACTCATTTAGATAAACGAAAATCAATGGCCAATCAATTCTCATTCAATAACCACACATTGAAAAGACTTTAATAGATGAAGAAGACAAGATAACTTTGCATTAGTTCATGATAGAGGTTCAAGTGATTTAATTGAAAACCCTAATAGAAGAATTAGTTATAGTCATTCTAAAATTAACACATAAACTGAAAATTAACATAAAGATAATTCAAGACAAAGAAAAAGAACTTGAGGAATTGATCTCCAATGGCTCCTCCAAGGTTCAAAAACTTCTTTCTCTCTTTGCCTCTCCGAATTTTCTCTCATCATCTCCTCTTTAAATCAACCCCCTTTTTTCCATTTGAAAAATACTTTTTTGCCTTTGTGAAAAAATGAGTTCTCGTAATCTGTACAGACACAAGCGTCGCGGCTCATTTGCAGATTTCCTCAAGCGTTGTGGCGCAGTCCAGAGAGCGTTGCGGCTCTTCTGCTTCCAGAAACGTAGGTTCTAAGACGGTCAGGTCTGCCTTCTTTGTAATATATGGCAATCCGTCCTACACCATTCTGTTGGGCAGGGACTGGATTCACATCAGCTGATGCCTTCCTTCTACCATGCATCAAAAGCTTATCTTTTGGGAAGGAGACAAGATAGAAATCAGCCTAGCGGATGATAACCCGTTCTAGCCAGGGGTTCAGAACATAGAGGTTATACTCTACTCACCCTATATGGCTCCCATAGCTATTACAGAGCAGTATGAAGAAGGATCTTGGGAATCCTATAATCTTACCTCACGAGGGTTTGAAATAAAATAATTAGCCGAACCACGACTTATCTTGGAGGATTTAAATGATTGAGGAAACCCAAGTCATACGTGATCTGTGGCATCGACTGACCGCCCTAGAATTCTGAGGCAATGATAGCCGAAGTATCGCAGATGGTGAACCACGACGAAAAACCAGATCTGGCGACCAACAACATTTGAGTTACCGATAGGAATTTTACGCATAACTTTGTTTGTCTTTGTTCTAAGCATGTACAAAACACGAGTGTTATGTTATACCCCACGTTGTGTAAATTTTGTGCAAAGTTTGAATAAACTCTTTTTACAAAGACAAGTCTTAAATGAAATAGGTAATCAAAAACTCCAAATTTATAGCTATAGGGACAACATCCTATCGGCTAAATCTATGGCCAAGATGCAGTGTTTTCCTCAAAAGTTAATATCATTATGGATGGCCAAACCAAATTTTTTAAGTTTGGAAGAATATCAGAATGCCATTCTAATGGAGTTAGGTCAGTTGAAAATCGATTGAGAATCATAGAAAGAGTCAAAGTCAGTAAACGTAAAATGGCCAAAGCATATGACAAACATATAGGGCCTAAAGAGGTTTGCCGAAGGAGACTTAGTTTGGGCAATCATCCCGCCGATTGAAATGAGAGATCGTAAAATTGGCAAATGATCGCCAAACTAGGAAAGGACCTTTCGTAGCGAACTCATGGATTGCCGGCAATGCGGATCAAGCGATGAACATGCATGGGAAAGAAATATAAAATGGTAGACATATTACCCATTAATTTTGGGGCATGCATAAGTAATCGACATCCACAGATCGATTGTCTGGTCACAAAATAGGCTAGTTTCCCTTCGATTTGGGGAATGTACGGGCAAATGACAGCCATAGATCGGCTACATGGTCATAATAACAAGACCCTTCGATTTGGGGTCGATACAACTAAGAAGCCGAATTGGTCGGCTTTAAACCAATCAAAGGCTGAACTACTTCATCATCTATTGAAGTCTCAGGATCAGTCGAATAAACGACTACTGGGTATTCCCTAATTGATGCAGTATGTTCTTCATCACCAGCCATGGCCACGGCCACTACCTCAGCCGCTCCCGCTCCTACATGGACCTCCATTTCAGCACCCAGCGAAGGCTCAGCCACTACAGTTGATGGGGCCTCGGTAGAAGCCTGAATATCGGACAATACCTCTTGAACAACAGAAGCAACGACTGATTCGGATGGCAAGTCCATAAGGGTATCAGCTGAGGGAGCATTAATTGTCAGTGTTGCTTGAACTAGACGGTTTTTCCACACAGTCCATTCATTCTCCAGGTTGGCCAACTGCTCGCTACCTACTCTCAGATCCAGCTCCCAAACCACCTACTGGCCATCGAGTTCCTAGATTTTGTTATCTAACTGAAGGCTCTGCCGAAACAAGGAAGAACGGGAGGAGTCGTGGGCACTAATAGCCGAGTCTAAGGCACCTATGGATGGAGTGAGAGCCCCTATCTTCGCCTGGATCCGCTCCAACTCAACTCGCAGTTTGGACAACTGCTCATGTAAATCATTTCTTCGGTTGACATTTTTTGCCTCGCTGCATTCACCTCATTGAAAGAAGTCTGAATGCAGTTCTTCTCTTGCCGAAGAGACCCCAAGTGTTGCAAACCAGCGACAGCCTTATCATGACTATATTTGGCCATTGTATATAAAATAAACAAATCATTCAGAGTCAAAGCCATGTCGTTGTAAGTGGCTACCAGAGCCGGGGAATCCATTATTTCTTTCGACAATTGGAGCAAAGAAGCCCTCAGAGCATGTTACTCCTCTTTGGTGGTTAGAATTCCCCTAGCGAGAGATTCCTCGACTCGCTCTCGATGGAAGCCAATAGGCGAAACTGGTGGAGATGTAGTTCGACTGAGCCAAAGTAGAGCAGAAGTACAACTTCCGGGATGATCTCGGTTGGTACCTCTGAAGTCAGTTGGGTGGGCTTCAGTCGAAGGATTACCTCCAACAGTCTCCTGTACAGAAAAAGACAATTTCAGAAGAAAAGCAAAAGTCTAGAGACAGTTGGTAACAAGACTGGGAGGAAAAGGGTATACCTCTACGGTTACGTCAAGTTCTTTGGCTGCCTCTATAGGAGAAACTCTGATATCGAGGCTAGCCGATGGAGAATCTTACATGTGTTCAGAAGTACGAGCCAAAGAGGACGTCCCTCCAGCATGGAGAGAGGCATCATGTACTTTCCGCAGCCTATCACGCCTTATTAATAGTGGCTCCTGAAAGACAAAACCAAGGAACATGAATAATGAAAGATAGCTAATACGAAGGTAGTCGAGGCAGATAAGGGATATACCTCATCATCATCCTCTTCAGAAACAGGGACTTCGGCTCTGCGAGATCTTTATTCCCTGCGCTCAGAAAAAACAACCCCTTCACCTAGCCTGGGTTGCTTTGAAATGAATTGCCTAAGCAACGAAGATCCCTTGGCAGGAGTGGTTTCCAAATCAACAAACCCAGAGGGAGATACATAAGAAGTGTTAGCCTAGAACGCATAAGAAATTCTGGCCAATATATGTGTAGAGGAAAAAACAATTCACTTTTTCTCTTCGGTTGCCGCAGCCTGACAGAAGACCAAGAGGCAATAGGACTAGCTGAACTGATGGACACCACTTTTGAAGGGACCTCTTTTGTCCTTGTCTTAATGTCTGCTGGGTTTTTCTTCTTCGGCTGGACTAGCCGATCACTCTTTTTTGTCTGGATCAGCCGATCGCAGTAGACTTCCATGGAGGATTGGAAGAATCTTTCTTTGGTCACCTTCCGCCAGTTAAGAACGGCTGCTATGCGAAAGAGACAAGCTTATCAAGATTGTGGGCGGCTACCTCCTCAGTTTGCTTGACATTTAGAGAGCAACGGTGGGTCAATTGAGCAACACTAAGTCAGGCCAAATTGTCATGCCATAAAGTTGGGTCTATAGGGATCCGTGGTCAACTTGTTATGCCTAGAATTGTGCTTCAAGCCTCCTAAAAGGTCCCTAGCCGTAAGGATACGCCTCCACACTCGATTCATGACCTTCCGCTGATCGAATGAAAGGTTGTCATCGGACATATAATGAACCCAGTTGGGAGTGGCCCATTGTTCAAATACCGGTTGTCAATCTACGTAATGGTCTCGAGACAGACCATGCAGGGTGGAGACTGTAGTAAAAACATCCCGGGGAACAAGAGGTGTTCCCCGAAGAGTGTCGGCTAAAATCAGTGGAGCTAACGGAGAACGACTGCCATAAAAATCGTCATAGATGAACTCTTGAAAATACAAAGTAATCCACAACTGTAAAAACCACAGAAGATTGGCCAGAGTATCCAGATTTCGAGAGTCCCTCAACCTATCCTCAGCGTCGCCCAAAGCCATGTACAAGTAATCCAAGAAGAGGAATGCCCAACTGACACCTTCCCCTGAAACGGCCAAGGCCACATAAATCTCCAGCTCATTGACAATTGCACAAGAACCCGTACAGACGAAGTAACGGCTAAATAAATAGAGCAGAAAAGCATGATGCTCAGCATCATCGACCGAAAGTGGCGAACTTCGGAGGTTAGCGGATATGAAATAACCATAGCTGGAAGACTTTTTCGAAACAACAATCCCCAAGTCGGGAATTTTGATTTCACTCAGGGTAGGCGCTTTGGCTCCCAATATCGGAAGGCTTAGTATCGTCGTTACATCAAGAAGGGTGGGAGTCATCATCCTCCAAGAAAAAACAAAGCATTAGCAGTAGTTGACCAATAACCAAGAAATGCATATATGAGGCCGATATTGCAGGAGATATCAGACCCCGATAGTGCGATGCCGTCATAAAGACCAATACGCTCCCACTCGGTTCCTTTGGCCGACCTGACCCGGTCCACCCAAGCAGAATAGTTGGCGACCTTGGTCGGCCATGTGCGTAGGTTAGCTGGACATCGGTCGGCAGTGAACGAGTCGCGTGTGAGAGGAAGGTCGTAGGTCACCGGGCTAAGATATTAAGATAAAAGAACGTCGCCTTGTTCCAGCCTACCATATGGAGCCAGAACCAACTGTTTATCAACAAGGACCAAGACATTGGTTAGGTCTTTATCGACTGGAGTGGTCCCCTATATATTCTTAGAAGATGAAGAATAAGCCATGGCAGTCGAGTAAGAAAAGGGTCGAGATTAGGGTTTTTATGCAGAATGGAAGAAATCGGAGTTCAAGTGAAAAATTCTCGGAAAGATATTTCTTCTTAAGCGGATCTCGATGGGTAGCGGAAATTAGGGCTACCTCTTCGAATGCACGGTTAGAAAATATTGGAACCGATTCGTGGTAACAAGGACACCTCGGTTGAAGGGGAAACCCAATTAAAAATTATCATCATTGCATGCACTGGAGACAAGACGATTGAAGTGATATGCGTGGCTGTCAGACTGAATCGACGACTATTTTCGGATACATCAACTCAACAGTCACACTCAAGTTAATGTAGGTGCAATTGTTAACACTAAAAAATAATTTAAGTGTTTAGCCGAATTCAGTGACATCCGAATTATTTCGGAGCCGAATTTACTTGTAGCCTTCGACTACAAGAACTTCATCGGTTACTAAGGCATCTTACCCGAAGTTGTCAGTTAGAGGTACGATTAGAACCCACTCAGATGCAGACGCCTCAACGGCTAAGTTAAAAGGGTTGCCAGACCCCTATAAGCGATAACGACCAACAACAGCTAAAAGAAAGGGTCATTATCCGAACAAGAGGAGTACTTGATAGTCAGCCGTTGAGCTTAGTGGGTTACTTGATGGCCGACATGGGGGGGGCACGTTTGTACAGTTTTTCTTTCTTTTTGTACTATAAATAGAACTCATTTTTTGTATATAGACACACAATCAATCAAACAACTCAAATTTTATCTATCTTTATCTTTTATCCCTTACTTTATCCTTTACTTTACTCGGTTGTATTCATGTTTCTTACCTCTTAGTTTACTCACACCACTGTCTTAACGCTTTCTGGAGTAGTTGGGGAACCATTGTTGAAAATTAGAGTTTCGTTTCCAGCTCAAATCGCTTAAGTCAAGGAATCAATTTGTCTTCCGATTTCATCAACCGATAAAACGAAAGAAGGTAGAATTCGGGGCAAGAACAATATCTCTTTGACTTAGTCTCGGGTTCATTTTTTAACCACGTGAAAATTTTTTAGTCCTCATAAATGGACATATTTATCTTTAAATTATGACCACACCAATGAAAGCTCTTTTTTACTCCTTATAAACTTAATTTGTTTAAATTTTGATTTTTTTGAAAATAGGAAGCAGTTGAGTGGGAGCACAAGAGCAAAATTGCAGGAAAAATGCACGCTTGTGGCCATGACGCTCATGTGGCTATGCTCATAGGTGCGGCTAAGATTTTAAAGGCTCGTGAGAAGAACTTAAAGGTTTGTTTTACAATAATAACAATTATTGAAAATAAGTCACTCAAATTTTTAGGGTCATATATTCAATTTAATTTCTCGAGAATTTTTCTAGTGATATTAAGACAAATCTTTTCATTTCTATTCACATAGTGGTATGCTTTTGATTCCCCCAAACTTTAGTGAAAAGACCTAGTGTTTGACTATCAATTCAAGGTTATTCTTGTGACTGACAAATAAAAAGAAAACGTTATTCTTGTGCTTCCTTATAATAAAACTAAAATATTCTTTTGTTCTCCATATGGTGGATTCCATAATTTTTTGCGTAACATTTGGAGATTATTGGAGCACCGAGTTCTGATTATTTTTTTGCGTAACATTTAAAGAATATTGGAGCACTGAGTTCTGATTTTTTATTTTTTTTCTTAATTGGTCGCGGGTAATTGAGTATCTTGGACTATTTTATTTGCAACAATGAGAATAGCACCTAAACTTTTTGGCTAAATGGTAAATCTAGTGATCTGCATTTAATTTAGTTTATTATCATGGGATACCCCTTGGGGTCCCAAACCCTTTACCAATTAGAGACTTATATAGAGAGCAATTCTTCCTATTCCCACCGATGTGGTAGATTTGTCCCACACCACATTTTTATGCCTCAAACACCTTACTTCGTGGACCAATATCTCTTTCATTTCTCAATGAAATTTGACGATTCTTGGCCCTACGGTCATCTACTCACTTCGTAGATAATGCATGTGCGAAGAGACAAGGTCTCCAACATGCGGAACACTAGTGTTTAATTCATCAAAGATGGGTGAACGCATCTCCCCGCCAAA
Source organism: Anisodus acutangulus (assembly GCA_029783415.1). Taxonomy (NCBI): domain Eukaryota; kingdom Viridiplantae; phylum Streptophyta; class Magnoliopsida; order Solanales; family Solanaceae; genus Anisodus; species Anisodus acutangulus. Next base: position 60,700,645 of record CM056490.1, read on the forward strand.
GGCAAATTTTCAACAGATTTGACGTGTGCCTCACTAAAATTTAACGTGATAGATCTATTTTGATATTTTCATAAATAGAGGCCACGCGATGGCAATCGAGTGGTTGTCACAACATTATTTGTTTTTCGTTTATTTATTATTTTCTGAACCTAACACATACATCTTTTTAGCTCATTTGATCATAACTCACATTCAAATATTTGATTGGTACATTCCTATCGTCTATTTTTTTATAATCTTCAATTTTGAAGAAATGCAAGGTAAGACTGCGTACAATAAACTCTTGTGGTCCGGCCCTTCTCCGGACCCCGCGCATAACTGGAGCTTAGTGCACCGAGCTGTCCAATCTTCAATTTTGAAAAATACTTTCCAAACGTTCCCACGTTTGGCGGGCAGTGGCATCAGTCTCAATGATGGTGTGCAACAGATCATTAGAGATTGTGATGTATATCCACTGGAGGACGGCTGCGTCCAAACGAGACCGGAGTGCATCATCAGAAGTCAAAGCCGATGGTAGGTCTGTGGACTTCGGTGTAGGAGGGATGATGTGGTCGATAACTTCGTAAACACGGCAATAAATCGTAAAAAGCTCCGCCCACGATAAGTATTGGCCCTTTTCCATCTCAAGGGTGATAGGGATGAAGTTTTTTATGCTATTTACTGCCAGTGCTGGATGAAATTTGGTTTTGTCAGTCGTGAAAGATGAAATTTAGGAGGAGAAGGGAGAGAGAATGGCTGGAAAAAAAATACTAGGGTTCCGTGGGGGTGGTGGCCGAGAGCTATGGTCGGCGGCATTGGAGGTATTTTTAGGCTAATGATACCATAAATGAATATGTTCCCTTGATTGTATTCATCAATAATGTACAATATATATAGTAGTACACGAATATTTAAACTAGGTAACTAATCAACCTAATTACAATAGTAAATATAATTCTACTTAAAATAGGAGACCTAATTACGATAGAAATATAATTCTACCTAAAATAAGAGATATACAATTACTGAAAGAATATATTCTATCATAGTTTCCTTCTATTTTTGGTTGAGAAGTCTAAGTTGATGTTTTTTTTCTGTCTCGAGTCATTTTCATCATTTGAGGACCATGAAGAAAAGGCCAATGTACAATATATCCAATGGGTTAATAAATGATTAAATGGTAAGATAAAGCACCTTTCTATAGTGTTTTTTTTGTTTGTTAAATATACACAATTATGTGTAATTTATGATAAATATTTAGTATCCTAGTTTAGGTAAGGTTGTAATATAATTAGTATTGTATTACCATAATTAGTGTATTACCATAAATGTATAGAATAATGTTTTAGGAATAGAATAGGAATATGATTCTCCTATTATGTAACCTGTATATATAGCCTTTCAATTAATAAAAATAATCAGAAGATTATTTCTTTCATGGTATCAAGAGTCTAGGTCTTAAAATCCTCTCTACTCTCCTAAATTTTCCGTCGACTTCCCTCCACTTCCGAGACGTTTTGCTCTCGGTTTGTGTGCCGACGGGACCTCTTTTCTTCCCAAAATTTTCTCCCTAATCCCTCAATCACATATTGTTCTATCAATATGTCTACATCTCGAAACATGTTTCATCCGACCCTTACAGTTTCTAACATCAAGAATAACATCCCTCTCGTTCTTGAAATAGAAAACATCTACTATGCGACGTGGGCCGAACTGTTCAAAATTCACGCACGATCGCATCAAGTCATCCATCACATAATCCCCGCGGCTCCTGAGGATACGGAGGTGCCAAAATGCGAGGATGATCCTAAGTTGTGGACGACTGTTGATGCTACTGTCCTTCAGTGGATATATTCCACAATATCTACCGACCTTTTGCAAACAATTATTGAGCATGACGCTACGACACATGCGACTTGGGATAGACTGCGTGATATATTCCAAGATAATCAAAATTCTAGAGCCGTTACCCTTGAGCAGGATTTCTCCCACGTCAATATGGAAGATTTTTCTATTGTTTCGGCTTATTGCAAAAGATTAAAGGAATTGGCGGACCAACTTCGCAAAGTAGGGGTGCTTGGGCCTCGGCCCCCGCAAGCCCATCACGCAGCAGGCCCCACTCGGACAGATATCGAGGCCGCGATGCACACACTGGGTTTGACTCAACCGGACCCGAATTGGTATATGGACACCGGTGCCACTATCCACATGACATCCGATTCGGGTACTCTCTCATCTTATTCCAATTTGAGCAACCCTCGCGGTATAATTATTGGTAATGGCAATTCTGTTCCAATTCGTGGTTATGGTCATAAAACATTGTCTCCCCCTCATCCCCCTCTTATCTTGAAAAATACCCTACACGCCCCCAAATTGATTAAAAACTCAGTCTTTGTCCGTAAATTCACTACTGACAATTCCGTTTCTATTGAATTTGATCCATTTGGTTTCTCTGTAAAGGATTTCAAGATGGAGAGTCCTCTCATGAGGTGTGATAGTAGGGGAGATTTTTATTCTATCCCACCCAGTCCCGGTCCATCGAGTCAAACCCTGCCATCAGTTTTTGCAGCCATCTCTCCTTTTTTGTGGCATGCTCGTCTTGGTCATCCGGAGTCCTCTATTTTGTCAGTTTTAGATAAAAATAATTTTATTTCATGTAAGGGTACGAGTCGTATTCCAATTTGTCAATCTTGTTCTTTAGGAAAAATTGTCAAGTTGCCATTTGTAGATTCAAAATCTCATACTTTAATGCCATTTGATATTATTCATAGCGACTTATGGACGTCTCCTGTTCCTAGTTCTATGGGTCATCTGTATTATGTTCTTTTTTTGGATGATTATTCTAAATTTTTATGGACATTTCCAATAGCGAAGAAATCTCAAGTTTTTTCCATCTTTCTAAAATTTAGAGCATTCATCAGAACCCAATTCGACCGTGAAATAAAAAATATTCAGTTTGATAATGGAAAAGAGTATGACAATGGGGTATTTCGGAAATTATGTGCTACTAATGGGATAAATTTTCATTTTTCTTGTCCCCATACATCTTCACTAAATGGGAAAGCCGAACGTAAAATTCGTTCCAAAAATAACATTATCCGCACTCTATTAATTCATGCTTCCGTACCCCAATATTTTTGGCATCACGCTCTTCAAATGGCTACATATCTATTTAACATAACTCCTTCCAAAGGTTTGACATATTCTTCCCCTCTTCAGATTTTATATAATAAATCTCCTTCTTATTCTCATCTTCGAATTTTTGGGTGTTTATGTTATCCGTTATTTTCATCCACCACAATTAACAAACTTCAGGCCCGATCTACTCCATGTGTGTTTTTGGGTTTTCCTTCTAATCATTGTGACTACAAATGCTTTGATTTATCCTCCAATAAAATCATCATTAATCGTCATGTAATTTTTGATGAATCCCAATTTCCATTTGCTAAAAGTCATTCTCCCGTGCCTAGTTCGTATAATTTTTTGGATGAACAAATATCCCCGTATATTATTCAGCATTTTTCGGACATCTCCCGCACCCAAAATTCTCCAGCGGGCCCACTGGCCCGTCACAGTCCTCTCTGCCCAGTTTTGTCACTGGGCCAGTTTCAGCAATTGGGCATGTCCAGCCCAATACTGGAACTGGTCCAGTTTCTGTTTCCGCCACTGGTACTGTTTCCCGAGTTGCCGTCCCGAGCCCAGCAAATTCCCGACATCCACTCAATTCTTCCTCGAGTCATAGACCAGTCACTCGTAGTCAGCGGGGTATTGTTACACCTAAAAGACATTTTAATTTACATTCTAATGTCTCTAAATCCCCCTTGCCCCGTAATCATATGTCTGCCTTAAACGACCCGAATTGGAAAATTGCTATGACTGATGAATATAATGTTCTTATTGATAATAAGACGTGGGAGTTGATGCCCCGTCCATATGGTATTAATGTTATCAGGTTTATGTGGATTTTTCATTTGCTCGATATAAGGCGCGACTTGTGGGTGATGGTAAGACTCAGCAGGTTGGTATAGATTGTGGGGGAGACGTTTAGTCTGGTGGTCAAGCCGGCTACCATTCGCATTGTGCTTAGCTTGTCTCTTTCGAAGACATGGCCTATTCATCAGTTGGATGTCAAAAATGCTTTCCTACATGGTGATCTCAAGAAAACTGTCTATATGCATCAGCCGATGGGATTCAGGGATCCCAACCATCCTCATCATGTCTGTCTGTTGAAAAAGTCCTTATATGGGCTTAAGCAGTCTCCACGGGCCTGATTTACAAGGTTTGTTGACTATGTTTCAACTATTGGGTTCACTCACAGCAGGTCGGATAATTCCTTGTTCATCTACCGTCGTGGTTCGTCCGTAGCCTACATTATGTTATATGTGGACGATATTATCTTGACTGTCTCTTCCGATGCCTTGCGTCAGTCCATCATGACCATGCTCAGCTCCGAGTTTGCTATGAAAGACTTGGGGCCCTTGAGTTATTTTTTGGGGATTGCTGTCACTCGTCATTCCGATGGGTTGTTCTTGTCACAAAGGAAGTATGCCCCCGAGATCATCGAGAGGGCTGAGATGTCATCCTGTAAGTCCACTTCCACTCCAGTTGATACCAAGCCCAAGCTTGGTGCCGCGGCCGGAGTCCCTTACGAGGATCCGACCCGCTATCGCAGTCTTGCAGGGGCCCTTCAGTATCTTACCTTTACAAAATCAGATATTACGTATGCTGTCCGGCAGGTGTGTTTATTCATGCTTGATCCCCTAATTGAGCACATGAATGCACTCAAATGCATCATCCGGTATATTCAGGGTACACTGGACTATGGGTTGCATTTGTATCCTTCATCGACATCCACACTTGTCTCATACACAGATGCTGATTGGGGTGGGTGTCCAGACACCAGACGGTCTACGTCTGGCTACTGTATGTTCCTTGGCAACAACTTGGTCTCCTGGTCTGCGAAGCGTCAGGCGACTCTATCTCGCTCAAGTGCCGATGCTGAATATAGAGGGGTAGCCAATGTGGTCTCAGAATCATGTTGGTTACGTAATTTGCTTTTGAAGCTTTATTGTCTCATTCAGAAGGCAACCTTGGTATATTGCGATAATATTAGTGCCATCTACCTTTCTGGTAATCCGGTTCAGCACCAACGCACTAAACATATCGAGATGGACATTCACTTTGTCCGTGAAAAGGTTGCCCGTGGTCAAGTTCGCGTATGCCATGTCCCGTCGAGATATCAAATTGTCGACATATTTATAAAGGGTCTTCTCTCGGTCCTTTTTGAAGATTTTAGGGACAGTCTCAGCGTTCGAAGACTGCCCGCTATGATTGCGGGTGTGTGTTAAATATACACAATTATGTGTAATTTATGGTAAATATTTAGTATCCTAGTTTAGGTAAGGTTGTAATATAATTAGTATTGTATTACCATATTTAGTGTATTACCATAAATGTATAGAATAAGGTTTTAGGAATAGAATAGGAATATGATTCTCCTATTATGTAACTTGTATATATAGCCTTTCAATTAATGAAAATAATCAGGGGATTATTTCTTTCATTGTTGTTGAAGTTTTTCTTTTCTTCGCAACAACAACATACCTAGTGTAGGCCCACAAGTGGAAAAAATGGCAGTCCGATGCAAGCTCTCGCTATGCGTGGGGTCCGGGGAAGAGCTGGACCACAAGGATCTATTATACGCAACCTTATCATACATTTCTGCAAGACGCTATTTTCACGGCTCGAACCTATGATTTTCTGGTCTTTTCTTTAATTATTTAAAATTTAGAGATGACCACATTAACCATCACTTCACACATCACAATTTTGATTTTTCTTCTTGCTATGCTTTTTCATCCATCAGCAATGAGGTTGATATTCATTAATCTGGATTAGCGAAAGATTTCTTTGCAAAAAATGACCCTCATTTGATCTAACAATTTTCTTCATTTATATATCTCTTTGGTGATTGACAATTGACTTCAAGAACACCCTTTTTCATTATATTGTTTGTTTTGTTTTACTGCTCTATACAAGTGAGTGGATGCGCACGGTAAAAAAATTAGAGTTGACTTTTTATATACTAACATAACATATGTAAGTAATAAGTACTAAGTTTTTACCCTATTAAGTCACTCACAAACAAATGGTCACTTAAAAGTTATACTCCATCCGTTCCAAAATACTGTCATGTTTTTCATTTTAAAAGTTAATTTGACTAAATTCCAAAGTTAAATTAGATTATATTAATTTAATATTTTAAAATTAAAATTTAGATATTCAGAAACTATACGAAAAGTACTATAAGTTACAACTTCTCATATTAATATGATGAAAACATATAACTCAAAATATTGGTGAGACAGATGGAGTATTAAAAGTTAAACTTTCTAAGTGAAATATCAATAAGTGAGTGATTTTTGGGTTAGAAAATAAAGTTGAGCGACTTTCTTAATTGAGTAACTTTTGGGTTAGATAACAAAATTGAGTGATTTTTTGAGTGAACTACCCTTAATTGAGTGACCTTATGAGATATTATCTCGTGGAATTTATCTTAAAATAAGGCAAGCAAATCTTTTGTAATAGCAGATTAAATTCCACTGATGTGTAAACATTCATTTGCATTACCAGTGTACATAATTAAACATGTGGTGAAATACTATGAAATTGTTCATCAGAAAAGCATAAAGTAGCAGACCATTCAGAAAAGGGTCAGAGAGGCCCCAAAAACTAATTTCTTTCCAACTGTCAAGTTGACTACTTGGATTCTGAGAGCTTTTTGTAGTTGTTTACTTGATGATATAATGGCAAGGGTGGATCTAGGGGCCAAGGGTACCATTTGCCGAAGAATTACACTATATATATAAGTTTAAACTTATTTATTATATGTATATAGTAAATGTTGAATTTCTTGACTTCTTCATATGTTTACTTATTTATATTTTGAATCTCCTTTGTGAAAATTCTAATTCTGCCATTATCTAGTATTGTTGATGTTTATGAATCACCTTTGTGAAAATCCTGGTTCCATCATTATTTAATGTTGTTAATGTTTATGAATCTCCTTTGTGTAAATTCTGATTCTGTCACTAATGTTGTTGATGTTTATGAATTCCCTTTGTTAAAATCTTGGTTCCATTACTATCTAATGTTGTTGATGTTTATGTCTCCTTTGTGAAAATCCTGATTTTGTCACTGTTTAATCTTGTTGACATTGAAATTCTTGACTTCTTCATACGTTTACTTCTTTATATTCTGAAATTCCGTCATGAAAATTATGGCTCCACTACTGTCTGATGATGTAGTTGATGGTTTACCAGGGGACAGTGATTCTAATATTTCAACCAGCAGAGGAAGCAGGGAATGGAGCAAAAAGGATGATAAAAGATGGAGCATTGGAAAATGTGGAAGCTATATTTGCTGTTCATGTTTCACATCAACATCCAACTGGTGTCATCGGTTCAAGAACAGGTCCCCTACTTGCTGGCTGTGGTTTTTTTAGAGTTGTCATTAGTGGGAAGACAGGGAAAGCTAGCAATCCCAACCACTCAATTGATCCAGTACTTGCTGCCTCTACTGCTGTTATCAGCTTGCAAAGCATTGTTTCTCGTGAATCCAATCCCTTGGATTCTCAGGTGGGCTCTACTTATTTGCAACTGGTAACCATCATTTTTTTATTATTTTTTATTCGGTGTTCGATATTCATATTAGATCTCCGATTAATCCATATTTGCGCTACATAAGGCCCTTAAAGGGGACTCCGCTTATCGAGATTTTTTTTCATACCCAGAACTCGAACTCGAAATCTCAAATTAAGAGTGGAGGAATTCTATTCATCCATCACAACCTTGTGTGGTATCAAGTAATTTTCTAAATATCTCCAAATTTAACCCTCATATACTGACACCATAAAAGTTATTTTTCGTTATTGGGTCATTTAAAAGATAACTACAGGTCATCGGGAAAATAAGGGATATTATTAGCTATAACTTCTTGAAATCAGTGTTTTAAAAGGCAATTCAGGACTCGCCTTGGGGCGGGGCACTGGTTAAATACCTCAGGGCGGGGCACTGGTAAAATACCTCGAGGCTCATGTGCGGGGTTTAGTTCCTGTGAGGCTTACGCCCTAAGAGCTTGATTGTACGTCCTAAACACTCCCAACGCTCGGGGCTCGCCTAACAGTTCTTACACAAATTATATGTTAAATTTCTTAATTAAAATCGTTGACCCTCATAATTCTTTAACAAATGAATGCTGCTTAATAGTTTTTCATCCATAGAAAGAAGATTGGGTGTAACTCAAATATCAAGTCGTAGTATTGCATATTTACTATTTGAGAACATCGTGAGGGTAAATATCATTTAATATTTCTTTTAAAAATACATAGCCGAATTGTACATTTTTCACTTGTCAGTGGTCTTTTGTCCTATGTAGACTTGTCCATCGGGTCGGGGACCCGCCCGGCCCGGCCCGACCCGAAAAAATCAGGGTCAGGGTCAACTTATATCTGACCCGTGAGCCACCTGACCCGAAAAAGCGAGGACCCGATCGTGGTCGTGGTCGATTTTTGCCGTCGACGGCCTAATTCGACCAAAGGACCTCGACTCAATTCGCTCATATTATTTTTTATTTTATTAATTTTTATTTAAGGTATATTTTTAAAAGTATATTATTTTATTATGGTATGTTATTTAGTATTGGGGATGAACCGAACCGAAAAATCGAACCTACCTATGTAATTAATCTTATTTTTTATTTTAGGTTATTGTTATCTCTTGAATCATAGCTATTGAAGTCAATCTATAGAGTTTTTATGGAAGTCGAATGCTGCATGAACTTAATTAACGAAAACATTGATATAAAATGTAGGGAGAGAAAATAGTTGTAAATTGATGCAACTTTAAATGGTCATAACTCTGCGCTCGGATGTCCGTTTTGCCCTATTTTTGTTTTTCATTTTGCGTATTTTTTAGAGACGCGGCCGGTCAAAAAGTCGTAAGGAGGTTTTGTGCCGCCAATTTTTACGAAAATGTCCGTTTTCCCAATCAATTTGTGTTTTCGCCCAAATCGATTTTTAATTTTCCTTTTTCTTTAGTAAAGATCTCACGATATATAATACATTTAAACGTCGAAATTTCTTGGTAATGTAGGTGTGAATGTCAATTTCAGTGTTGGAAATTCAATTTTTTTTAAAAAAATCCCCCTATCCGACCCTATGTTATGTTTTTGGACTTTAATTTGGACTGTTATTTTAATAAATAAAAAAATATATATTTTATTTTGTAGAGCGGGTCAGGGCCGACTCGTGACCCGTAGGGTCCCCAAAGGGTTAGGGCTAGGGTCGGATTTTTTTTTAAAAAATAGGGTCAGGGTCGGGCAAGCAGAAAAGAAAGTAGTCTGACCTGGCCCTACCCAAGCTTTGGACAGGTCTAGTCCTATGTATCAAAATTATTATATTTTATTATTTCGCTATTTAAAAATAATTTTATTTTTATTCATGAAGGAGTTACGTTTTAATTATAACATTGATAAAGAATATTAATTATTTGCTTATAGGAAGATAAAATGAATAGTATGATAGTAATATTGTTTTAAGAAATTGTGATTTTTTTCATTGTTTGAAAGTTAATATGTTAGAATTGATTTGCATTTCATAATAGCTTTTATTTCATTGTATTGTTTATACTTGTAAAATTATGTTATGGCGTATGGATTGTTTTGATTAGTTTTTTGTGAGGATCAAGCGCGCGCGCGCGCGCACATATATATATATTACAATTTTCTTATGTAATTTTATTTATTTAAAAATATTTATTGTAATTATATTATTTTTTAAAATATAAAAAATTAAATACTCATGGGGCTTAAGCCGCGTGCCTCGGGGCTTATGCCTCGCCGAGGCATATGTAACACTTTACGCCCCCGCCTTTTAAAACACGGCTTAAAATACACCAATAGTACTATAGCTTTTTAAGTCTTACATAGCCTCTTCCACCATTCTCCAAAATATTAGGGACTCGCAATTATTCAACCGCTTCTCTTAACATCACCACAAAACTTGCTCAAATTGACTAATTTTGAAAGAAAGAGGAAGACTTAAAGAGTCATGAATACTAAGCTCTTGTAATAATATCCTGGTGTTTCAAACATTTATCTTGAGTTTCAAAAGTGAGGTTTTCAAGTAATTTTCTAAATTTTCAAATTTAAGTCTCGTACAATGACAACATAAATAGTATTATATTTGTTATTGGATCATGCAAAAGATAAATACAAGTAAATTGTTCATGAAAAGTAACACCCAGTAACTTGAAAAATAAGTTAAGTTACCACCTGCGACAGGTTAAAATACACCTTTATATATTTGACTTGCTTTTGAGGTAGAAAGAGGCAGAGAAGAGTCATTAATACAGTACAATTCAAGAGCTGATTTCGATTGTTTTTTATGATCTAATTTTAGGTGGTCTCAGTAACATCTTTCAATGCTGGAGATAATCTTGATGTGATACCAGAAACAGTTACTCTCAGTGGCACTTTCAGGGCTTTCTCAAGAACCAATTTTTATCAGCTTCTTAAAAGGATAAGAGAGGTTAGTAAACAGTATAATATTGAGATTGACATTCTTCATGAAATCATATCATGTGTTATTTCACCAATTATTGGTCTTAGTCATAAAGTATTACTCTTCTGTCCTAATTAATCAGTCTCCAAAAAAAGATATCTTTCTATATTTAATAATTATTTAATTTTTAAATTTTTTATTTTACCTTTAATAAGATAATTTATAGCCATATGAATATTTATGAACGAAGAAAATAGTTCATTCAAGAGTAGCACTTATCCTAAATCTTGCAGAGATAACCCTGTTTTAGCCAAATATCATAAGGACCCAACATTAGTCATGTCCACCAAAAAAAGAAGCCATGATTTGATTGAGAAATTACACATCAAATGGTAGGGTTATAGGTTTGTGAACTTTGAAAAATAATGCAAAACAGTAAAACAAGAAAACATAACAAAAACTTCCATGGTCCGTTCATTTACGTGACGTCGTTTGGTTCAGTACTACGTTTAAGAAAGCAAAAAAAAGCTCTTAAAATTTGAAATTTTAAACATGATATAACATTTATGTGGTTGTTAGCAAGACAGAGCTAGGGATTCCGAGCCCCCTTGGTTTGGTAGAAAATTAAAATGCATGTATAGTAGTTATTAAATCTTTGGGTGTGTTTGCTCCTTTATATTTTAAACACATTTAGTGAAAATCTCTATTCCTCTACTTGCTTAAGGTTCTTTATTCTTCTAATCTTAAATATGTCATAACATTTATATGACTAGAAATATTTACTATTAAGTATAAATTGTTTTCAAATATAGAAATATATCATTCTTTTCTGAGCCGACTTATAAGGAAATAACATCACATAAATTAGATAAAATCTATTAAATTTATATGTCTAACATGTTTTACAACATGGTGTGTTTTTTATTAACTTGTACTGATTCCTTCTTGTTAAGATAATTATGGATATAATTCATAATTATCTCCAATCATATCACATCATATTGTAATTAAATCAATTAGGATGATTAGATTCCATATCTTTATTTCATGCCAAGTATACAATATATATACAACTATACAAAATCAATCTAGGCTATCCTAAGGATATGATAATTAATCTAATCATCCTAATTGATTTAATTACAATATGATAATTAATCTAATCATTCTAACTGATTTAATTACAATATGATGTGATATGATTGAAGATAATTAACAGTTGCCCGCAGTCTTAGCGGGATGTTCTCGTATGCTGAAATTGTCCCTGAAATCATCAAACAGTACGCGCAGAAGACCTTTGGTGAAAATATCTGCAATCTGATAACAGAACGGTACATGGAGAACACATACTTGTCCACGTGCAACCTTTACACGGACAAATAAGATATTCATTTCTATGTGTTTTGTGTGTTGATGATGGACATGGTTACCTGATAAATATATTACACTCACATTATCACAATAAACTACGGTTGCTTTTTTGATTGGACAATGAAGTTCTAACAGAAGATTACGTAGCCAACATGATTCGGAGATTTCATTAGCGGTCCCTCGATATTTTATTTCAACATTTGACTGAGATAGTGTCGGTTGGCGTTTCGACGACCATGAAATAAGGTTGTCTCCTAGAAATACACAATAACCAGAGGTGGAACGTCGTGTGTCCGAGCATCCACCCCAATCAACATATGTATAAGATCTGAGGCCAGAAATGGTGGACTTATACAGATGCAACACAAAATCAAGAGTACCCTTAACATACCGCAGAATTCGTTTAAGAGCCCCCATATGCTCTTCCTTCGAATCATGCATATGTAAACAAACTTGTTGAACTGCATAGAAGATATCGGGTCTCGTGAAGGTGATATACTGTAATTCCTCTGCTAAGCTGCGGTAATGTGTTGGATCATTGTATGAAGTACATATAGAGTTACTCAATTTTACCTTTGTATCAACCGGCATATGTGACAGTTTACACGAGGACATACCGGCTTTGTCAATGATCTCCTCGGCATATTTCTTTTGACAGAGAAACAGACCACCTGTATATTGAGTTACAACAATGCCCAAAAAATAGTTTAAAGGGCTCAAATCCTTCATAGCAAATTCCGAGGCAAGGAAGGACACAATAGACTGGCGAAGTGACTCAGATGATGCTGTGAGAATGATGTCATCCACATAGAGAAGAATATATGCCAAGTCATTTTCTTTCTTGTAAATGAACAAAGACTGATCAGACTTGATGTGTGAGAACCCCAGTATGGATACGAACCCTGCAAACCTGTTATACCACGCCCTAGGGCCTGTTTCAAACCATATAATGATTTTTTCAATAAGCAAACATAATCCGGATGAGTATGATCTCGGAAACCCAAAGGCTGGTGCATGTAAACTGTTTTCTATAGGTGATCATGTAAAAAGACATTCTTGACGTCCAACTGATGAATGGACCATGATTTTGACAGAGCCAGACTAAGAACAGTCTTGATAGTTACTGGCTTAACCACCGGACTGAATGTTTCACCGCAATCCACGCCAATCTGCTAAGACCTGCCATCACCAACAAGATGAGCTTTGTGTCTCGCAAAAGATCCATCAAAAATCTTTTTATGATAGAAAACCTACATAGACCGTATTATGTTCACATTAGAAGGACGGGCACTAAATCCCACGTTTTATTTTTAATAAGAGTATCAATTTTGTCTAACATGACAGCTTTCCAATTCGGGTCTAATAGGGCCGCTTTTGAATTTTTTGAAAGTGGTGATGGTTGAACCGAAGATGTTAAATTAAAATGACGCTTGGGTCAAAAAATCCTGTGCATGGCACCGGTTTCAATAGTCTAGGGTGGGACCGAGACAAATGGTTGGGGCAATGGGCTTACAATGTTAGGACAGGGCCGAGAGATATGTATATTTTGGGCTTGTGGGGCTGGGCTTGATGGCCTGATTTGTGAGTCGAATGATGGAGCAGTGGGCTCCCTCATTTGGGCCTGCCAGTCACGAGAAGTGGACTGGGCTGAGGCCGAAGAGGAGGGAGTAGTGGGCTTCTCGACTCGGACTGGCCCAATTCCATTTTTTTGTTGGGCCGCATTATTTAGTGGGTTTTGTTGGGCTTGTCCAGCAAATGAAGAATTGGTTTGGGCATTTAGGTGGTAATTTAAAATTGGATGTATGCCTAAGTCTAAAAATTCGTATGAATGCGGGGATGCCACGTGAGATTTAGCAAACGGGAATGTGGACTCATAAAAAACGTGATGAGAGATTATAATTTTCTCATTAGACATATTATAACACTTATATCCCCTATGATTTTATGGGTATCCCAAAAAAACACAAGGACTGAAATGGGCTTGAAGTTTATTTATGGTTGTGGATGGAAACAAAGGATAACATAAACATCCGAAAACCCTTAAATATGTATAGGAAGGAATACGATGGTACAATATTTGTGTGGGTGATAGGTTTGAGAGTAGATTGCTAGGAAGAATGTTTAAAAGATATGTGACAATTTGAAGAGCAATATGCCAAAAAGACGGTGGTGTGGACGAATGTACAAGAAGTATGCGAATTAGATTGTTAATTGTTCGGATTTTTCTTCCGTATGTGGACATGAAAGAGGCAAGGACATTCCATTTAGGTGATAAAATTTCTTAAATTGGTCATTTATGAATTCCCTCCCATTGTCACATTGAAAATATTGGATTTTGATAAAAATATAAAATTGTTTAAAAACGGTGAAGACATGCGATTTCTGAACTATGGTAAATGTCCACAGAAAATTCGAATAATCATCTAAAATAAGCATATAATACTTATGACATGCCGAATTTAAAATCGGGGATGTCCACAAATCACTATGCATGAGATCAAATGGCATAAGATAGGAGAAATAACTGCAAAGGTTGATGGATTGGTGACTCGGTTGTTGTGAGTGGCGGTGATGGGATACAAATTCCAAGTGCTATTACATCTCATTAGTGGCATCTTTGTTTGAAAATCTTTCACAGAAAACCCAAACAGATCAAAATTAACAGAAATATTGTTGTCAGTTGTAAAATGACGTACATATATCAATTTTTAAATCAATTTGGGTGCATGTAGGACGTTTTTCACTTGTAAAGGTGGGTGAGAGGGGGAAGATTTATTTGACCAATACCACGAGTTGGAATTTCCTGCCCACTGCCAACAATAATATTTTTATTACTTCTCATACTAAAATAAGACGAGAGATTACCTTGAGATGTCGTCATGAGTGACGTTTCCCCCGTGTCCATGTACCACGAATCATCAGGAATACTCAGATTCATGTTGTTCATAGCCTGTTCAATATCAGTGGGAGCATAACTTGCGGAAGATGGTCCATGGGCTGCAAAAGCTTGCTGCGGACGAGAACTTAGAACCCCGGGATGTCTAGAAGCGGGAGGAGGTCTGGCCCATTGAGCCGTTGGGTACGGGCAGGGAGGGGCAACCCACTATTGCGGCTGCCAACCCCACGGTGGTTATCGCTTCGCCGCCGTCGGCCGGTGGTGGGCACGCCGATGGGATCGCTTTTGGCCTTCTTTGGTCGCGACTGTTACCGCCACCTCGACCCCGTCCCTTTCCATCATTATTTTTTTCTTTATTATTATTATGATTTGACCCCCTTTTGACCAATTATTTTGTCAGTTCGCCCACTACTGGAATCAGAATTTTGAGTGCCAAAATCATCGTTATAAGTGTTGGTGGAAATAAGGGCGGTGGCGGCATTGGTTGCCACCCCCGTCGCCTGTTTTTGCTTCCTTTTTTGTTCAAAAATTAATATCGAGCGAACCTCATAGAATAGTGGTAAAGGGTTGCTTTGTTGAATGAACGTAGCAACACCATCAAAATATTCATTCAATCTCGCAATCAATTAGAGGGCTAACCTTTGATTTGTCACTAGCGCACCAACATTCGAAAGTTGATCGGCAAGCATTTTCAGTTCTTGACAATATGCGGAGACGTTTGAAAAATCATCCAATTTTACATTGGTGAATTGGTTTTCAAGATATAATGCCCGAGAAATTTTATTATCTTGAAAAATATTTTGTAAATGCTCACAAGCTTGTTGAGCCGTAGAGTCCGGTTCCAAAATGGTGTGCAAAAGATCATTCGATATGGTGTCGTAAATCCATTGAAGGACTATAGCATCTAAGCGAGACCATAAATTTTTGTCAACAACGGTGGTCTCCGATGAAGACTTGGTCTATTACTTCGTATGCTCGACAATGGATTTTGATAACTCCGCCCAAGATGAGTATTGTCCTTTTTCCATCTCAAATGTAATTGGAATAAAGTTCTTGACGTAACCTGCTGGATGGAATTTTTGTTTGTCGGTTATTGGTTGTGTTGAGAGGGATGAAAAAACGAAATGAGAGTGTGAGGTTTGGTAAGAAAAGAAAGAAAAATTGGCCCCAACCCTAATTAGGGTTTGTAGGAGGCCGAAACAAGGGAGAAGAAAAACTGGGTGGTTTGGTTTTGGGGTTTGGAAGATGTGGCCGAACTAGACAATGTTTGGGGGGGGGGGGGGCTCTTGATACCATGAAGGAAATTAATTCCATACCTTTATTTCATGCCAAGTATACAATATATATATATATATATATACAACTATACAAAATCAATCTAGGCTATCTTAAGGATATGATAATTAATCTAATCATCCTGATTGATTTAATTAGGATATGATAATTAATCTAATCATCCTAATTGATTTAATTACAATATGATGTGATATGATTGGAGATAACACTTCTTAACAACAGGTATTCACAGAACAAGCTAGTGTATTCAGATGCAGTGCAACAGTTGATTTTTTCGAGGACAAGGACACGATCTATCCTCCGACGGTTAACGACGATAGAATGTACGAGCACGTGAAGAAAGTCGCCGGAGATTTGGTCGGAACGTCCAACTTTAATGTCGTTCCACCTATGATGGGAGCAGAGGATTTTTCATTCTACTCAGAAGTGATCCCTGCAGGATTTTTCTATATAGGCATAAGGAATGAAACATTAGGATCAATTCACACAGGACATTCACCACATTTCATGATTGATGAAGATGTATTGCCTATTGGTGCAGCTACTCATGCTGCCATTGCAGAAAGATACCTTTATGAGTATAGATCTTGATAAGTTAACTTCATTTTTTAAGTGAAATAGGAGTTTTCTTAATGCAATTTTTCCTTTGTTTTAATTTTCGGCCCTTTTTTTCTTCTACTCCTACATAGTATGCCAACCACCTATGTGATGATTGACAACTAAGAATCCCATCTTGCACTAATTATTTTTTTCTTAATGTTATTTTATGAGGTTGGACACATGAATCATGGAGAAAAGATATATAAAGTTCTTTGCTAGAATTTAAACTCTGTATGATCGACAATTCTTGAAGGTCTGGTCTCTGCAGGTTAATGTACGCAAATTTTCCCTTTTGAGGTCACCAGATTTGGATTTTGTCCATGTTTTTAAAAGTTAACCTTGCAGACAAAATATTAGACTATCTTCTAACGTTTACAGTAACTTACAAAAAAAAATTACCTTGGTCAACATTTTCTCATAAGATTTTCTTTTTGCGTAAAAGAGATATTTAGACCATTAAAGTTCCTAAGTTATAAGCTAAGTTATAAGACAAATAAAAAGTGGCTCATTTTCTTAACAGTTGTTCAAAAAGAGACGGTTCATCCACTCCTTAGAACTCAAGGATAAGGTGATACGAGCTTAAAGAACAGATCCTGTTCAAGTAAGGACGTCACTTAACTTGCACTGCTCAATGTTAAAAAGACCTTTCTGTTGTGTTGTTTCACCGATGTGGGATAACTACAGTCGTCTCTCCTGACACTCGTCGTTTCAAAATCAGCAAACTGGAGAAGGAGAAGAATTTCAATATGAGCATGGAACGAAATGCAGAAGTCACTGACTATTACAAAGGTCATAAATTCAAGTGGATTTTGGCATGTAAACAAGTTCAATCATCACGAGATTCTTTTTATAATCCTCGTGACATGAACTCCACTCTGAGATCCGAGGTTAGATCCTATGAACTCTCGTTTCATCGAAAAAACAAGGACCTTGTCCTAAAATGTTACTTGCCTTACATTATCAACGAGGCGAAATTGCAAAAACTCGAAACCAGGACACTCAAGATTCACACGGTGGATCATGAGATGATGCATGGCCTTAGTGAAGTGTGGACCCCGGTGAATCTTGATCATCTGGCGACATTCGAGACATTAGCAATGGACTTAGAGCAAAAAGATAAGATTTTGAAGGATTTAGATAGATTTGTGAAGAGGAAAAATTATTATAGGAAAGTTGGGAAAGCATGGAAAAGAGGGTATCTGTTGTATGGTCCACCAGGGAGGGGTAAATCGAGCTTGATTGCAGCTATGGATAATTACTTGAACTTTGATATATATGATTTGGAGTTGACTGAGGTAAAGAAGAACACGGACCTAAGGCAGTTGCTAGTGGCTGTTGGGATTCTATGGTACTTTATAGAGCAGTACGGGAAGTAATAACTATTACAAATGTTCGAAAGGATAAATAAATGGTCAATCTTCAAAACTGCCGCATGTGTGTTGTGTCTTGAATCTTGATCACCTTGCAAAGCCAATGTTGAGAATCGCCAAGTTTGTTGTGTCTTGAATCTTGATAACCTGAAATCAAGAAACAACTAAATCTGGATGGTTACAACGTTGTGTGTTGAGTCGAGGATAGCCCTCTATCCTTAAGACAAGATTGCCCCGTATATATGCTTTTACGTTAGCGGGCAATAGTCTCCCAAGATAAAACAACACTTTAATCTCAACACTACAAAGCCAATAGGTTGAGCATGTCGAAGAAAACAAATATGACTCGACTTGCTGAAGATATGGAATAGGAAGGAAGAGTTTCTCTCTACTCTTCTCTTTTGTATCTGTGTATATAGTGTGTCTCTGTAGTGTATATCTTGTGTATACGTGAGGGTTTGGTCACTGTTTTTCAGTCAAAAATTGCACTGATTTTCGCTGAATATCACTCACTGTTTTGTGCTATTTTGTGGCTGTTTTTGGGGCCTGTTACTTGCTATTTTTCGTCACAGTTTGCTCACTGTTTTGAGCAGTTTTCGTGACTGTTTTTTAGTCAGTTTTTGTGTGTCTTTTCCGTCTGTTTTCTGGCCCTAAATTGAGCCAAAAGAAGGCTCAATATATAGCAAGGAGAAGGGGCTGTCTAACTGCCAAAACATGGCTGTTAATGGCCATTATGAGGGCATTAAAACAGCCAAGTAATGGCTGTTAATGGCCATTGAAAGGCTGCCCAACTGCCCAAGTAATGGGCTGTTAATGGAGGAGTTAATCAGCCAAGTAATGACTTATTAATGCCTCAAAAAACAGTCCCAACGGTAGGCTTTCTGCCTTCCGCCACCTTCCCAGAAACTTTGGGGACCAAACTGTAAATTTTGAAACTTCATGGACCAAACTGTACATCTGGCAGAGTTCTCTGATCCAAAAAGATAATATCCCGATCCCGATCCCTAGACCGGACGGGACAGGCGCGCGGCGGCGGCGCGCGTGTGGGCTTAGCCTTGAACCCAAGCACATCTAGGTCTTCCCTCCTTTAAACACATGGGATACCCCTTGGGGATCCAAACCCTTTACCACATTAGAGACTTATATAGAGAGCAATTCTTCCTATTCCACCGATGTGGTAGATTTGTCCCACACCACATTTCCATGTCTCAAACACCTTACTTCGTGGACCAATATCTCTTTCATTTCTCAATGAAATTAGACGATTCTTGGCCCTACGATCATCTACTCACTTCGTAGATCATGCATGTGCGAAGAGACAAGGTCTCTAACATGCGGAACACTAGTGTTTAATTCATCAAAGATGGGTGGACGCATCTCTCCGCCAAAGGCTAATTTCCAACAGTGGCAACCGCCAATAAGTCCATTTTGGTAGTGGAGGATATTGATGCTACCATTGATTTACAAAAGAAGTTGTCTAGTCGTGTAGCCGCTGCTTCTGATGACACTCGTGAGGAAGAAAGCAAGGTTAGTGTCTTTTTCTTTTTTCTTTTATTAACATTTTCTAATTTAGTATAGATATTATTCGATTCTGATCAAGTTCACATTGTTTTCTTGACCATCAAAAGAGGATTTGTTCGCATCACTGATATATTTTTTCCTCGAACTTAGTTCCACAGTCTGTCATGGAAAATGACAAGCCCCTCAAACCTAGTACCACATGGCTTGTCACTAAATAAGTAAACATATGAAGAAGTTAAGGGGTTCAACGTCTACTAAAAATATACATAAAAATAATTTTTACCTTGTATATGCAATGTAATTTTTCGCCGAAGCGGGTTCGGATGAACCCCCTCGGCCCTTACTAGCTCTTCCACTAGGCCAACCTATCACCAAGATTGACAGTCTTATCTAGCGATCTGTTATGTGTAATTCACGTTGTCCGAGTATTTTTCTTATGGTCACTGAAACTCACCATCAAGCAAACAGGCTTCCTCTTGTATTCTCTCCACCTCATCCAAGTGTCTAACCAACTCGCTTCCATACCATTCGCCATCTCTATGCTCGTCACACTCGATTGAACTATCCATACAGTGTACCAATTGTTGGGTTTAAATGATAGATTGAATGAAAAATTAAGGGAATTCCCTCTTGCTCTATAAAATAATCATTTGTCCCACATCGGTAGTGGAAAGAAAAGTGGGAGTTGTCCCACATCGGTAGTGGAAAGAAAAGTGGGAGTTGTCCCACATCGGTAGTGGAAAGAAAAGAGGGAATTCTCTTTTGCTTTATAAAATAAGCATTTGTCCCACATCGGTAGTGGAAATAAAAGTTCTTCTACTTATAAGTAGACCTGTCCAAAGGTCGGGTCGGGTGGCTTTTTTTTTCCTCCTTGCCCGACCCTGGCCCGACCCTGACCCTATATTTTTTTTAAAATTCCGACCCTGGCCCTGACCCTTCGGGGACCCTACGGGTCACGGGTCGGCCCTGACCCGACGATTTTTTTTTGGCGGGCAGGGTCGGGCCGGGTCGGGTCGGGTCGAGATTTTTTTTTTTAAAAAATTGAATTTTCAAAACTGAAATTGGTATTCACCCCTACATTACCACGAAATTTCGACGTTGAAATGTATTGTATATCGTGAAATCTTGACTAAAGAAAAAGAGAATTGGAAATCGATTTGGGGAAAAACACAAATTGATTGAAAAAACTGACGTTTTTCTAAAAATTGGCTGCGTTTGACCGTCCCTGTCTCGAAAAAATATGCAAAATCAAAAAAAAATTTGGATAAAACGGACATCCGAGCGCAGAGTTATGACCATTTAAAGTTTCACCAATTTACAACTACTTTATCTCCCTACATTATGCTTCCATGATATTAACAAAATGACTAATAATATAAATATATAATTAATAATCAGCTACCGTTTTTATCTTATTTTATGTCGAGCTAAATGTAGATTAGATATATATATATATATATATATATATAAACAGGCATTATATCACTTATTAATGACAAAAATATATATAAGTACAAAATAAATATTAATGAAGGAAAAATAATATAAATTATATTAAAAAAATATGCGGGTCGGGGTCGGGCCGAGGTCGGGCCGAGGTCGGGTCAGTCGAGTCGAACTGGCTTGGTCGAACTGGCGGGTCGGACGGGTAATTTTTACGACCCTGGCCCGACCCACGACCTGCTCGGGTCGAGTGGCTCTCGTCGACTAAAGTCGACTCGCCCTGCTTTTTCGGGCCGGGCCGGGCGGGTCCCCGACCCTATGGACAGGTCTACTTATAAGTAGAATTACTCCTTCTTGTCAATAAAAGGGTTGAGGGGGCAAGGACACCCCGCGCCGTCGTCGTCGCTCGCTCGGCTTCGGCTGGGGCTTGTGTCAAATGATCTGATTGATAATCTTTTTGGACCAAATTTTCTCTAATTTTTAATTATTTAATTAATTATTATTTGATTAAATTAATTAACTTATCCAATCCTACCCGTTAGTGACCCGCGACCCGGTTTCTTCCCGGTTTCTTTCCCACATTTAAATTTTCCACCAGTTTTAGTGACTGTTCAGAAGGGTTGCAAACCTTAAGAAACAGTACTTCCATGGCTATAAATTCATTTGATTCCTCAGAATTTTACTTACTAATTTTCTGAACTACAAAATCTTCTTCTTCTTCTGCACGAATAAATTCTGTGTGATATACTACTGTTGAGTGGTTCGCCGCTACCAGAGTTTGGAGTACTACTATTCTGGTAAGATAATCGTTCTATCCTGGGAGGGGATATTCCATCAATCTCGAGTACTGTGAGGGGAATAATTTCCTTAAGGACACACTTTGAACTAAGTGGGCTCGATTATATTCTGGAAAAAATAATTTTCCAACACTGATTCTGTTTATTTTCAGTTATTATTGTTTACTGATTTTTTTGCAATACAGATTAACAACACCAATTTGTTAGGTATTAATCCGGTCCATGGACACTAACATGGTACGGCATCACTTTCGCCAAGCTCTCACGATGATTTTCAAAATTTCTTGCACCATTTTAGAGTATTCCTTCATCTTATATGTATCTTGGCTAGTTTGCACCCAAACGAAGAGTCATACTAAATGTCCGCATGTTTTTGTTCTGTCTTTTATTGTTATAGGTGACATTGTCTGGTTTGCTGAACTTCATTGATGGATTGTGGTCAAGTTGTGGAGACGAGAGAATTATAATTTTCACAACAAATCACGTCGAAAAGCTTGATCCTGCATTGTTACTAACAGGACGAATGGCACATTCACATGGCATATTGCACTCCTTGTGGCTTTAGGCTTCTTGCTTCCAATTACCTTGGCATTACAGAGCATCAACTTTTTGAAGAAATTGAGAATTTAATCCGAATTACGGTGGTAACACCGGCTGAGGTGGCAGAGCAGCTGATGAAGGTAGATGAAATTGACATTGCACTTGAAGGCTTGATTTATTTTCTTCATATGAAGAAGAAAGAATATGAAGTGTCCAAGATTGAGGAGGAAGAAAATGAGTAGAAAGGAGCAAGTTTGAATTTACTTTATTATTGTTTTATTCATTTTGAAAAATAATTGTATGCTTGGATTAAGTTATAGATTTAAGCTTAATACACCATCAGTGTTGTAAGAAACTTTTACAGATAGCGTGCCTTATTATCAACCTAACAAATCTCATATTTTAAGAATGCTTATTTATAAATATCATTTAGGTGACCTGATAGTGTAAAAAATTCATTATACAACACTTGAGTTGGTGTAAATATGACAAGAGGGGGTTTATTCAGATGTTAAGCGTCCTCCACTTTCAACTCGAAGGTTGCGAGTTTGAGTAACCAAAGGAGCAAGGGGGAGCCCCTGCAAGACAACGATAATGGGTGAGATCCTCATATGGTGTGCTAGAAGTAGCACTCAGCTTTGGTTTGGTATCCACTGGGGTAGAAGAGGATTTACACGAAGACATGCCAGCTCTCTCAATAATCTCAACCGCATACTTCTTCTGTGATAAAAATAGACCGCATACATGTCAAGTTACAGCTATACCCAAAAAATAACTCAATGGTCCTAAGTCTTTCATGACAAATTCTAAACTCAGAAGGGTCATGATAGACTTGCGCAGATTATCCAAAGAGGCAGTCAAAATAATATCATCCACATATAACAAAATGTATGCTATAGAAGTACCACGGTGATAGATGAACAGAGAGTGATCAGACCTACTCTGAGAAAAAATCCAATAGTAGACACAAAATCTGCAAACCTCTTATACCGAGCCTGTGGGGCCTGCTTAAGCCCATATAAGGACTTTTTCAGTAAACAGACATGATAAGGATAATTGGAGTCCCTAAATCCCAAGGGTTGGTGCATGTAGACTATCTACTTAAGATCACCGTGTAAGAAAGCATTTTTCGCATCCAACTGATGAATGAGACATGTTTGAGAGAGAGAAAGACTTAGCACAGTGCGAATGATTGCCGATTTGACCACGGACTAAACATCTCCCCACAATTCACGCCAACCTGTTGTATTTTACCATCACCTACAAGACGGGTCTTATGCCTCTCAAAAGAACCATCAAAATTTTCTTTATGAGTAAAAATCCACATAGACCGAATAATATTAACACCAAGTGGATGGGGCACCAACTCCCACGTCTTATTGTCAATAAGAGCATTATATTCGTCATCCATAGTCAATTTTCAATTCGGGTCATGAAGGGCAGACACTAGGTTACGTGGTAGGGGGAGATTTAGTGACATTAAAATTAAGATTAAAATGTCATTTTGGTTTTAAAATATCTCGTTGGCTACGAGTAATTGGCCCTTGACTCGATGTGGAATTGGATGGGATTTGAGTGATTAATGGGTTGGCAGTGGGCCTACTAGCCCAATAACTGATCGAGAAACAGAAGATGGATCAGTACGTAAAGTGGGTCGTGACCCTGGATCATTATCGATATGAGGACTGGGCCGAGAACTGAGACTAAGGCCGAGACTAGTTGGGCCAACATGCAGTGGGCCTGCTGGCGGATCTGGGTCACGGGATATGTCAGATAGATTGTGGATAATATATGGTGAGACCTCATCATCCAAAAAATTATACGAACTAGGTGCGGAACAACACAATTTAGCAAACGAAAATTGGGTTTCATAAAAAATAACATGGCTACTAATTATGATTTTGTTAGCGAATAATAAAAACATTTGTAAAGATGATTAGATGGATAACCCAAAAACATACAAGCGGTAGAACGGACTTGTAGTTTGTTAATTGTAGTAGATGGAAAATGGGGATAGAATAAACACCCAAAGACTCTAAGATGAGAATACGACAGATCTTTAGAGTAAAGAATTTTAAGTGGGGATTGATATGCTAAGCTTTTGTTAGGGAGGATGTTAAGAAGATATGTAGCCATTTGTAATGCATAATGTAAAAAATAAGGAGGTAGTGAAGCACGGGCTAACAAGGTGCGGACAATATTATTAATGGTACGAATTTTTCTTTCGGGCTTTCCATTTTGTGAGGACGTATGTGGACACGAAAATCGGAAAGAGATGCCATGATTGTCACAAAACCCTCAAAGCGCCCCATTATCATATTCCCTACCATTATCACATTGAATGTTTTTAATTTTCCATTCGAATTGGGTACGGATGAATGCTTTAAATTATAAGAAGATAGAAAAAACTTGAGATTTTTTGGATAACGGAAAGGTCCACAAAAAAATTGAATAATCATCCAAGAATAAAACATAATAATGATGGCCCAAAGAACTTAAAACGGGAGATGTCCATAAATCACTATGAATAATATCAAAATGCACAAATGTACGAGAAGTAGATGCTACAAATGGTAATCTAACATATTTCCCTAATGGACAAGAATGACAAAGTGGGGTACTACGCGTACCCTTACAATCAATAAAATTATTTGTATGCAAAGAAGAAAGAATAGACGACCCCGGATGACCTAAACGTGCATGCCATAAGGAAGGAGCAAGAGCGGAAAAGGTAGAGGGTGTGTCTTGACTCGTGGAGATGGTGATGGTGGTTATTGGATAAAGTTCTCCCCTACTATTGCATCTCATTAGAGGTATCCCAATCTTGAAATCCTTCACAAAAAATCCAAAATGATCAAAATCAACAGAAACGTAATTATCAGTGGTGAATTTACGGACATACACCAAATTTTTAATTAAGTTAGGGCATGAAGACCATTTTTTAAGACTAGGGGTGGACGTGGGGGAGAAAAATTTGTATGACCAAAACCGCGAATTGGAATTGAGTTGTCATTCCCAACAATAATGCCACGATTTTTGCTCAAATTGAAATAAGACGAAAGAGTACCTTGTGCGGACGTCATATGAGAAGTAGAGCCGGTGTCCATGTACCAATTTGCGTCCGAGGGAGTAAATCTTAGCGTATGCATTTCGACCTCAATATCCGTAGGTATGGTGGCCGGTGTGGGTCCCACAGCAGTGAAGGCCTGCTAAGGCCGATGCCCAAGCAGGCCAGCCTGCTGCTACGGCCCAACAGTCTATGATGTAGAGTTATGGGCCTGGGAGCAGACTTGAATGGAGCCCAGTTTCCAGGGTAAGACGAGGGGGAAATATGGGTTGTTGGGCCACTGGCCCAGCCCCATGGCCAGCATGCCCAAGGCTGTGGCCAGTTGGCCTGCGGCCCACTATTCCGAGGACCACCACCATTGTTCCGTCCAAGGCCACCGTCTTTGTTACCGCCGTGACCGCTACCGCGGTTCTTGCCATTATTCTTATGATTTTGACCCTTTTTGCCGCCATCGTTGGTACGGTTTGGGCTAGAATGATCCGTGAATGAGGGAGGGTCATCGAACGTAGCCATCATCATGACGGAATTAGTCCATATAGCCGCTTTTTTAGCCAAGCCGGCTTCTTCCAATGTAAGCATGGAACGGGCTTGGTAGAATAGTGGGAGAGGATTACTTTAATGAAGAAGCGTCCTAACGCCATTGTAGGCCTTGGATAGGCATGCAACCATCTGAATAACAAGACGATCATTATTGACGGGCGCACCAACATTGCAGAATTGGTATGCCAATTCCTTTAGCCTTTTACAATAAGTTGAGACGTTTGGAAAATCCTCTATGTTAACATGAGAAAATTCCTGCTCAAGAGTAACAGTATGAGAATTTTTGTTATCTTGGAATATGTCACGCACCCTATTCCAAGTGTCCATCGCCTTAGCGTCTTGTTCAATAATTGTCTGCAAGAGGTCTATAGAGATAGTGGAATATATCCACTAGAGAACGATAGCATCGAGAGTAGTCCATAACACAGAGTCATCATCGGCTGTAGGCACCTTCTCCTTGTCTGTATCTGCGGGGATGATGTGATGAATGACTTGATGCGAGCGTGCGTGAACTTTAAATAATTTCGCTCACGGCGTGTATTGGACGTTTTCCATCTCAAGAACAATAAGGATGTTGTTCTTGATATTGGAGACTGTAAGGGCAGGATGAAACGTATTCTTTGAGGTAGACATAATGAAAGAACAAGAGGAGAAGAATGGATTTGGAAGAAAATTTGGGAGAGAAGGGGTGCTCGGTCGATGGTAGTACACCGAAGAGGGCGGCGGAAGTGTATAATTTGGAGAAGGAAAAAATTGCCCTAGACTTCTGATACCATGAAATAATATAACCCCCTTGATTATTTTCATTAATGAATAGGTATATATACAATTTACAATTTACAATTTACAATTTACAAATAGGGAAAATCATATTCCTACTATTCTACTAATATCCTAATTATACTTGTATAAGAATTTTACAACTATGGTAAGTTTGTTCTACAACTATGGTAAGTTTGTATACTAAATTTGATTACAATTATGATAAGTCGGATTCTCTCGAATACCGTGATATACACGATATACAACTATGGGCAGTGTATATCACGCGTATACTGTTTTCAGAGAATATGCACGAAAGGAAACTCCAATATAATTATAACATATTATTGTGAGATGACAGAAGAACCTCTTAATTCTCTCTTTCTTTCTTTTTCTTTTTCTTTCTTCCTCTTTTTATGGGGGGGGGGGGTGCTGATATTTTGAGCAGAGAAGGAACTAAGAGAAGTGTACTACTATTATTATTTTCGGTAATTAACCGGAAATATTACCAAAAATGTACCATTAATTAATTGAGATTTCTCTTAGATCATCTGATAATGGAAAAAATTTGTACCGTATATAAATGTTATAGTATCTGAATATAAATATTAGTGTAAGAGAGTTAAGAGTTTCTTCGCGGAAGTGGTTCTCTTTCAACTACAACTTGAATTATTGTCGTAGAAATTATCACAAGATGAATGAATTCTTTGATTTCAACAACCTAAATATCCTCTAGTAATTAAGATGCATGAAGTTTTCTCTTCTTACCAAACCCTACCCGTCATATGTTTTCCACGAATAAAAATGTTAGAAAAACATTTATTTCTCTAAAATCCATAATAGTGTATTTTAGGCGATATGTTAAGATTACCAAACCGTACCCGGTTATAAGTGAAAGATTAATTAATAGTTTAAAAATAATTAACACTCCTTATAGATGGACCGACTCGACAGTATAGTACTCCCTTCGGATAAAAAAGAGTGTACACTTAGCCTTTTTTTTCTTGAGTCAAAAAGAGTGTCGACTTATCAAATCAAGAAAGAATTAATTTTATTTTTCCAGATTTACCGCTATTAAGTACTATGTGATCAAATCTCAATACATATTTAATTAAGGACAGTTTAGTCAAATCACTTCTTTTTATTTAAGAGTTAGTATGTTTTTAAGGGGTGTATAAATAACTAAGTGAACACTATTTTTGATTCGGATGGAGTATTTGTTAATAGATGACAAAGGGGAGAATGCAAAGATTGAAACAAAACCACAAGACTAACTTGGACGGTAAGAATAATGAAATATTTTCCTCATCATTTCATTCCATAAGAGGTGGTACATATACCAATATTACAAGCATAAATTAAGGTAAAGAATAAGACAAGATATGCTAATATCAAGTCTTCTAATCTATTCTAATTATCCCTACCATATACATAAGATATTACATTTATTACAATAATCATAATTAATAATTGAATATTATTAATTAAGATTATGATTCTATCACTCCCCCGCAATCGAAGCGGGAGGGAGACGAATGCTGAGATTGTCTCGAAAATCTTCAAAGAGTATCACCGGAAGACCTTTAGTGAAGATATCTGCATTCTGGTAGCGCGATGAGACATGTAAGACACGCACTTGTCCGCGAGCCACCTTTTCACGAACGAAGTGAATATCTAGCTCGATATATTTAGTGTGTTGATGATTCACTGGATTTCCTAAGAGATATATAGCACTAATATTATCACAGTATACCAATGTGGCTTTCGGAACTGGACAATGGAGTTCTAAGAGCAGATTTCGAAGCCAGCATGATTCTGACACTACATTGGCGACCCCTCGGTATTCTGCTTCAGCACTAGAGCGAGACATTGTGGCTTGCCTTTTAGAGGACCAAGAAACCAAGTTATTGCGAAGAAAAATGCCATAACCAGATGTAGAGCGTCTGGTGTCAGGACATCCATCCCAGTCTGCATCTGTGTAGGAAACAAAGATAAACGTCGATGATGGGTTTAAGTGCAACCCATAATCTAGAGTTCCCTGAATATATCTCACAATCCGTTTGAGTGCATGCATATGATCATCCATCGGATTATGCATGAAGAGACATACTTGCTGCACAATATAAGAAATATCCGGCATGGTGAATGTAAGATATTGTAAGGCCCCTACAAGGCTGCGATAATGAGATGGATCAGCAAAAGGCTTGCCAGATGATGCACTCAATTTGGATTTGGTGTCTACTGGTGTTGCGGATGGTTTGCAAGAGGGCATTCCAGCTCATTCAACAATCTCTGTTGCATACTTCTTTTGGGATAAAAATAACCCACCTGCATGACATGTCACCGCTATGCCTAAAAAGTAGTGAAGAGGGCCGAGACCTTTCATTGCAAATTCTGAGGCAAGGTCTGACATGATGGACTTGTGAAGTGCATCTGATGAGGCTGTTAAGATTATATCATTCACATATAACAGAAGATAAACAATATTATTACATTGTCAGTAGATAAATAGTGAGTTATCAGAACGGTTGTGAGAAAAATGAATGCATGCAACGTAATCTGCAAACCGCTTGTACTAGGCCCGGGGAGCCTATTTATGCTCATAAAGTGATTTCTTAAGTAGGCATACATAATTTGGATATCTGGAGTCCTGATATCCCAGTGGTTGATGCATGTACACCGTTTTATTTAGCTGGCCATGAAGAAAAGTATTTTTGACATCCAACTGATGTAGTGGCCATGATTTTGAGAGAGCGTCTCCCCGCAATCTACACCAACCTGTTTTATCTTTCCATCACCTACAAGACGGACTTTATGCCTCTCAAAAGTACCATCAGATTTTTCCTTATGACTAAAAATCCACATAGACCGAATTATATTGGCATTAGGAGGATGAGGTACTAACTCCCACGTCCTATTTTTAATAAGAGCATCAAATTCATCATCCATAGTCATTTTCCAATTTGGATCGCTGAGGGAAGACACATGATTGCGAGGTAAAGGTGATTTTGAGACTTGGTGTGTAGGTATATTTGGTGTTTGTTTTGATAATGCCATGTTGACAATGGGTGACCGGACGACGGGTTGAATTTTCAAGTAGGGCGGTGGGTTGAGCAACACTACCTGGCAGTTAGCAGGAGGCTGGGTTTTTGCCCAAGCCACTGCCAGGGACGGGAATGACATTGGGCAGTGGGCTAGCAATAACAAGCCCAGTTTGCTGACTCACTGTTTTTGTCCCAGAAACAATTGGGCCCAAAACAGACGGTCCAGTTCGCTAGGTACTTGTGTCCTGCGACTGGGCCACTGTTTCGTGGTCCAAATGTTGCGGGCTGGACGAAACAGTGGGTACGGAAAAAATATGGGACAAATACAGGGGCAATCAATCATCTAAAAATGCATATGTGGAAGGTCCGGACTTGTGAATTTTATCAAATGGGAAATTTGTTTCATAAAAAAGGACATAACAACTCACAAGTATTTTATTTGAAGAGAGATCATAACACATGTATCCCCAATGATTAGACGGATATCCCAAGAAACATAAGGTGTGGACCGGGGTTGGAGTTTATTAATAGTGGTGGATGGAAAAAGGGAATAACATAAACACCCAAATACCTGTAAATGTGTATATGATGGATCCCGTAAATAGAGTATTATGAGCGGGGCTTGGTAGGATAGGTTTTTGTGAGGGAGTATGTTTAATAGATATGTAGCCATGTGTAGTGCATGATACCAAAAGGAAGGTGGTAATGAGGCATGGGCAAGGGAAGTTCGAACAATGTTATTTATGGTTTGGATTTTACGTTCGGCCTTTCCATTTTGAGAAGAGGTGTGTGGACAAGAAAGCCAAAAATTCAAGCTATAAGAGTTACAAAAATCCCAAAAATGCTGATTATCAAACTCCCTACCATTATCACATTGGATATTTTTTATTTCCGGTTCAAAGTGAGTTCGGATGAATGCTCTAAATTTTAAAAATGTGGAAAAGACTTGTGATTTTTTAGACAAGCAAAAAGTCCACAAAAAAATTGAGTAATCATCTAATAATAACAAGTAATACCGATGGCGTGAAGAGATCAAAACGGGTGAAGTACAAATATCACAATGTATAATGTCAAATGGCAATAAAGTGCATGAATTGGATGAAGAAAATGGCAATTGAACATGTTTACCCAATGGATATGAACGACATTTATCCAAAGTCAGTTTTGTAATACAAGAAATAAGATTATTGTTTTTTAGAGAGGCTAAAACATATGCCCCTGGATGCCCCAAACAGCCATGCCATAATGATTGGTTGAAAGTTGCAAAAGTAGATGGTAACTTGGATTGTTGAATGGGTGTAGTAATTGGATATAGCTCCCCTTGACTATCACATCTCATAAGGATTGTCCCCGTCTGAAAATCCTTCACGGAAAATCCAAAAGGGTCAAATACAATAGATACTCAATTATCAGTAGTAAACTTTCTAACATATACCAAGTTCTTAATTAATTGTGGGGCATGAAGAACATTCTTTAAGGTTAGTGGTGGATTGGGGGGTGACAATTTAGTAGACCCATAACCACGTATTGGAATAGAATGGTTATTTCTGATAATTATATCATTATTTTTACTCAAATTAAAATAGGACGAGAGGTTACCTTGAGAGGACGTCATATGAGACATTGCACCTGAGTCTATATACCAATTGGCACCTGGTGGGTTAAGTCCAAGTATGTACATGGCGGACTCGATGTCTATTGGGCTTGTCATCATCTAATGGGCCTCCTGCCACTGGTTCGGCAGAGACCCATTACCGCCTGTACTGGAACTTGCTCCTGTTCTGGGACCAAAACTGCTTGGCCCAACACTGCATGGCTTGGCAGTTTGCACACTGGGACGGTAATTGGGCCTGGCCCAATTCCCAGTTGGGTAGGGGCACTGTGGCACTGTGGCACTGCCAGGCCCACTGGGCTGGGCCGTCACTGGGCTGCCACTATTGCTGTCCACCGGATGTCTGCCTGTTGGAATTTCCACCACCGCCACCGGAATTCCGGTGGCCTCCATTTTTATTATTTCCGCGATTTCCACCCCGATTTTTATTACCATTTTTACCTTTTTGTTCCCGATTTTGTTGTGTGGGTTCATAAGATATAGTCCCGTCATTTGTAGGAGTAGCAATTATTGCGGAATTGGAAACGGTGGCAGCCTTTTTGGCGAAGCCCGTCTCTTCAAGGATAAGCATCGACCGTGCTTGATAAAATAATGGGAGAGGATTGTTTTATCGGACGAGTGTCCCCACACCACTATAAGCGTCGGTAAGACCGACAACCATTTGCAAAACCAAGCGATTGTTGATAACCGGCGAACCAACATTTTTAAGTTGATCCGACAAGACTTTAAGGCGTTGACAAAATGCCGACGCATTTGGAAAATCCGTCATATCAATGGTGGAGAATTCTTATTCTAACGTAACGGCGCGGGAATTTTTTTTGTCTTGAAAAATGTCCCGCAACCTATTCCAAACCTCCATTGTTGTAGAATCTGGTTCCATTATTGTGTGTAACAAGTCCGAAGAGATTGTTGCATAAATCCAAGATAGAACTCTGGCATCAAGAGTTTCCTAGCGTCTTCAACTCCTTTCCTTTGCCATTTTCTGGCGGGATGATATGATGAATCACCCGGTGAGAACGACATCAAATTTTAAACAATTCAGCCCAAGTTGCGTAATGGACCATCTCCAGGGTGATGAAAACATGTGTTTTAATGTTTGAAACGGTAAGGGCTGGATGAAAATTATTTTTGGAGTCGGACATAATTAATTGGAATACACAAGTTTGGACAAGAAAATATGAAGGACAATAATGGAGATGAACAAAAAAAAAGAACAAGAAAGGAACAAATTTGGTGGGGATGGGTGGCTGAATTTGGGAGGGTAATTGTGTTAGGGTAGAATTTCTTCATAATCTCTTGATATCATGTAAGAATAATGATATATTTTCCTCAGCATTTCATTCCATAAGAGGTGGTACATATACCAATATTACAATCATAAATTAAGGTAAAAAAATAAGACAAAATATGCTAAAATCAAGTCTTCTAGTCTATTATAATTATTTTAATTATTCCTATCATATACATGAGATATTACATTTATTACAATAATCATAATTAATAATTAAATATTATTAATTAAGATTATGATTCTATCATGGACAAAAGTCATATATTCAAAGGTGAATCAACAACACACAATCATTTATGGCTGAGATATCATCCCTATTATGTTGTGGAACAGGTGATTCCAAGACCCACATATGTAACAAAAAGACAGATTCGGATTAGTATCAACAAATTCAAAGCACAAAATGACAAAATTGCAAATTGGGACCCACATGTCTTGAAATTATGGTTTCTGATGATTTGGACATTTGATTGATTTACTTGACAAGGAAAATTGGAGGCCCATTTTTATTTCTTTAAATTTTAACCAGAAAAACAGAAGCAGCAAAATGCAGTTTTCCACTCAATCCGTTAATATAAGCGGCGGAATCAGGATTTTTATTTAAAGGTTCAAAAATATAAATAAGTAAACATACAAAGAAGCTAAGGAAATTTAATATCTATTAAATATATATAAAAAATAATTTTAATATTATATATACAGTATAATTTTTCATTGAATGAGGTTCGGATGAACCCCTCGGCCCTTACTAGCTCCGCCACTAGCTAAGATGGTTAAATGACCGTTAAGTTATAAAAGAGGTAAGAGAATTTTGATAAAGACAATTGAGAAGCAGCTACCCGTAAAAGAGACCGTAAATAATAAGTTCCTGATCGAGAGCTCGTACTACTGACCATATAGCATTGCCTTGCTTGATCTTGATAATTTTGACAATTTCATTCTAGTGAGGGAGTTAAATATTCACAAGCAAAGTAATGGTATTGAGTTTATAAGTTATGAATTATAGAAAGATATATAGCTTAATTATTAAGTTTAATTAAATTATTTATATATATCAAATGAGTTTTTAGCACAAATACAAAGGGTAAAAATTATTAAGTTATGTCGAATCATAAGTAAAAATGTAGCTCCCATATCTTGTGACTTCTCTTTGCAAGTAATCTAACATTTTGATATGATGGAGGCAAGTCTATCTGAAGTTTGGATGAAAAAAGAGTAGTCGCAGCAGGAGAAGCACCCCTAAACCCCTGAGATTACTCGACCCCGACCGGTCAATCTCCTGTCATTGCTATCTTGTGCGCGAAGAGTTGCTCATGCTTCCCAAACGTCACTCATTTTTTAGGTCATTAGTCAACAGTTCCCTGGACAGCGAAATAGGGGTGACTTCACATTGTTTCATGACACGCCTATCTTTGTTTTAGGGAAATCCTCTCCCCGTTCAGGCGGATGCCTGTAATAAAGAATACTACAACTTGTTTATTAGAGATAGACTAAATAGAAGATTTGTTTATGGATAACTCATAACACTGAGTAACTTGCCTTGTATTTGGTTCATTTGATAATGGATAAGATGCAAGATTTGACTTTTAAACCCTAGTTTTAAGCGCTCAATTAATCATTAACGCATAATGTGAGGACAATTTGGTGAAAAACATCTAGACCAAGTGTATGATACGTCTTTTACATATGTGATTTATCACCTAACTTCAGTTGATTACCACGTGTTCTCACTTCAATTTTATTGCTCGACCATAATAAATTTATATAGTTTGTTGTATATATGTACCAAGTTTGGATAAGTTTTTTCTTCCATAATTGGGTAGATTAACATAAATAATATTTTAAATAGTAATTAAAAAGCATCTTTCGAAATTTCCATGTAAATACTTGCTCCAAATTAATATAATTCTCAAAATCTCGTTAAAGTTTAGCATCTTATGTTTGGCATGAGAGAAAAGTGAAAGGAAAAGTACACATATTTTTCCTTTAACTTGTTAAGTGGATTTAAAAAGAAAAAAGAATCTCCCTTCACTTTGGATTTGCTTAATAAATTATGTGTTCAAATTAGATGAAAATACACTGGTAGAGGAACATTATAAGAACCTGATCTTTATAAAATGAGGTTCATGTTCCTATCTTTTTGTTTCATTGTTGTATTAAAAGGGAAAGGAAAAGTACACACTTTTTTCCCTTTAACTTGCTAAGTAGATTTAAAAAGAAAAAAGAATCTCCCTTCACTTTGGATTAACATTAATCAAGAAAAAAGTACACACTTTTTCCCCTGTTATTGGTGTAATTTTACTTCTGATAACAAGTTATTATTTCTTTTTTTTGAGATTAACATATCAAATTTGTTTAGAAAATAATCTCTTAATAGAAGGGAGGAAGAATGATCTTAAAAAGATTGTGATATTGTATTTACAGATTCGCATGTCTTTTTTTATTGATTTGTGACAAATTACAAAATCAATTCTCTCCAAACTTGATATGATAATAGTCTCTAATAGATACTCTATCTCAATTTAGGTGGCACTTCTCATATTTTACTTTTAGTGAAATGATTTATAACTAAATAAATATTTATTGCTTATTTCTAGATCATAAATTTTTAAAAATTTCTTTTCATTTTTAAATTTTATATCTAGTAAAATGCATTACCATAAATTAGAACGGAGGAAGAATTATTTTATGCCAATTTAACAATTTTTATATATAATACTATGAACTTAAATTACGCCAGCTCTAAGGCTGACCTTGGAATTTCCTTTGAGGAAGCTTCTAATATTTGTGTTCCCAAGGAATGTAGATATATATGATCATAATTTAATTATTAGAAGATGATGGGCTAAAGTGTTATCCTTCTGCAAGTTTGTATTTACAAGTTACAACCCTCCTTACCTTTAGTCAGCACTCAGCAGCACCTATATATATATATATATATATATATATATATATATATATATATATATCTGCAATTTCAGTATTACCCACGAGGATATACATATACATATACATATACATATACATATACATATACATATATATATATAGAAACTTCTTCTATCTCTGCAAGTTATTATTATGGATGATGCTAAATATGCAGAATTTTATGGACAGGAAAAATAAAAAGTCTCTATTATCTTTATTTAGTTTTGGCTCCAAACAATTTTTCCCTCCAAAAATGTAATAATTGCTCTTATTAGCATGCTCATTTTTTTATCTTCTCAATACATTGAACATTTAGATTAAATTTATAACTACAAATACTTTAGTATTGAATTATATGAATTGAATTTGAATGAATATTAAATTTAAACGTAAAATTCTTGCTTGTAAGAGTTTCTGATGAAAGGTTAATTTAATTAAACAACTAATGTATTGAAATTAGACTACAATCGAATTATTATTAATTTTTTAAATTTTTTTAACTAATTTAAATTATTAGGGTTTTCATCTGTAGGTAGAATTTAGGTATTTCTCCAACAATGGAGAATGATATTTCTACAATTGTAGGTTGTTTCATAAATTCCAGTCTCTTAGTGATAATATAACGCTTGAATTGACGAAATTTTTTGTCCAAACTTTCAGCAAAAAGGAATTTAATCTTCTCTTTAATATTGATTGTCATATTTTGATTATCTTTTTATACATAATATACTTCTTATAAATATTATTACACATTATTTGAGTATGGTTGTTACAACAACAACAACATACCCATTGAAATCCCACAACATGGGGTTTGAGGATGGTAGAGTGTACGCAGACCTTACCTCTACCTTGGTAGGTAGAACGGCTGTTTCCAAAAGACCCTCGGCTCAAGACAAAGCATAAGCACAAGCAAAGCAAGGGAAACGGTCAGACTCGGACAAAAAATTTAAAGCAGTATAAAAATAATGAGTATGACTGGTATAGAGGTAATTTTATAAAGAGTATACCGCTATAATGAATGTCATTGTTGTTATAGGTAGAATGTTGCTATAGAGAAGTAAAATATAACATGAAAAATCGATTCCGAAGAAAATCAGGCCGTTATAATAAAATATTATTATAGTGAATGACAATTATAGAGAGATTTGATACCACTAAAAATATTCCGATATTAAAGTGAGACCCCAAGGCCTTTATACAATAAATATGGATAGTAACTTCTCATCATCAAATGGCACATGTAAAATCAGCTATCGGAATGCAGTTCCTATACAGCTTTAGACAAAATGATATGGGCCACAGTTCATTAATCTTTAATGGGCCAACTACAAAACTTCACTTATTACCAAGTATTAGTATTTCATAATGGGCCCTACTACTATACCCCCTGTTACAAGCACCTTCCAAACCAAATTTAAGAAAGATCCAATTTTTTTTATTTATTAAAATGTAGCAAACTGGCTTCCTCCAATATGCTCACGTTTTCTTTATTTTCTTTTTCCAGTCTTTGTAATACTACCTAAGAGGAGGAATTGAGAAGAACACAAGTATAGAAAGAATAAGAAAACAACAACATACCCAGTGTAAACCCACAAGAGGGATCTAGAGAGGATAGAGTGTACACAGACCTTACCCTACCTTTGCAGGTAGAGAGGTTGTTTCCGACTAAGTTGCGAGTACTCTTCACTTTCATTACCGCACCCGTGTCGGATTCTCCAAAATTCCACTACTTTGGAGTGTCTGACATGCACCCGTCGATATTTTTGAAGAGTCCGAGCAACATAGGTTTCCGATAGACCTCGGCTTAAGTAAAACATAATATAGAAAGAAAGAAAAATGATAAGCTAAAAAGAAGAGAATCAGAACAAAATCCCTTTTCCAGAAGGTGGAAAACAACTCTAGTTCAAAATTAAAAGTTAGGTCAGTACAGAAGAAACTTAGAATTCACAAACAGTTTACTTAAGAAAGTCTTATCACAAACTGGACTTAAATATTACAACCTATTTAGGTAACTGCTACTTTAAGACAATTCATGAGCTCCAAGAAAAGGCACCATTACAGAACCAATCCACAACTTCCCATTTTTCTCTTCAATCTCACTTATAAACTTCAAGGTCTTGCTCTCGACGTCTTCTAAAACTTCCAAGACTTGCCCGTCCTCACCTAACTTAATTGCAGTTGCATGCGGCTGCCCTCCAACTAACAAGTAATGCAGTTGCTGAAACGTGAACGGAAGTTTTAGCAATGTCCTTCCGAGCCATGAATTGGACGTGACCAGTTGTGCGAGCATCGATCTTTTTGAATGCAAAGCAACCCAAAATTCCCCTTTCGAGTTTCTTCTGATGTTGTCTGGATATCCTGGTAAATCAGCAAATGTATCGTGTTTTCCTGCATGAGGGCCTTTAAGCCAATACCTTACTACTCGACAGCAAGAAGTTTCAGCCACTAGTACGAAGGATTTGTCATTGCTCAATGCTACACCGTTTGCAAAAGCAAGGCCTCGTAGTAAAACTGTTACTGCTTTTGTTGATTTGTCGTACTTCATCAGCCGACCTGTCTTGTCTCCACTTACGATGGATGCAATGAATTGCCTAGATGAAAGATGGAAAATTGGAATCAGTTTCTACATGAGTCTCTAAGTTCATGTTTGCAGGCTGCAACATGCAATCTACAAATATACCAACATCAGAAAAGCTCAATAATTGATGATCCCGAGTTTTATGTGGAGATTATAAATTAATAATTCCAAAATTTATATCTTATGCTTTGTCTTGAGCCGAGGGTCTCTCGGAAACAACTAGGTAGAGGTAAGGTCTGCGTACACTCTACTCTCCCCAGACCCCACGTTGTGGGATTTCACTGGGTATGTTGTTGTATGTGGAGATTAATAGCTTGTTTGGCCAACCTTCTGGAAATCCAAAAGTATCTATTCTAGAGAGTTGAGAAGCAGTGTAAGTTGTTTTTCAGAAGTTGAAAAGGTATTTTTTCACAGAAGCATTTTTAGAACCTAGGCCAAGCAAAATAATGCTCTAATATTGATAAAAGTGTTTTTTCAAATTGATCAGTCAAACACAAATTGCAATTCTCTTCGAAAAGCACTTCAAAATAAACAAATTTTGAAAATTTGGCCAATCAGACTATAAATCTCCTAACTACACCAACCACACGATCCCTTAATTTAATGATTCTTGTTATTGTAAGTGTGATTTGACAAAGTTTCAGCTTCCTATTAAAGCTACTACTACATGCACCATATCATTTATAAGCTAATAACGAGACTGACTTCTCTGTTTTGCTGAAGGTTTATCGACGACAACAGGCAATCTACAAATATACCAACCTATCACACCCAATTTAGCTTCACATGAATAGATTTGAATTTGACTATACTGAATTGGCAATAAATTACCTCCTCTGGAATAATGTGCTGGTATCAGTGAAGTAAATTACATCTTCTTGCTCATCAATGTCCACGTCATTTGTAAAGCGCAGAGGCTGACCTTCAACTTCTGTGACAAGTGGAGTAGCTAATCCACCAGATGGCCCCACAACTTGAAGTCCTAAGTAGGCATCAGCAATGTAAAGGTCTCCGGTTCTTGTATCAAATCGTAAGCCCAGTGGCCTTCCACATATGTGCTCCATATGGGGAGCAAAAGGGTGCACACATTCCTTCCTTGATAATAGAATGTCAAGTTCCATTAGATAATGTTGAAATTTTCAATTTCAGAAAGTAGTATACATAGAAAAAGTTATTAGCTTCACTATTTGCAAAGTTCAAATTGTGCTTGTACACTAACTAGAATCATGCTAGTGCTAAAACGGAGAAGAGACATTGTACACTGGCCACTTGAAAAGTAACAGCCAAAAAGGCAAAAAGGAGTCCATCTCATGGGCTTTTCGGGGGCAATGAGGAAGAACGTTATTGTCATACTTCTCGAAGACATAAAGAAGAAGCATCAAAAAATTTCCACTGCTTCCCTGCTGAGACAATGCTATTTGCTTTCTCCCTTCAATAATACCCACATTAAGGTTCATATATTTGAGGAATCTGATACGAACTAGCCATCAAATAAAAAGATGACACTAATTACATACAGTATGAATCCTCAGGTGACAGCAGAGAATAACTAGCGAAATGGAAAGATGACTATAACATCATAACTTAATATTTTGCATCTTATTAAAGGTTTACTGAAAATACTTATCTATTAGAGCCTTTCAATTATTTAGTATGACCCAAAATGGAAGGTTTGGTTAAATAAATGAATACAACTAGAACTAATCAGAAGTTTAATTGACTGAATTTTAAATATACCGTTTTTATGAGGGAGTTTAAAATATAACATTTAGTTGTACTCGTGAAGAACAAACTGCAAAGCCTTCTAAAGTACACGCTCTTTTTCAATATAACCATCTGGTGTCCGGAATCTATTGGCCCGACTAATCCAAATTCGGACAGCATACGGCCAATTAAAGAGGGAACACTCCCTACCTGAGTTTTTTCCATTACAGACCTCGAATCTGAGATTTCCATTACTCCCAAAATCTTTGTTTTTCTAAGTCTTTTTGTTG
The DNA here is from genome assembly GCA_029783415.1 of Anisodus acutangulus. Taxonomy (NCBI): domain Eukaryota; kingdom Viridiplantae; phylum Streptophyta; class Magnoliopsida; order Solanales; family Solanaceae; genus Anisodus; species Anisodus acutangulus. The sequence goes on from CM056490.1 coordinate 60,740,838, forward strand.
AAGCAAGGGGATATCATTAAATGGCATCAACAAGTTGCATTGCACAAATATGCAACCAAAGAAAGTGTGCTCATATACAAAAACTTACTCAATAACTAAGGAGCAAACACAACTTTGATGGAGTACTCCATATACAAAAAATACGTGACATTGTAGAAAGATAAATTGAGTAAAGTAGGGTTCTTCAACCTCTTTCCAAAATTAGAGGCCCATAAAACAATATAAATATATCTAAATTTTTAAACTTTGGTCACAACTGAAACTTCCATTAATCAATAATCATCATAAGAAACAGTAGGTCCAGAGCTTAAAAAGGAAAGTTAACTCACAAGACCTACAACCTTTCTGACAGTTCTATCATACTTTCCTTTTCCTCTACATACAATTTTTTACACCAAATTCCTAGGAGGCTAAGGCATTTGAACTTCAAAGCTTGTTATACTGCGGTAGCTTTTCCTTCAAAGTGTTCCTCTCATTCCAAACAATCCATGATAGGAATACAACTCAGAGGTAATTTAATTGGCTAAATTACAAACATATCTAACAAGACTAGTCATTTAAAACCCTGTTTAAAGAGTTTCACTATTACCAACCTAAAGATCTAAAAAGAATACAAAGACATATAGGGTGTGTTTGGTATGGAGGAAAATATTTTTCAATTTTTTGATGTTTGGTTGATTTTCATAAAATGAATTCCTTAAAAAGTGAGGGAAATGACTTTCTTTGTGGAAGTTGAAAAACAAGTTTCATAAGTGACATTTCACTCCTCTCCATCCCACCTCCACCCCCCATAGCTCCCACCTAGACCACCCCCACACTCCTACCCCACCCTCAATGCTCATAGTGTTTATACAAATATTTTCTGCTTATTTACCAAACATTAGGAAATAGATTATTTTCCAAAACAAGTTCCTCAAAAACGAGGAAAATGAATTTCCTAGTGTAAGTAGGGAAAACAAATTTCGTAAGTGACATTTCACATATTCACGTCCGCCGATACTCCCCCACCCCCACCCCACCACCAGCTCCCACCTCCACACCACTACCCACCCCGAACCCCCATAGTATTTGCCTAAACTATACTCCTTCCGTCCCAAAAACGATAGTCTTAATTCGGATTACGAGGGTCAAACTAATTAATATGCGGTGTGAATTCAGACACCGTCTTTAATTTTTTTAAAATAAAATTTATATATTTAAAAACTACATAAAAAGTATTATAAGTCACAATAGTTAACATATCAAAATATTTAAAAAGTATTTGAAAAAATTATGACCAAAGAAAATAACCTTCGACTGTTCAAATAGTAAGTAAGACAATCTTTTTGGACGGTGGGTGGAGTATATAAGTACTTTTGGACAATATTTTCTGTTCTTTTACCAAACACAAGTAAACTAGTTATTTTTCAAGAAAATATTTTCCATAAACATTTCCTTCATACCAAACCAAACACACCCATAAACAAATTTTTCAGAATAATCAAGAATTTGGGTTTGCTTTACCTTTGAGAAGAAGTGACAGCAAAATCAACCCAACCTTGAGAATCTCCTTTCCACCTAATAATCCGTCCATCGGCAACACCAGTATATGGGCCTTCACCATTCGGGTCAAACGCAATACTCTCAGGCCCAACTGCTCCTTTCAACTGAATTACTTCAGCTTTCGATAAGAGGTCTTTGGACCCTGGAATTGAAGGTGGGCTGTAAACATTTTTGGAACTCAAAGTTAAAATTACAGTGATTATTGCAAGTGCTACTGCACTAAATATCAGATTTTTAGCATTCATGGAAATAGGGCAAGTTGGATTTTCTTTTCTGGGTTATTTTACAATATAAAGACGGAAATTTCAATCTAAAAACAATGAGTGAGCAGAGATTTGGATGAAACCCTTCCCTTTCAGTTTGTACTTTTTTGACAAACATATTTTATTGGTAAATTTCAGAAAAGTATAATTACTTATATTGCAAAAATATAGTTCAAAATCTAAATTTAGATCAAAAATATTTTTATATTATATTATACATTTATGTACAAAAAACACGTATATTATGTATATAAGCGTATAAAATGTATAATGTGTAGATATAAATATTAAAAAATATAATTATACAATATTATATACAAAAATATGCATTTATACCCAATTATATAATATTATAATAAGTGAGTATAAACATATATCTAAATTGATTTTGAATAAGAATTATACTTTGATACATTATGTATATAAGTGTATAAAAATATATAATAGTGTACCTACCGGTTTCTCCACCGCCGACTCAATCATCTCCGGCGACTTTCCCACCGTCAGTAACTTCATTTCCGCCACCTGCACTCCACCACTGGCAGAGGAAAAAGAAGAACGCGTTCGAGAATGTGTGAGAACTTGTGCAAAATAGGAATACAGCTTGGGGGTCGTTTAATTGTCCACTTCATGGTCAACATGCTTGTCGACCATGAGGGTAATTCTGGTAATTCGACTGTTTACTACTTTTTGGTTTCCTTTTGCCCTTCATACTTTAGTTTATTTCATTTCTTCTTTGTACGCATTTTAGTAAATACTCCACCCACATCCGTCAAATTACTTGACAACTAACCATTGTTTCGTTGGTATATAAATGGTCTGCGCGGATTACAGGTGACAGTACAAGAATGGCGGAAAAGTTAACAGTTCCCGATGATATTCAGGGATGGATGTAAACCCATCGGGCAAGAATAATCATTCCGGTCCTAGGAGAAGTGACGAATAGTCATATGCCGAACACATGCAAGTCCAGATAGGTGGGCTCAAGTTCTGCACCAACACTCTAATTCTTTCCTAAATTTCCGTCTTTCTTTCAATCCCTTTTCCAGTATCAATGAAAATAGACTTTTTCTGAATGCAAGTTCACGTCCTTCTAATAAGAACTCTACTTTCGACATCACTGATAATAATAATAATAATAATAATAACGAATATGACTAAACCCATCTAAACTTTACTGTGCAAACATTTTATGGAAGGCAAATTAGTTTGATAAAGTTTTTCAGTAAAAAAGTTTAAGAATATTTTCACTTAATTTGATTAATTAATTACAAAAGATCACTAAGAGAAATTTTTCAAAAATTATCTTGTTTCTTTGCTTTTCTGAATTTCTATTTTTTCTTTACTCCTATCATGTAACATTTTAAAATTCCATTTGTACATTAACCATTAAAATTTCATTATAAATTATAATCATTCACATCTATTCCACCCTATTAAGTGAATTTTAAAAAAAATACACTTAATGATTTTACCGATTGTGTAAATTAATGCATAAACTGGGTTTATCAAAATACTCAAGCAATTAATACCAAACAGATTGTTCGTCAAATGAAGAATTCATAAATATATTTTGAGACAACAGACTTTTAGTATTTTTTTTTAGTAAGCAATGTTGAATTATAAATTACGGACATTTCATAAAAGATTTAAAACTAAACTCCAAGTAGGGAAGTACATAAATCGCAATTAAATTCTTAAATACTCTCATATTATTTATATTATAAACATATTAATACTTAATTATGAAGCTATGTTGCTCCTGCTTATAGTACTAAAAATAATTAATCTTAATATATTGGCCGGTGCTTAGCACGGGCATATGCCTACTAGTATGGTATATATAAGCATGATTTATTATTTTTCCAATCAAATAATCGTTGTGAGGTAAAATATCTAAAGTTTATTTGCTTGAGCTTGAATACAAGAGGGATACAAAACATAAACCAATAATACCATCTTAACTTGTCATAGTGAATGCATGTATTGGTAGGAAGTGCCAAGTATCCTCTCTACTCTACAAAGCAGTAGCGAAGATAGTACAAAATTTTTTAGTTTTTTCGACTCTCAATTACTAGTAAAAAGGAAGAGAAAGTTGATTTTGAGAAAAAAGATACTTCTTGCCGCTTTATTAGTAAGTAAACTTGTTTTATATCTCCTCAATAAAGGCTAAAGATCACTCCTTTTTATGTTAATCATTTTTCTTAAATTAATTAGTTATAATTTTTTTAAAAAGCTTGGCCTCAAGGGCCAGCCCAGCCCAGCCTCATGAAGCAGTAAGGGGGGCTGGACTTAATAGCCTCATGTATAAAATGGGCTGAAAAATATTAGCCCAACCTCACCCAACTATGGGTTGGATTGGGCTGGCCTCCTAGACCAAGCCCATTTAATTGTTCTAGTCTAGAAACAAATACTTCTCAATTCAGCATTGTAGTCCAATCTAAAATAAGCCCAACCAAAGATCCACTGTCTTATTGGATCTCCAAGAATCCCAGACCTATTATCCAGAAGCTTAACGAAGACCCAATGTCCTCAAAGGTACTTGTAGATTTTGAGCTCGAGGAATATAGAATTTCTCGAATCTACTCAGAAATTATCAAAAGATTTAGGCTACAAAAAGATACTCCTAATTTTTTCAAAAATGTCCCAGGAGAACATATAAATTCATATTTACTACATGTATTAATCAATTGCGTTTTTTTATAAGTATCAGGTGTAAGTCTTTTTCTTTTCTAATCTATCCTGACCCGCAAAACGTAAAAGTGAAACTTAATTTCTGTTTGGATATGTGATCTTGGATTGTTGTTGCATATTCAGCTCCTATTGTAATTGTTTTTTGTTGTGCTTCACTAGTCGAGGTAAGTAAGGTATACGAAAGAAAAGATTATTGAAGGCGCAAGAGTTCTTTCCTAATTATTGTGCCTTTCACAGCATGTTTTCATGCCTATCTTTTAAATGTCTAGCAATTATTCATTAACAAAATTGGATTAAGTAGGAACTATATGAAACATGAAAGGTTTTCATCTTTGAATAAAAGTCAATGATATGTATACCAAAATGGAACAACTAATTAAAGCTTTGACTTGTATCATTTTCGTGAAGAGATTATTATGCATGAACGTAACTTTTCATGATATACTTAAAAATACAAAAATCCTTTCTTATATTTGACTTCACATAGATTTTGACTTCTATATGATTCCCATTTTAATAATATTAAAGACTTTATATAATGTCATTGCTTGGTCAATTTAATTGCTTAATAATTCACACACGTGAATCCAAAGATTGTGTTTTGATAGAAACAGTGTCCCAAAGGACCTACTTTTGGGACAGTCACACATGCCCCAATAGTCCTTTTTAAGGGCACATTATGTATTATTATGGGGCGGGATACCACTAAAACAGCATAAAGTGCTCCAAGAAACCTAACTTAAAATTATTAATCTAAACAGATAATACCAAACAAATTGCATATTTGAAAGAAATAAATTAATTAGAAGATTGTGTCTCATGTATATTTAATATATAATTTATATTATATTCATAAATAAATAAGTATAAAATACGCTGATTATATTAAATGTCAAGGTTACAATAATTTTAATTTATCATGGATAGAGACAACTATTGCTGAGGTAATAACCTCTGTACGAAATGCTAATTGAAAAGGATGGTTCGAAGAGCATATGCTAATAGTATAAAGAATATTGTTAAAATACTTTTACGAGAAGGTTTTGTATTGAAAATGTGAGAAAAAAGTTAGTTTTTGGTTTCAACTTTGTGACATAATTAAAATAAATAGAAAAAGATCCTATAAAAATGTTTTAAAATTAAAACAAATTAGTTGACTTGATCTACAAATCTATTCTAATTATCGCTGAATTCTTCAAATTTTAGGTATTAATGAAATATGAAAATATTTATGGCAGAATAAGTCAATTTGGTCTTTCACACTAAACGAATAGACGGAAGGGTCATGAAATAACTTATTAATAATTAATAGATCACTTTGAAATGACTTATTATTCATACGTGTGAGTGAGAGAGAGGTGGGGGTTGGGGGGTGTTGGGTACCACTATATAATAAGGAATTTTAAACAAAAAACGAGAAGAAAAACTTGAGTAGAAGCTATGGCCCAATAGGTAAGAAGAATAACTAAATACACAATTTTTTTGTAAAAAGAAAAAGTATTTGAAATGGTGCCTAACTTGAGGCATTCTAAGCAATTTTGACGAGTGGACCAATATTGTGAAGTCGTCGTTTTCTCCTTTATAGAAAAAGAAGGAAATAAAGATACAATTTAATATTAATAACAATAATAATAATAATAATAAATAATAATAATAATAATAGTAATAGTAATAGTAATAGTAATAGTAATAATAATAATAACAACTATAGGTAAGGAAAGTAATACTAGAATTTAATGTGAACTTACCGGAATAACTACTACGTACGTTGTACCTCATAAATGGTAGTAGTAGTAGTAGTAGTAATTTGTGTTAGAAAAAATTGCAAAAATAACAAACTGGCTTGGATGAATATATTTATACAAGACGCATGACTCGTATTTATTGATTTCATAAAAATATTAAGTGCGTAGAAAAGAATTTCCTTCCCTAATGTGGTTAAGGTGTAAATGTTTCACTTACGACCTCGACATTTCGTTTGGATGCTGATTAGTACGAGAGTTATTCATGTATTAAAACTAACAAAGATAATACTCAGATTTAGTAGTTATTTAGTTGTATTGTATAAAAGTAGCACATCAAGTAAGATATTTGTTATAACCCCATATAAATAAAATAGATATGAATTATGAATCAATCTATATACTATTTTATGTGTGGTAGAAGATAGAATAACTAAATTATGCATAACTAATTTCTATATTACTAATACCTGCATAATTTCAACTAGCGACTAAACGAGACCTTACTGATGATGAATGCTTACGTCTAATCACATTGTAAAATGGTGTATATATACTATTTTGAAGTTATTCAAAGGGGTTATAGGACCTTTTTCAAAGTTTAAATGTCTTTTTTTTTTAAAAAAAGGACTAGTTTGAGGAGTACCTGATGTATTTTCTCAAGTATTTTATGTACTTCTTTCCTTTTAGGCTCTCAGAAAGATGTTTAATTTCTCCATCATGGCCTTGAGAGCCTTTGGAAAGGAGCACAAAGTAGGATTTATCTTTTTGAATTGTTCAATGGCCTTCAATTCTGGTAATCAAGGATAATAATTAACTGGAAAGTGGAAATTAAGTTTAAGCTTATAAACAGTAATTAGTCTGTCTTTGGTTTTCAACAGTTGTTGAGAATCATAACATATCTATACTCTCCAATTATTTATAGTGATTTCTAAAAATAGTTATATCAAATTATTTATCATTTTAGAAATTCAAGACAAAATTAATTTTTTTTCTCATTTTACCTTTAGTAGTCAATATTTTTGAAGACTACAAACGCCACAAGAGATGATACATAAATAAGTAAATATTCAATGAAGAGAGATTATATTTTAAGACATAAATAAAGATAAAATAGTAATTTTTTGTTTAATTAATATTATCTTAAGGGGCGTATGAAAAAATGATAAATAATTTGACACGGAGGGAATATAAATTAGGTCAAGCTTTTGATCCAAGTACCATCAATAACTTTATTGCTCTAAGGTACAAAGTAAAAAAGTTGGAGAAAACTATTTATTTAGTCGGAGAATGGCCAAATTTGACACTGTTCCAAGTTAGGATAAGGAAGTCCTAGTTCTTAAGAAAAATGAATTAATGTTTTTTTTGGGGGGGGGGGGGGGGTAGACAAGGATTTACATGCATTGGGGGGGGGGTGTCGGAATGGGCTTCAAGAAAATTTCTTTCCGTATTCTTTCAATTTTAATTTAGAATTCTTATTTGAAAATTATTAGTTTTATTAATTATCAATTAAGAATGAATTATGATCGGGTATTTGCAACTTCTCTTATTCAAGATGATGACAGTTATTTTAAGCATTTTGTTATGCTAGTCTCTACGAACATGTGTGACATGTTATCACTATAAGGTATTACTAAAAATAAATGTTAGATAATATTATTTGTAATTACATTATATTTGTTTTATGACGTGAAAAAATGTTGTTAATCACTGATTCTAATAGAGAGGTAAAGAACTTTTTCATCATTTTCTTGTTCTATTTTTTCTCTGTAAATTAATTAATTACGTTGGTACATACCTTATAGTGTTGTTTATAAAATTGGGATGATATCTCATATCATATCAATAAATAATTAATATTATAATTTAGCACTTGATTCGGAAAAGAAAGACTAGTATTACGCTAATGTCTGTACGGATATTTCCTTATTTAAATATGATAGCATTATCACATGAAGCTCGTTACCCAATTAATTTTTACATCCCGCCTGAAAATAAAGACAATCCTAACGTAGATTACATAGCTAAAATTGAAAATAAAAAGGAACCAAAGCAATAAGAAAATTGAAAGTATTATTTTTACCAAAATAGCTCTTTTTAATCAGAGAAATTATCATGACCCAAATCATAGGTCGTGGTGGCACCTAGACTATCCTCCCCGGGTAGGCGAACCACATCCCAACATTTAGAAATATCAAGTTAAATAAGCAGAAATTAAATAAGAGTAAGTTAACAAGTCTTAAATACTATCATAACTGAATATCCAACAATCCCCAAAGATCTGGTAAAAATGTGCAAGAGCTCTAATACAATAAGAAATATAAGTTGGAACTGTCCGAAGGCTACATACTGTCTGATGAAAAGAAAATACAGAAGTAAATAAGGAGGGTCATTTCAGGGGCGACAGATGACAAAGTATCTCACCCTGAATTACCAAAGACGTCACCCTCACATATCAATCATGAGGCATATAGTTGGAACTTGTATCGTACTCTACACTCAACAAAAGTGCAGCAAGAGTGGTATCAGTACAACACTAGTACAAGTAAGTATCACAGACCGACTAAGATTAGATAACACAATAAGAAGTAGAAACCAACAAGTAGCACATAGAGCAAACGGGTAAGATCACGTTTCATAAACAAGTCCATATCAAGGAAATCATGTATTCAACCAAGGATGGATATAAGTCACCAAAAAAGTAATTGAGAATATAAAAATGGATGAGTGCAATGTAATGCATTAGTAACCTCTCTCACTCTACTCTCGTACACACATGCTAAGGACAAAGTCTCAAAGCCATGACTCATGGGGGACCCGTGAAGTCTATATACCATTCGACTATTCGACAAAACCTTGGAAGCATCAATCACTTTCGTCTCCAGCAGAACCCTCGGAGTATCTCTGTCACTCTCAATCTCTTACAAAAACCTCAGAGTATCTCAATCACTCACCTCACCATCATGACCATATCAGAGTAATAAGTAAAGCATGTCATGCATAATATCAATCTCAACAGTATCATAAATAACTAATCAACAAGTACAAGTTATGTTATCGTTCATAATTCAATTAATCAATATTACCCTTTCCTTTCATGGGATGAGTGAGCTAGTATGTGGCAGGAAATTAGACAAGCAATAATCATATAATGTAACACATATGGCGTCAAGCCCACATAAACAACATCCATACCAAACCAGTGGAATTATCACCAGCTCCATGCTCGAAAGCCTATCATGATATCCCCATTAATTCTACGACATAAATACGATTCTCTAATCAAAGTCTAACTCAAGTAAGCCGTAACCTATCTCGAAGGTCAAGCGCGTACCACGAACAATCAAACTTGACCTTTCCCTTCCGAAACACTTCTAAATGAAAAAATTATATCAAATATATAATCTACGTTAAATTACGAGTCTGAAGACACCCATATTGCTACACGTTAAATTCAAAATCAAAAAGTCAAATTCGAGCCCCGAGGGCAAAATTGGAATTTTATTGAAAATCATTTTACCTATAATCTAAGGGTAATATATCCAGAAAATTAGTCAATTCCAACAACAATGAACTCTCAAATGATAATTTCTCATTTCTTAAGACTAGGGCTCAAAATCTTCAATTACCCCAAAATCTTAACTTAGGATTAAAATCTCACTTTTCACAACTCAAATACCATGGATTTGAAGGTGTTCATATAATCCATGCAACTACCATTCAATTATATTCATCCATATGTCAAAAATTGAACTACGATATGTAAGAAATATTTTCCTTGATTGTTTCATTCCAAAGTGGTAGTAAATGTATATAATACAAGCATAATCCTATGCTACAATTACGGTAAGTAATAACTAAATATACACCTACCATATATAAAATATACATAATTATGACTGAATATCCTATTCTATCACACCCCACAGTCGAAACGGGAGGTCAGCGTATGCTGAGACTGTCCCAAAAGTCTTCAAATAGAACCAGTGGAAGACCTTTTGTATGAATCTCCACAATCTGATAGCGTGACGGGACATATAAGACACGTACTTGTCCACGAGCAACTTTTTTTGCGAACAAAGTGAATATCCAGCTCAATATGTTTAGTGTGTTGATGTTGGCCCGAATTCCCTGAGAGATAAATCACACTAACATTATCACAATAAACCAATGTCGCCTTCGGAACCGGACAGTGGTGCTCCAAAAGAAGGTTCCGTAGCCAACAAGATTTAGACACCACATTGGCAACTCCTCGGTATTCTGCTTCGACATTGGATCTGGACAAGGTAGCTTGCCGTTTGGAGGACCAAGATATCAAATTGTCACAAAAAATACATAATAACCAGACGTGAATCGTCTAGTATCTGGACATCCACCCCAATCAACATCTGTGTAAGAAATAAGAGTGGTTGTCGAAGACAGATATAGACACAATCCATGATCAAGAGTGCCCTGAATATAGAGCAAAATGCGTTTGAGAGCATGCATATGATCCTACATCGGGTTATGCATGAATAGACAAACTTGTTGCACAACATAAGATATGTCGGGTCTCGTGAAAGTAAGATATTGAAGAGCCCATACAAGGTTGCGGTAATGTGATGGATCGACATATGGCTTGTTGGAAGAAGCACTCAACTTCAGTTTAGTATCAACCGGAGTGGAATATAGCTTACACGAGGACATGCTAGCTCGTTCAACGATCTCTTCTACATACTTCTTTTGAAACAAAATAAACCATTTGCATGACGTGTTACAGCTATCCCCAAGAAGTAACTTAGTGGTCCTAGATCTTTCATTGCAAATTCTGAGCCAAGAAATGACATGATAGACTTGCGAAGATCATCTAATGAGACAGTTAATATAATATCATCTACATACATAAGAATGTAAGTTATATCATTACCCTAACGATATATGAATAGAGAATGATTAGACCTGTTGTTAGAAAACTCAATATTAGAAGCATAATCTGCAAACTTCTTGTACCAGGCCCAATGAGCTTGTTTGAGCCCATACAATGATTTCTTCACCAGGCACACATGATTAGGATAAGTGGGGTCTATGTACCCCCATGGGCTGATACATGTACACTGTTTCATTGAGTTCTCCATGCAGGAATATATTTTTTACATCAAGCTGATGAAGCGGCCATGCCTTCGAAAGAGCCAAACTTAGTACCGTGCGGATAGTTGCTGGTTTGACCACCGTACTGAAAGTCTCACCGCAGTCCACACTAACATGTTGAGTTTTTTCATCACCTACAAAACAGGCTTTATGCCTCTCAAATGTACTGTCAGATTTTTCTTTATGACTAAAAATTCACATAGACCGAATCACATTAACATCATGAGGACGAGGTATTAAATCCCACGTCCTACTATTAATAAGAGCATTAAATTCATCATCCATAGCCATTTTCCAATTCGGGTCATTAAGGGCAGACACAGGATTACGAGGCATCGATGATTTGGTAACATGGGCGTGAAGACCATGTTTTTTGTTTGATTTGAAAATTCCGTGTTAACTACGAGTGACTGGCCATTGGGCCGAAATCGGAGGTGGTTGAATGGATGACGTGACACTGGACTGCTTGGGTGACGTATTGCCCTGGATTAGGCCTGTGATTGCTGGGTGGCCACTGCCTGAGGCGGGACCTCTACCTAGTGGACTGCCAGGCAGTGGGCCGCTCGGCAGTGGGCTGCTAGCGAGAGACCCAGCAGGGCTTGCTAGGCTCGGGCAGGCAGACCCAGTTGGCGGGATATGAGAAGAAAATAGTTGGGCCGAGTTTCCTGAATTAATTGGGCTGGCCAAAATAACTGGGCCCGATTGTGAAGCCAACCGGTGGACCAAATACGGGAGTATGCTATCGTCAAGAAATTCATAGGTAGCAGGCATGTAACAATGCATTTTGGCAAAGGGAAAATCCATTTCATCAAAAACTACGTGACGACTCAAGATGATTTTATTAGAGGATAAGTCGTAACATTTGTAACTATGACGATTTGACAGATATCCCAAAAAAATACACGGAGTAGACCGGGGTTGAAGTTTATTGATGGTAGTTGAAGGAAAAAGAGGATAGCATAAGCACCCGAAAACCGGTAAATGAGAGTAGGATGAGTCCCTTAGGTATAAAAGTTTGAGAGGAGATTGGTAGGATTACTGTTTGTTCGGAAGTATGTTCAGAAGATAGGTTGCCTGTAATGCATGATGCTAAAATGATGGCGGTAGAAAGGCATGGGCAAGTAAGGTTCGAACAATGTTGTTAATAGTTCAGATTTTTCTTTATGCTTTTCCATTTTGAGATGAGGTATGTGGACACGAGAGATGAAAAGACAAACCATTAGTTTTGCAAAAACTCCAAAATGACTCATTATCAAATTATTTACCATTATCACATTGAATATTTTGAATGTCTCATTCAAATTGAGTGCGGATGAATGCTCTAAAGGAGAGAAATGTGGAAAAAACTTGTGACTTTTTATACAAAGGAAACGTTCACAAAAAATTAGAGTAATTATCCAACAAAAGGAGATAATATCCATGGCACGAAGAGCTCAAAATGGGAGATGTCCAAGTATCACTATGGATAATATCAAAAGGCATAACAATGCAAGAATTAGAAGCAACAAATGACAATTTGACATATTTTCCAAGCGGACATGAACGACAAACATGAGAAGTACGAGGTCTAGTACATGAAATAAATTTATTTTGTTTAAGGGAGGCAAAATCAGGTGCTCCCGGATGACCCAAATATTCATGCCATAAAGAATGAGCTAAAGCAGCAAAAGTGGATGGTGTGGCTTGATGTGTGGTTGTGGTGATTAGATAAAGCTCGCCCCGACTATCACATCTCATTAGACGCATCCCCGTCTGAAAATCCTTCACGAAAAACCCAAAATGATCAAATTCAACAGAAACCCAATTATTAGTAGTAAATTTTCTAACTAAAATCAAATTTTTAATTAATATAGGAGCATGAAGGACATCATAATCAAAGTACCAATGAGTATAGTCTAGTAAATTGCTTAAACTAAGGAGGGTCAATTTAAGTAGCCCGAAATAAAAAAAATAGCACATAGTCAACTATCAAAAAAATTATTTGTTTAATTTAAATTATCCAAAACTTTTTAAAGAGTTTTTAAAATTTAAAAAGTGTGTTAATTTTAACAGGACTCTAATTGGAATTGTGTAATAATAATGGTTAAAACAATATAGTTAAGGAAGCTTTAAGTGCATAAAAATTGATAGAGGTCTTTTATTGTGCAGATTGGTCCTCATGAACTTAGATTATGAACTTAGTGATGAAGTTGATGTACCTGTATAGACTAAAGGTGACGCTTTGTGGCTCGGAGTATGATAGCTCTGCTCTATGATTCTGGATATTGATATGGCGAGGAAAAAATTTGATATATCATTTATGATGCGTGACTTTGTAATATTCAGAACATCAATCGTAATGACAATTATAGTGACAATATTGGCAGAGATTCGCAAGAGGATAAAGCTAAGAAGAAACAGATCCCTTAATGTAATACTTAGACCATCTACCATTGAATGTGGTAAATTTACAACTATATCATTCAACCAGTCCCATCAACTTAAACATCTTGATATAAAAAATATTGCATGTAGTTAAGAAGATCGTTTGCCCCGGGCACATGCGAGTTGGTAAGTGGCAAGGTAATTGGGGTACAACCACTCCGACGTCGAGGGTTCGAATCCATGTGGTGACAGTCTTTGCTGAAATATTGCAAGGGTTGGATTCGTGTCCCGTTGGTCCTCTCCCTTGCAGGGCTGTCACTCACGCATATCCCTCGATTTACATCTCACCTGACCAAGGGGCCTCTGGTAGGGGGGTTTCGCCTTCGGGACTTTCCCCTTCACAAAGTTAAGAAGATCATTTCAAGTATTACAAGTGCGTCTCTGATTCTTGAAGAATAGATATATTATAAGTTTAATTGTGCTCTCATTTTTCTTTATCCACTTGGTTAAGTGGTTAAATTAATGATATAGATTGTTGAAATTTCGGATTGCAGACCTTAAATGAGTTTTTTCATTGAGATGCTTTGCCACAAAAACTTTTTATGTTTGGGTTCATGAGAAAATCAATTGCTTAATACTTTTTATTTTTTAATTGGCTGTTTTTATTTGCATGCTCAAACTTTTACTACAATTTTTTTTATTGTTGTCGAGGGTCTAAGCAGTGAGAGTGAAAATATTATGTCTGTGCAATTATTTTGTGTCTAAATTAGTGAAACTCAAATACTGGGAGAGTTTCAGATTTTCTCTTTATTGTTGATGGTTATTACTGGTTGTTATTGCATGCTTATGTATAGCTAAATTGCCTTAAATTTACGTTTAGATGATCAAGTAACACAAAGATGAAAAAGCCAAGTGATAAAAATGGATTGTTTGTTACTCCTCACGTCTCAAAATATTTGCCGTCCTTATTAATAATATATGTTTCAAAATACTTGTTATTTTATTGAACCAAGATAAAATTTAGTAGTTGTTTCGATTTTACCCTTGTATTAGTTACATCAATGGATTGATGTTACGATACAAATACGAAAAGAACTAGTTTAACCTTGTGCTTTTAAACATTTACTAGTCTCTCGACACGTGTGTTGCATGTGGTTGTCGAGTCATGTACTTAAGACGATCGTGCACTTGGCATTCAAGCGTAAACTTTTTTGTTAAGTAATGTTTATTAAGAAGAGATTACATTATGAAATATTTTAAGAGGATAAAATAGTCTGCTCTTATTAATATTTTTTTAAGTGACGCGTAAATTATAAATACAACAAATATTTTGAGACGGGGAATACCAAAATAAGGGCCAAGACGAGGCCCAATACATTCTAAAAGAACCTACTCTCATTTCAAATTGTGCCTCATCTGGGCCCTTCTCCGGTAACATTCCATTTTAATTGAGCCCAAATCTATTTACAAAAGCATTTTTATTTTCTTGTGAAGAGTAAAGCACAATATCTCCATTCTATCTGCCCAAATAAGATAACAATAAAAACTTACACACACCTCAACCCAACAAGGAAAGGGTAAAAATATGAATAAGTTTTCAAAATGCCGAGGTTGATAAGTGAGACATGAACACCTCAACGCCATAACGAAACGAATAATATATATATATATATATTTATCACTTAACCGAGTTAAATCATATGAAGTCTCATTTTATTTTTTAACGATTAAGATTAATTATCTGATTTAATATAAAAATATCAAATGCCAGTAAATATTTATTGTAAGTGTTTTTTTCTAAGAGAAAAGCATAGGTGACTCACAATATCCGGCAAGAATCTTTCGATTTGAAAAAACTCTCCAAACAAAATCAAAAGAATCATTTGTTTTTAAGACCAAATCCTTCTTTGGAATTAGAGATTTGGTACTTGGGGACCATCCATTGTCCCTTTCAGTTCAACAAATTACTGTTTACTCTTATTATTCTTGTGTTATTATTATTATTATTATTTGCTGCCTATGGTGGGGTTAGTGGTGAAAAATTAGAAAGAATTAATAGGTCATTTTCCTAGGATATTATACTGATCAATACATATCCGCATTAGGATATTTACACTAAATTATTTAATTTATTATAGTTAAATAATTTTTGATGGTCTTTCGGAAACAATCTCTCTACCTCACAAATGTAGGAGTAAGATCTGCGTACATCCTACACTCCCCATATCCAACTTCTGGTATTATAATGTATTGTTGTTGTTGTATAGTTAAATAATTTAATAAAGTGAAAATATAATTTAATTAATCATAATTGACTACTACGTGTAAATGCATATCATACACCTATTGATTTGATATAAACACCTACTTATAATTTTTTAGCGGTTATAAAATAGTTTTGAAGACCATGAGATTTTCTTTACGTGATCCCCTATATTATCATTGTGAAATTTGACGATTCTATTGACTATATGTACCTTTTTGTTTCTTCTAATTCTTCTCAAATAAGTGGAAATTTCGACTGTAGTTGTTCGACGATTAAAGTTTCGACGAAATGATTGCAGTTGAATTTTAGATACTCAAATTTAATTTCATCATAATATGAAAATATGACCAAGTTCGAGTTCGATCAATTGATGAATAATACGTCATTATGCAACTTTTTAAAATTTTATAATATAAATTCTCTGCTATTACAATAGCCTTGGCACACATCAAACTAAATAATGTAACTCTAATAGATAGAAATTTAAGTAAAAGAAAATGTTAATAATGATTAAGTTATAAACTTGTGTGTATAGGAAAGAGGTTTTTATCGCGATACCATCATCACTCTTTCCTAAAAGAAATGACATGTTCATGACATGCATTGGCCGTTACGTTTTGACGAACAAACCTTACATATTTGTGTTTTGGACTATGTTATCATCGAGTCTAAAATCACACATATCATGTGAACTTGTGTTTATGCGTTATAAATTTTTTCACTTTCCTCTCTTATTTTAATTTGAAGGGGAGCCTTGGAGTAATTAGTAAAATTGTTTTCATGTGATCAAGAGGTCACGGGTTCAAGTTGTGAAAACAACCTCTTGAGAAATACAGGATAAGACTGCGTACAATAGATCCTTGTGGTCCAGTCTTTCTTTGGACCCCATGTATAGCGGAAGATTAATACACCAGACCTCTCTTATACTGATACGAGACTCACTTACAATATTACTCCATTAAACTAGAAGTCTGTCAATCCTTCTACGTGGCCCGCCCCCAGTCATGGATATCACAAGAAAAGAAGGAAAAGGTTTAGGTCTCAAATCTTATAGTAAATGAAAACCAAATTAAAATATATAAAGGGAATAACTTTATGTGAAGCTGAAATAGGATCTCTATTCAATATAACTATAATGGACTATTGTAGCCAAAGAGGCTTTAGATTAAAGTAAGTGGAGTTTAAGCTCGAAACTTGTTAAAAGGCCTTAAAATTCTTATTGCATCTCTTATATATCAAATGGAATAATTTATACTTTAACTTTTCTCCAAAACAAATAAGTCTGAAGTTCGAACTAATTTTAAATTGAACCAAGGTACATAATTAGAATAGTTTTAAGTTTGTATATAAATCCAAATTCCCAAAGATTTTCCATAAGTGGAAAATCCATTAATTATTAAATAAAAGCCTCCCAAATCCCTATATATAGACCACTTTTTGAGCTTATCTTTTGCCAAACAATAAAATATTTACATTAGCTAGTAGCACAACTAGGGTAGTTTTTAACCTTTTCCTATTTTAATAAGAATTTCTAGCACTCCTTTGATTAGCCAGTTAGCCCACATTATCTGTCCATTATGTACCTAACTCCAAAAATAATTAAATAATTAAATAATTAAACTAATTTGGCGTTTTGCTTGATTTGGATAATCTCCAAGAGGGTCATTTTACGTAATTAAGAGTATATTTTATTTATTATCTAGTGCATTGTGCAGTGTATCTTTACAAGGAATTAAATTAAGAAAACGCTTATTAGTTAGAGTCATATATATTGTGATATAACCGCACGGTATCATTAGTTATTAAAGTAAAGTATAAAGAGAGATTCTTTTTTCTTTTGGTAATAAAACAAACATGCTAATTGTTAATAGCTCAAATTGCATCGAAACCACTTTAATATCAAGATGTTTATCTTAAATCCGAACATTGGATAATTAAGAATGTTCGCCTAATTTTCCAACACTTACATGTGTGTAATTTATCTTTGTTTAAAATTATAAATTCAAATAAAATTATAAATTCAAATAATCCTAATTCTTTGTTTGTTGAAATTAACACTCTAAAATTTAGCGAGGTGGAACTTGTAGTAGTACTTAGTGGTGGTCATCGTAGCTGGTATATAATGCGTTTAGTTACAACAAGTCAGCAATTTTAATTACCACTAAATTAGAATATGTGTTCTTAACCGTTCTATGGACTATGCATGTGATATGTTTATTAAAACTAAAAAGAATTAGGCAAATCAACAATGTCAAATTAGTTGACATCAACCTTATATCATCGAATCTCAAAATAATGAGCTAAAATATCTAATCTTATTTAAGAGTTTGATTAAGTCAATCCAAACAATAAGGCTAAATGAGTTGCACCAAGGAAAATTTCTGCATTAATTAAGATTAGACCTGATTCTATTCAAAAGAGAATCTAATCCATGTGTTTATTACATATTGAGGGAGAGAAACCAAAGGCAATTTCAAGGAAAGAAGATCAGTTGTGTTGGAGCATAGTTCTAGGAATTCACTGTAGGAGAAATTTATTCCCTAAATTTGCTTGCCAACTTGTGAGTTTGAATTACTTTCCTGCTGCAACATAGCAATAGGTAGAAAGAGGTGCTTGTCGGAATGTTGGGCATATAGTCTGGTTTGTTTGAGGGGTCAAAGCATGTTTGACCTCTGAGTTTTGTTTGATTATTTTTTACCATCTTTTTTCTTTCAGATCTCTCCTACCCCCACTAAAGAAGAAAACAGAAAATGGACTTTCCACTAATTATTCTCTCATGAACAAAGTGCTAACCGCCTTATAAAAGGTTGTGGTAGAATGAATAGCTTTTTTCATCTTTAATAGAATTAGAGATCTTGCATTCGATCTTTAAGGTCTTAAGTATGAAACAATTCTGGTAGGGAGTATTTCCTACTTTAATGAATCTTACACGGTATAAATTCGGAATAGTCAGAGCTCCAATATGAATATTATGTAGTATTTGAAGAGTAAATACTAGTTAGGAGACTTACGAGTATCTCTATAGCGGAAACGAATCTGCAGCAACCACGACTCGTGTCACCGATCGTCGGGAATTCTCACAAAGCGGATGAATCTTCATGTTTTCACAGCCTAGATATCCCTCTAACTAATGCAGAGATATATTTTATGTGTGAATCCTAGACGTTTCTAAATGAGAAATTAACTCATCTTAAACACCCATAATTGTATTTATATAGGCTAGCTCTAGGGTTTAATGTGGAGGAGTAATTAATGGGCTCATGGGTCATCTAGCACCCCTTATGGATGGACCCGACCCAATAATACTTTTCAACATCTCTCACTCACACATAAGGGAGTGCTCAAGCTCCATCGATGTAAGAAAAAATATATTCTTCCTTTTAATCTCTCTTGCATCATTCATACTGGATAAATAGGTCGTGCGACTGGCATACTATGAGAGCACTTTGCTATAGATCTGTTAGGAATATATAGGCTCTTGTTGTCATCATGAAAATCATCAAGTAGATCATAAGAAGTATGCTCAGTGCCCTAGATCATTGAATCACATTGATACATCACAATTTGATATCATGTATCATAGTTCTTGTGTTCACAATTATGACCCATAAGTCATAACCGGTACCATCAAAGAAAACTAAATGAGATTTCATTAATGATCTTCACGAGTATCGCAACTTATATCCAACTCGTTTTTCTAGTCATACTCCGTCAAATCGAATCTCTCATGATCATTAGATAACATGCTAAGATAGCGAACATCAAACCAAGCTTTGAGTCACTGATCAGAGTCGTGATGGTATTCAATAAAGTCTCACACAATAATAAGTCAAGATAAAACTTATGTTAACCCTTTTTGGTCAACATTTGCACACATGGTATGAAACATGTGCTACAACATTTTCTCCTTTCCCATGGAACATATGTCTCTATCTCATAAGATAGTGTTGTACATATGATATTCAGACACCATATGCATCTGAACTGAGTTCCTTCATCTACTCAATAAATGTGAACTCACATCTGGCCTCTCAAAGTAGACCAGTGGAACTTATCTTCACCATCAAAACACTATAATAACCTTTGTTATTACTTGTGCGATGCTAAACATCTTTAAGTCACGTGCTCTCAAATTATCCTTATGATAATTTTCTTAAGATCTCGTCTCATCTCCCATCATCATTAAAATGATAGAGGCGGTCACTTGTGTGAGAAGGCTGACCTTTGTCTATCCGACATACTGTTCAATACTATCAAAGAATGCACTAGAAGCATTTCATAATATGAATGTGCAATAAATATTCACAGTAAGAATGTACACAAACATTCAATAATAAGTGTATGCAAATCAAACTTATTTTGATTTTTAAGAAAAAAATAAACACGAATGTCGGGAAAAATAAATCAAAAAATCAATGACTCTATTTTAAAGCCCACATAGTCCTTGAGATCTTGCATAAACAAAAAAGCGCATCTCTAGAATTCAGCCGTGTCAATGAATCTGCAACTGTTTGTGCATATATACTTTACGTTCAATTCTTTGCGTGCAATCATATCATCACAAAATTAAATTTAATATCAACATGTGGATTCCAAGAAGATAATAAATTCGGAAGAAATCGTTATTCAAGATTTTAAAAAATCAATAGATAATTGGGAAATACCGAAAGTAAATAGCAATCAAATTTACAAAAATTTCAAATACCAATTTTTCAAAACAGATTTCACAATTAAAACAGAAGAAAGATATATTCAATTAACAAAACCATTTGAAACAATACAATTACTTTCTCAAAATTCCTTGAAAAAACATAGGGAAAGAAATTATAAATATATTCATATTGGCTTAGTCCAAGTAGGGATAAAACCCTTAACTAAGGAATGACTAAATACCTCAATTATTGCGATCTTAAGAGATGCCAGATTTACTAACTTTGAAGATTCCTTATTAAGTTTTGTTGAGTCTAGTCTCTGCACATAGTCAATCTCTTTTGATTGTTACCCAAATTTTTCAGTATCCTTAATGATAAAAATATCCTAAAATCCATTGTCTTATAAATAAAAACCCACAATTATCAAATGCTTGAAGGTTCAATTTCGATAGCAATAATTTTTAGAATCCATTACAAAGCTATGCTTTTTGCTTTTGCCACAAAAGTTAGGTATCATAGTAAAAAATGTGAAACACTACTGTTACAAACAGATCTTTCCAGATCTAACACCGTAATACCAAGACCTATTAGGTGGAAGGATATTACCCTACCAGAAGAATGGATCTTGGAAGGAGTAGTTAAACCTGAACCCGTAGAAACTTTTCAATCAAATACCCATCTTAAAGAAATAACTCTATACCATGATGGTAGAGTTAGCCTATCATTCTTAAGAAGATCTACGAGTAGTAGATACGATGATACGAGTTCCATAGAAATCCTAGATTTAGGAAGAGTTTCACAAATTTCTTCAGTAATAAATACCCCTTATAAAATAAAATCGAGACATTCTACGTCAGATTTACCCGATCTAAGAAACGTAGACTACACCAATGAAATACCTAGACCCGTATATGAAAATTCCAATGATAGAGAGAAAATAGATGACCAAGAACCTACTAGTCCGATATTTTCCTACATAACAGAAAATATAATAAACGAAAATGGAGTTTTAAAAAAAGAATTCCAAGTAGATAAGAAATTCATACAAAAAGATTTTTATGAAAAATATAACTTAGAAAAAAGAATTTGGTTCTTTAAGACTTTTTAAATACTAGGAAACAAATACAGAATAAATCTACGAGTTTGTAAATGAAAATAGGATAAATATTTTATTTTTTGACTGGTTTGAAATATATTCCTCTCAAAATTCCATAGAGTATCCCTTTTCTAAATCGGTAAATCATATTACAACCAGGAATAAAACACCAGAATGGGAAACTCTAACTGATTCTAGGAAAATCCAGTTCAACCACCCTCCTCTACAAAGTATTAAGCTTAACATTCATGGCCTCTCTGTAGACGCAATTTCTTTTAAAAACCCAGCAGAAGATGAAAAAACAAACATAAAATCCATTCTCGCACAAAATAATTTTACAAATATTAATTTAAATACCATAAAAAATAATTAGATAGAGTGAAAAAATACATAAAAACCCACCGATTAGTCACTAAAAATGAAATTAAAAATCTCAATCTTTAAACCCTTTCATGTGTCCAAAGATAGTGTTAAAAATATCCCACAAAATAAGTCTGAATTTATTCAGGCTATACAAGATCAATTAAGTAGGATTGGGACGTCCAGTAGTTCTAATACAGAAACCATTGTCCAGATACCCCACAATCAAGTAATAAAATAACAACTTTAACATATGATTCCGGTAATAGTGATACCTTAGAACAATTCCAAAATAAAGCACCTCTTGTTAATAAAATGGATTGGAAACAACCTGTACAATAACAATTACAAATAATTCCAGCTCCGGACCTAGAAATAGTAAAACCCCTAGCTCAATCCCGATTTAATGTCTCTTCCATTTACGATTGGAACATAGATGGAATGACTGAATACAATGTCCTTAGCTTCATCCAATAAACGACCATAGCTGCAAATGCCTATAAAACAAAAAATAGTGCACAAGATAAGGCCATAGCAGAACTGCTCATCGCGGGATTCTCTGGTCAACTAAAAGGATGGTGGAATAATTATCTCACTAATTAACAAAAAGAAGACATCTTAAATTCCATAAAAACTTATGAAGAAGGATTACCAATCTTAGATGAACAAGGTGAACCCCTACAAGATGCAGTGTCAACTTTAATACTAACAATCTCATTAAACCTCATAGGAGATTCTTCACATCTAAAAGATAAAAATGCCGAGTTACTTTCAAATCTAAAATGCAAAAACTAAGTGATTTCCAATGGTACAAAAATACGTTCTTAACCAGGGTAATGCTTAGAGAAGATTCCAACCAACCATTTTGGAAAGAAAAATTCCTAGCATGATTGCCTACCCTTTTAGGAGAAAAGGTTAGGAATAAAATTAAAGAAAATTGTGGAAAATAAATATACCTTATAATGAGTTTACATACGGACAACTAGTTAGTATAACTCAACAAGAAGGATTAAAAATTTGCCAAGACCTAAAATGGAAACCAAAAAGAACTAGGTGTGAACTAGGAACTTTTTGTAACAATTTGATACAAATTCCAAAAAACCCTCTCTAAGTTGTACAAGAAACTGTAATAAGACTTATAAACCACATAAAAAGCAACAAAAGAATATAGAAAAAAGAATTTCAGAACTACTGAAGAATATTATAAAAATCCTCGTTACAAAAATTTCAGAAATAAAAAAAAACTCCTAAAAAGTATGAATCTAAATACAAAGATATAACATGTTATAAATGTAATAAAAATGACATACTTTGAAATACTGAAAAAAATACAAGAATTAAAATTAGATGAAGAAGTAATCCAAAAAATCTCTAATCTTCTAATAGATTCCTCTGATTCAAACACTGAGGCAGAACCTGACAAATTTTCTGTCTTGAGAAGATAATAAATCCCTTCAAGTAGAAGAATTGGTCACAACTAGTTCATCTGAAAATTCTGATAAAGGAAAACGCATATGTGTATTAACTAAAGATCAAGAATTCATGTTAGATATGGTTAAACACATAGATACGCAACACCAAAGAGAATATTTAAATAAACTCCTAAAATCTTTTACGGAAGAGAAAAAAGAAATTAAAAATATAATTTTATCAAATACTTCTAAAAATACTTATGACTTAACAAATATCCTGAAAAAAAAAAGAAGGTGAAAGAAAATAAAGAAATGACAGCTCAAGAACTGCAAAAAGAAATAAACAAGTAAAACTAGAGATTAAAGATTTAAAAGAAAAACAAAAACAAGATTCTGAACTAATAAAAATGATCCTTTCAAAAAATACCCAGGAAAGTTCTGAATCAGAAAATTCTGATTCTGAAAATCCAAAAGAACAGGAAGAAGATTTTGAAAATCGAAATCTAGAAGAATTCCTTAGTATCTTGAGACAAATCACGTAAAAAAAATACTTAATAAGAATAACTCTTAAATTCTCAGACAATTTTAAAATCAAAACAATTGCTCATTTTGACACAGGAGCGGATTTAAAGTGCATAAAAATAGGAATAATACCAGAAAGGTTCCAAGAACTCATGAAATATTAGCAGCAACTAATAATACTAAATTATAAATTAAATCCAAAACCACCGCGTCAGTTATAAATAAGGGAGTTTCTATAACAACATCATTTGTTTTAGTAAAAGATATACATAATTCTGTCATCTTAGGAACACCCTTTATGAACCTTATCACCCCTTACAAGGTAGATAATGATTTCGTATATTTTAAATTCAATAACCAAAAATTAAAATTTCATTTTATAACAAAATCGAAAATAAGAGAACTTAACCTAATAAGGGCATGTTCGATCCATAAAGATAGCATGAATGCAAAATTATAAAGAAAATCATATTATCTAAAAGAATTAAGAAATGATTTTTCTTTCAAAAAATTTAATCCACAATTAGAAGAACCGGTTATTACAAAAGCCCCTGACTTAGAGATTGAGCGCGTCTTGAGACAGAAACCGAGGAGGGGGGGGGGGGGAGTATATAGTGCAGTATACTTCTGCCCATTTGATTACTATCTTTTTATCATTATTTTATGCATGCAAAAATTTTTACTAAATCAAAAATTTTGCAAAAAAGATATTCAAAACTCCGCAACAAAAAAAAAATTCTTACAATTATTACTTATTATTTTCTACTTTTACATTGATCTTATTAAAAGAGAAATAAATACCATTCCAAATTCCCTAACCCATGAATTCTTCCAAAACAGAAAATAACTCCCTGATACTAGTCACGAAGCAGCAATGTCCTATCATTGTCCCAAGGCCGAATGCTTGGGCTTCAAAGATAAGATATCACGAAAAGACATGCGGGAATCGGGACAGTGCTGCAACCATGCAATGTGTGGAGCTTTACTCCAGAAAAGAAAGGAAGAAACGCCTCATGCAAATTCATCAGTTGTTGCGCCTCAACAACAAACAAATCCCATTAATTCCAAGCAACCATAAATGTCGCCGCTCGAAAAAACTATGACATGGTACAATGCAGTAATGAAAACAAAAATAATGCACGGTCTGTGCCCAAAACACCAGAAAATCCAGCACAGGAAATGACTGTTGAAGACATTCTACAACTCCTTACTAAATTCCCAGAAATACAAAAGGCGTTGATGCAGTTACGAATTTCTAAACAGAAAATCGTACAAAATTCAGGAGAGATTAAACACTCTCAAAGTTTTGAAAACCCAGAGAAAGGAGAATCTTCAAAAACCCTTCCTCAAAAATAATTTTTAAATTCCCAACTTGTGGTATAACAAGTTCCATTTCTGAATTTTTTATAAAACCCCTTTTCCAAAATATCGTGACTATTGAAAAAGGATTCCTTGATAAGATCCTTTTTTAGCAATTCAAAATTGTTTTGGACAAGACTGATTCTACAAATCTTGGGATAACTTAAAAACTCTGTATTTTTATCAGGCTATTCTAGAAATATCAGGATCAGCCACAATAAAAAATATTTTTTTTCAAAAAAACAAATATCCTTCATACTCCATTGCAAAATACTAAAGGTAGTTGCTCCAAGTGATTGGGGAAATGAACTATCTCAACTTCTTAACTTTCCTGATAACTATAAAAATTTCCCATTTTTTGAAATACAATTTAAATTGGGATTATCAACAAGTTTGGTTCAATTCCCTTTTTATTCGAAATACCAAACAAAGCCATATATGTCTTTTTCATTTTGATACCTCATGTATTCCATCTCAATTCCCGACATGGTGGAACTCATGGTGGGAACAATTCGGATCCACCTTATACATATTAAAACCACAAATTATTCAATTTTTAACCTCTTTAAATCCCATTTATAAACCTACAGACGAGGAAAAAATATTCATACCCCTACACCTATTTCACACCAGATTTCATCTATCGTGGGTATTCGCATGGTTCGTGGACTATTATGACAATAAAAATCCAACAGTCAGAAGAAGGTTCAAAATTCGATGGTGGGACAGCTATAAAATACCAGCAAGTATGAACCCATCAAAAGTCCAGAAATGGTTAAATACCCAGAAGTCCATTCATCAATTGGTACCACTATGACAAGTGCCATTGCAAACACCGGAACACACTCAATTCCTTACACAAAAATTCCAAATGGCGTCAATGCTTGCAACAGCCAAAACTATGAAAGAAATGTAAGCAATAATTTTCAAGTTTGTTCCATCTTCATCAAAACAAGGATCTTCATCACAGGAAGAGGAAGCAATAATTGATTCGGAAGATGATGTCATGTTTGGCAATAGTGGATTCTGAAAAGATTGCCAATAGAAGATAAAATACCAGGAAGAATAAATCAGACAAAATTCCGACAAAAGAAAATGCCACAAAAGATACTTTCAAAAAGAAAACAGTGAAAGCAAAAAATTTCAACAATAATTCAAGAAAATGTCAAACATGGATGATGTCATGGATGACGTAATTCTCCACTCGGATGCTATCATGAATAGTGTAGCTACTTTCTGTATTTACTAAAATATCATGTAAGACTCCTGTAAAAGGAGTCCATCTCCCCTCCATTTAGATTAAGCTTTTTCTTTGATAAATTTTCAGATTCTAGAGAGAAGTTTAAGATAGATAAATTATCCTCATATGAAATTCCTCTCATCCCAAATACCTTATCCAAAATTCTCAAATTCCTTGTAAAATATCAAGATCTCCTTGAAAATATTCAAGTATAAATCTTTGTAAGTTTTAATATTTTGAATAAATATGATTATGGATGGTGCTACATCCTAATTTTTTAAATTCATGTTTATATTAATTTGACCTAATTATACATTTAGTATAACTTTCTAGCAAAGAAGATTCGAAAGAACCCTTTCTGCCTATGATGACAACAATTCAATTTACCAAGCATATGGAACTAATTAATAATCTGTGTTACGTTACTCTTAATTTAATTTAATTAAATTAGCTGCTCTCATTATTTGTAGAGTAATAATGCACCTAAGGAAAGAGACCATAAGTTAGTTTTTGTGGATCCATAAAACATGGAAATGTCCATGAAACATTGGTAGGGTCAAAAGTGATGATGAAAAATAGGAAGAGAAAACATGCAAGGTTCCTCAAAGGGTGGACACAATCTGCTGGAATCTATCTGTTGCATTATTCATAATACTCTCCTTGTCCTAAAGATGGAGGGATAGTGGCCTAGAACGGTCCAGCCCTAACCCACCACCAATAACCAATTCAGAAATTCTAACGAGCGGATAACATATATATATATATATATATATATATATATATATATATATATATATATATATATTCGTGTTAAGTCTAAGAAAAACTGTATTTCAAGAAGGTGTAATGTAAGCGGCTTATTCTTATGCAAATAATAGTTATTGATTCTACATTTTGAATCTGTGACCTATAGATCACATGGAGATAACTTTATCATTACTCCAACAATCCCCTTCAAGCGGATTTAAAGAATATTACGTCAAAAGATTTTTTTATATATATAAATTATAAAGTAGATTCAACAAGTTAACACACGCACGCACGACGCGCGTGCGCGCGCACACACACACACACACACACACACACACATATATATATATATATATATATATATATATATATATATATTCAGAGACAATTAGAATTTTGATTTATGGGTTCTGAATTCTGAAAAATACAACTTATTGAGTTCATAAATTATTAACATATATTAAGCGTATTTTTAAATACAAATACAAGATTTGAACCAAAGTTATTGTTAAGAGTCCCATATCGGAAATGAATGGGATCATGGATTCTTTATATGGACTTAGACAATCCTCACCCTACAAGCTACCTTTTGAGTTTGAGTTAGGCCCAAGATCCATTCTTTACATGATATCAGAGCTAGGACAATTTCAATTCTTTGTTCACCGATATTGGGCCCCAAAATTATATTATCTACGCTCCAGTTAACGAGGTTTGGGCGTACAGGGGAGTGTTAAGAGTCCCACATCGAAAATGAAATGGAAAAATGGACTCCTTATATGGACTTGGACAATCCTCACCATACAAGTTAGCTTTTGGGGTTGAATTAGACCTAAAATTCATTCTTTACCGTTATTGAATTCTATCGAATTCATAAATAGAATTGTAGCTTCGCCCTATATATACCGTTCATATACATTATAATTTTTGAGCTAAAGAAATTCAATTGAACCGGTTCACCACTCCCCATCACCCACACTTATAACCCCACACCATACAGAGAAAAGTGCTAGAAATTTAAAATATTTTGTACACATCCACTTCATCTTTAAGTTATGGAAAAGGACTTATTAATCTTTACATTGCCCTAGTTGTTTGGCTTTGTCTAGTGACTAGCTAGTGATAATTCTTCTCTTTTTTCTTTTTTATTTGGGATTTGAGTTATTAATTTATCTTCAAAGCATCACTACAAGAAAATATAGAAATAACAATAATTTTTTGGCAACAAAAATAATATTGTTGGCAAAATTCAATATTTGGCAACAACCTAATTTTATTGTTGGCATATTTGATGAAAATTTAAAAAATGAACTTTTTTTTGTTGCCAAATAATTTAATTTTGTTGTCATATATTGGTTATTGTTGCAAAAAGTATTTTTGGCAACAACAAAGAAGTTATTTCACGTCGTTGCAATAATCGCCGATGAAAAAAATTTATGCAATAATAAAAAAATGTTATTGCCAAAAAATACTTTTTACAATAATAATCAATACTATGGCAATGAAAAAATTTTGGTGGCGTTTGTCTTTGTTAAATAGAGCAATATACATATGATATACACTGAATATACAGGAGTGTATATCACATATATATTGCTAGAATAAAAGCAACAAGAAGGCAAATTAAAGAAATTTCAAAGAAGAAGGCAAATCAAAGCAATGAATTTCAAGATCGTGGCCCAACTGGGCCTCTCGTCCAGCCCACTGCACATAGTTAGGGCAGAAAATCAGTTACAAATATTGTATATTAAGAAAAGTGTATTGTGTGTATATTGTAGGATATTTATTACCATAAATTAGTGTTATACACTTACCATAATTCTATAATTAGAATTATGGTAGAACAAGGTTTTAGGAATAGATTAGGAATAGGATTCTCCTATTTTAACTTGTATATATATCTATTCAATCAATGAAAATAATCAAGGGGGTTATTTCTTTCATGCTTTCGCAGTATACCAAGGTTGCCTTTTGAATGGGACAATGAAGCTCCAAAAGCAAATTACGTAGCCAACATGATTCAGAGACCACATTCGCTACCCCTCGATATTCTGCCTCGGCACTTGAGCGTGATAGAGTTGCCTGACGTTTGGCTGACCAGGAGACCAAGTTGTTGCCAAGGAACATACAAGAGTTTAAGTCGATCGTCTGGTGTCGGGACACCCACCCCAATCAGCATCCGTGTAAGAGACAAGTGTGGATGTAGATGATGGATACAAGTGCAACCCATAGTCTAGTGTCCCCTGAATATACCGGATAATGCGTTTGATTGCATTCATGTGCTCAACCCTGGGATCATGCATGAATAAACATACCTGCTGAACTGCATACGTAATATCCGGTCTGGTAAAGGTAAGATATTGGAGGGCCCCTGCAAGACTGCGATAGCAGGTCGGGTCCTCGTATGGTGCACTGCCGCTGACCGAGCCGGGTTTGCATCAACTGGCGTGGAAGTGGACTTACAGGATGACATCCCAGCCCTCTCTATGATCTCAGCAGCATATTTTTGTTGAGACAAAAACAAGCCACCTGAATTACGCTTGACGGCAATTCCCAAAATTCCCTCAATTCTTTCTCAAGTCATAGACCGGTCACTCGTAGTCAGCGGGGTATTTTTACACCTAAAAGACATTTTAATTTACATTCGGATGTATCTAAATCCCCCTTGCCCCGCAATCCTGTGTCCGCATTAAATGACCCTAATTGGAAAATTGCTATGACTGATGAATATAATGCTCTTATTGATAATAAGACGTGGGAGTTGGTGCCCCGTCCATATGGTATTGATGTTATCAGGTCTATGTGGATTTTTGCTCACAAGGAGAATTCCGATGGGTCCTTTGCTCGACATAAGGCACGACTTGTTGGTGATGGTAAGACTCAGCAGGTTGGAATTGATTGTGGTGAGACGTTTAGTCCGGTGGTCAAACCGGCTACCATTCGCACTGTGCTTAGCTTGGCTCTTTCAAAGACTTGGCCAATCCATCAGTTGGATGTCAAGAATGCTTTTCTACATGGTGACCTCAAGAAGCTTGATCTATATGCATCACCGTTGGGTTTCAGGGCTCCCAACCGCCCTCATCATGTCTGTTTGTTGAAGAAATAATTATATGGGCTTAAGCAGTCTCCACGGGCCTGGTATACACGATTTGCTGACTTTGTGTCGACTATTGGGTTCACTCACAGCAGGTCAGATAATTCATTGTTCATCTATCACCGTGGTTCGTCATTGGCCTATATTCTGTTGTATGTAGATGATATCATCTTGACTTCCTCCTCCGATGCTTTGCGCCAGTCTATCATGGCCATGCTCAGTTCTGAGTTTGCTATGAAAGACTTAGGACCTTTGAGTTATTTTTTGGGGATTGTCGTCAAGCGTCATTCAGGTGGCTTGTTTTTGTCTCAACAAAAATATCTTTTGCGAGATCATAGAGAGGTCGGGATGTCATCCTGTAAGTCCACTTCCACGCCCGATTGATGCAAACCCGGCTCAGTCGCAAATAGGGTGCACCATACGAGGACCCGACCGCTATCGCAGCCTTGCAGGGCCCTCCAATATCTTACCTTTACCAGGCCGGATATTACGTATGCGATTCAAAGAGGTATGTTTATTCATGCATGATCCTGTGGTTGAGCACATGAATGCAATCAAACGCATTATCCTTATATTCAGGGGACACTAGACTATGGGTTGCACTTGTATCCATCATCTACATCCACACTTGTCTCTTACACGGATCTCGATTGGGGTGGGTGTCCCGACACCGCACGATCGACTTCCGGCCATTGTATGTTCCTTGGCAACAACTTGGTCTCCTGGTCACCAAACGTCAGGCAACTCTATCACGCTCAAGTGCCGAGGCGTAATATCGAGGGTAGCGAATGTGGTCTCGAATCATGTTGGCTACGTAATTTGCTTTGAGCTTCATTGTCCCATTCAAAAGGCAACCTTGGTATCTGCGATAACATTAGTGCCATCTACTGTCAGGGAATCGATTCAAGACCAACGCACTAAGCATATCGAAATGGACATTCATTTTGTCCGTGAAAAGGTTGCAAAGGGTCAAGTTCGTGTATGCCATGTCCCGCCTCGTTATCAAATTGCGAACATCTTTACAAAGGGTCTACGGTTCTCTTTGAAGACTTTAGGGACAGTCTCAGCGTTCGGAAACCGCCCGCTATGACTGCGGGGGTGTGTTAAATAGAGCAATATACATATGATATACACTGAATATACAAGAGTGTATATCACATATATATTGCTAGAATAAAAGCAACAAAGATGCGATCAAAGAAAGAAGAAAGGCAAGATAAAGAGCCAGCAAAGCGATCCAGCGAGTCATAGCAAAGATCGCCAGTGGCCCAACTGAGCCTCTCGTCCGACCCACTGCACATAGTTAGGCGAAAATCAGTTACAAATATTGTATATTAAGAAAAGTATATTGTGTGTATATTGTAGGATATTTATTACCATAAATTAGTGTTATACACTTACCATAATTCTATAGTTAGAATTATGGTAGAACAAGGTTTTAGGAATAGATTAGGAATATGATTCTCCTATTTTAACTTGTATATATATCTATTCAATCAATGAAAATAATCAAGGGGATTATTTCTTTCAGTCTTCTATCTTGTAGTGCATATATAGTAATTAGTAATTACATGTTTGTTGGTATAATTGTATATGTGTGACTTGGCTAGTTATTTGGATATAACAACCTGTAAGTATGAAATAACGCCCTTCTTGTCTGAATAATTTGATGTGGCTCTAGCTCTGACATTAATTGTTTTGCCTATGACAAGTTAGAGGGGAAATTAAAGTATACAGAGAAGCACAAGTTCTCTATATACTATTGTAGAAAAATTACCAAATTAATTTTTTAATCTTAAATCACTCAACTTTCACTAATAATTTAAAAAGTCAATTTGGCCATTTTTCGATGTAAAATCAGCCGAAAAGTTACTCTTGTAATTAAAAGAAGAACTTAAAAAAGCTCGCACCCAATTAATAAACTGCTCATGATTCTACCAGCAATTAATAACGGACTATTTACTTATAAATCAGGCAGAGTGACAATTTTTTTTGACGTGACTAATCTTAAATAACGGTTGTTTACGTTCTTTTTAGCTTTGATTATTGGTCCCGTTTCATTGAATCGCACTCCTGGAAAGTAGAAGAAATAAGATACTACCAGTGTTTAAAATGCAGTTTCGGAGCTTCCGTGCGGGGCTTAATTTCTGTGAGGTTTAAACCTTAAGCGTCCAATTGTACGTCCTAAACACGTCTAACGCCCGACGTTCGGGGCCCGCCTAACAATTCTTACACAAATTATATGTTAAATTTCTTAATAAAAATCATTGATCCTCATATTTTTTTTAACAAATGAACGATACTTAATAGTTTTTCATCTATAAAAATAAGAAAAGATTGGGTGTAACTCAAATAACAAGTCGTAGTATTGTATATTTACTACTCCATTTGAGAACATCACGAGGGTGAATATCACTTAATATTTCTTTTAAAATACATAGCCGAATTGTACATTTTCACTTGTCATTGATCTTTTGTCTTATGTATCAAAATTATCATATTTTATTATTTCGCTATTTGAAAGTAATTTTATTTTTATTCATGAAGGAGTCGTGTTTTAATTAAAATACTGATAAAGTTCATTGATTATTTGCTTATAGGGAGATAAAATGAATAGTATGATAGTAATATTATATTAAGAAATTGTGATTTTTTCATTGTTTGAAAGTTAACATGTTAGAGTTGATTAGCATTTCATAATAGCTTTTATTTTATTGTATTGTTTATACTTGTAAAATTATGTTATACATAATTACAAGTTGTAAGTGGCGTATAATAACTCTTCGTCTTACTCCCCCGCCTTTTGTTTATACTTGTAAAATTATGTTATACATAATTGCAAGTTGTAAGTGGCGTATAATAACTCTTCGTCTTACTCCCCCGCCTTTTAAAACACTGGATACTACCACTTTTTTGCGATATCATTTGAGTGGAAGAACTATATAGTTTATTTATGGCATAATACATAAATATACCTTCAAATTAGGCCGCAGCTGACAGGTATGTCCTTTAACTTTGGGTGTACATAAGTAGGCATCTCAATTTGTATAAAGTTGAACACGTAAACACAATTGGTGACGTGACACATAAATTTTGGAGGTGTCTAGATGAATATTTTGTAAGTTGGAGTGTTCAACTGACAAAGTGGAGAAAATTTGAGGTGCCTACTTGTGCACAATGACGGATTCAGGATTTTACTCAGGGGGTTCGAAAAAAGTAACAAAAACTAAACATAAAATGTTGTCCCTGAGAATCAAACCCTAGACGGTAAAGAAAAGGTTGAACACATTGAACCGCTTGAGCTAACCTTCGCATTTGTTTAGAGTATTAAAAATAATATATATATATATATATATGTACGCAAATACAAAGAATCTACCACATATCTACACTATGATTTTTTACTGAGGATGTTCGGGTACGTCCTCGCACCCCTCTAAATCCGCTCCTACTTGTGCACACCCAAAATTAAAAGACATACTTATAAGCTGAAGCTAAATTTAAATATCTATTTATGTATTATGCTATCATGTTTCTGTTGGTAAAATTAATTTTGGACCCAAGCAAGACATGATATCCTACTTGTGATTTTTGGAGTGTGGATGAAGTGAGACAGGTTGTACCAGATAATATGATAAGTCGGGGAATCTTTTTATGCATAGACACATATACTATTTACGATCTTAGTACCTGTTGTACATTTCTCATGTGAGCTCCATAGAAAATCGTGTTTGTGATTTGTATATTAAGATACACAAATAGTACTCTATCGGTTGGAAGCCTTTATCGATGAAAGTCAAAATATTCTATTTGAATTCGGATTAGTAAGTCCCAAAATGGGTATCACACATTAGGTGAAAATTCTAAACTAAAAACAAATCATCTTTTTGTGTGGTTTGCCCCTCAAAGTATTGGTATTTAATTTTTGTCCTTCATTTAAAAATATATTGAGGTTCCAGATTTGAACTCCCGCTCAGTTAAAAATTTTAAAAAAAATCGCAAGATAGAGTTTGGATTCGCAAGCTAGAGGTTACCTGCAATTTCTACTCTGCCTTGCAAATTCAAACTATGTCTTGTGATTTTTTTAAAAAAAATTTTACTGAGCTGGAGTTCGAACCAAGAACTCAATATTTTAGGCGAAAAACAAAAATTAAAATTTTTCAATTTGATAGGCAAAAATTAAAAACCACCTCAAAATAAGAGCATTCCTTCGAATTGCCCAAAACAAATACTAGTACTCCATCCAACATGTGTTTCAATTTTGTGAGTTTATTTGACTCCCCACAAGAAAAAAGAATGTTAAAACTTGTTATGGTAAATATGCCATTAATACTTTATATAGCTATATAAAAATATTAAGAGTAAAATAAATAATTTAAGTTAAATTTATAAAGATATCAACTTTTTTACCCTACAAAGATAGAAGTAAAATCTGTGTATATTATATCCTCGTTAGACTTCATTTATGAGATTACATGAAATATGCTATTGTTGTTATTACAAAATATCATTCTTTTTTAACGAACTAGACATAAATAAAATCACATAAAACAGAATGAATACGTTTGTATTATAGTATCTATTCTCTTTGTCTCATTTTGTTTCTCTTCTTAATTACTTTCCCATTTTTCTCAAAACCAGAAGTTATATGAGCACTAATGGAGTCATGATTTTTATTAAAGGTGTTAAAATATAAAAATATAAAAAAATACCTAATAATATCAAAGGAATTCCCCACACACATTCTTTTACCTATCCACACGGTTAATTTGCCAATGATGGGCCAATTGACAACCTTAAAGAAGTGTGGTTCCGCCATTAATTGTATGCGGGAGTTCTTTCTTTGATTGTGAAAAGAATTTTATACTATCATATTATCTTAAATATAATTAATTAGAAATAAATATTCACTATGAATGGAATTAATAGCTTAAAATGTAAGATAAACAATTATTTATAATATTGTTAAATTGTACTAATAAATATAAAAATGTCATTACAATGTTAAAAGAAACTGAATTAGTTAATTCGTTTTTGTAAAAAGTTGTAGTGTCATGTAGTGACATTTTGAATCATAATGCTACTGAGATCTCATTTAATTGCCTTCCTCCTCTTATGTAAAGGTATGGTTCTCATCCTGCTATAAATTAAGTGGTGGTTAATATTGACAGTTATGGGCCTTCGTATATATTTAGATTTTTTCTCTATTGAAAATCTTTTTGCATAAGTAAATCCCTTTAATTTTTTTTATATTCAGCTTCCCGGCTTACGCCAGACTATTCCTAGAGATAGTAGACCCGGTTCCTCAACACTACTACCAGTAAATCGCGGGATGTGCCTGAATGACCAGGGTTTGAGAATAGAGCAACTGATATCACCTACAAGATCCTACCCCAGAAGAGAGAAAATTGCTCCCACCAGGGTTCAAACCTACATTGCAGGCCTCCAGCTGGATTTTAAGTTCTCCTCATTTGTCATCCAGCTATGCCCGGGGGACAATCCCTTTAATTTCTTTCCTATGGTCAAAAGTCTATCTCCTTTATTCTCTATCCAATTGTTAAGAGTCTCACATCGGAAATGAAATGGGAACATAGACTTCTTATATGGACTTGGACAATCCTCACTCTACAAGCTAACTTTTGGGGTTGAGTTAGGTCCAATATTCATTCTTTACATGGTATCAGAGTCAGACTAATTCCAATTCTTTGTTCATTGATGTTGGACCCCCAAATTATATTGTTCACACTCCAGTTAACGAGGTATGGGCGTGCGAGTGAGTGTTAAGAGTCCACATCGAAAATAAAATGGGAGCATGGACTCCTTATATGGACTTGGACAATCCTCAGCCTACAAGCTAGTTTTTGGGGTTGAGTTAGACCCAAAATCTATTATTTACACAAATGATGCAAAATGAAGGAATATGAGCCAAAATTTTTACTAGCGATATTTAAAAATAAAAAAGTAAACATAAAAGAATCTAAAAAGATTTAACTATAACTATATACACAAAAAAAAAATCCCCATATAAAAGGGATACAAATGAATATCTTGCGGACCCTAGTTCTTCGCTGCATGCAGATAAATATTTATTCGTATTCGATATTTATTTATGTTAAATCAATTATGAAGGTATATCACTTTTCTTTCACCCATGGAATTATATTCGCTATAGAGATTCTAATAAGTGGATAAGAGGTTATTTATCCAAATTCTCCCACAAATAGCAATTATGCATATGTAAACAAGGAAAGATATATAAGGAAAGATATCCATTAAACTAATTAAAAATCATGATAGCCAATCTTAATTTGAAGAAATATGAAATTACGTAGTAGTTTTCAGTCAAATTGTTGGAAAGTTCCAAGATATCCATGGCGATCCACCTCATAATAACAAACATATATACATCATCAATCTCCCACTTTCTTTGCAATTTCTAATGTCTATTTAATTTACATAAAAATTGATAATATTTGGTAATTATTTGGAAATCCATTTTAATAATTTTTAATAAGTATTCTGAATAAATAGAACTTGGTGTGTACGGATTGTGGAATAATTTTAAGCAAAACATGTGATGAGCATCTTGAATTAATCCAAATTTCGATATGAGGGATGCAATTTAAATTGTATAAACATACAAATAGTAATTTCTTGTGTTATTGTTTTCATATCGAGTCATATGTCATATATAAAAATGTATTGAAAATAGGTTAATAAAGGTTTTAAGCTAGTCCACTCATTAAATTAAGGTTACGAGTTTGAAGAAGGCAGAATTGAACTTCCCTCAACTACATGGATTTAGGATTGATTGTGGGACCGAGCATAGAGAATCAAAGGCGAATAAGAAGATAATCTAGATGGAATAATGGCTTTGAAATTTTGTGATCTACCAAAATCTCTCTAATTAATTAAAAGGTGATATAATTGTAAAATAATTTAATTTGTGACATTTATCTGTCACCTAGTCTACCACAACTAATGGATCTCCCAAATTTATAGGCCAATAAATTGGGGTTAATGCTGTTAGCAAATCTCTTTGTTCAGAACTACAAATTTGTGTACAGTGTTGGGTTTTAAGTGTCAGATGAATGGGAAATGGAGGGACAAATATGGAGGGAAAAATGAACTTTTAAATTGTTTCTTGTTATCTTTTAGATGAAGCATTTCTCCCACCTTGGTTGTAGAAAGGAAAGTTCTTATGCGTAATAAAGACGCATTCCTTCTTGTTGTTAAAGAGTTGAGAAGAAGTCAAGCCTCGCGTCGTCGTCGTCGCTCACTCGACTTGGCTTCGGCTTTGATAGATTGATTGATTACTTTTTTTGGACTAAATTTATTTAATTATTAATTAATTATTCAAATAGTGATCCGGGTTATGACCCAGATACATTTCTGACCCGCTTCATTTTTTTTTTTGGATTTTTTCAAACTTTCTGCCAACTGAAAGGTTGCAACCATTCTGAATCAACACTTTCATGGCTATATATAACCTTTTTATCCTGAGAAATTCCTTACGATTTTTTTAATCTTTTGAT
This sequence comes from Anisodus acutangulus, assembly GCA_029783415.1. Lineage (NCBI taxonomy): Eukaryota > Viridiplantae > Streptophyta > Magnoliopsida > Solanales > Solanaceae > Anisodus > Anisodus acutangulus. The sequence goes on from CM056490.1 coordinate 60,778,853, forward strand.
TTCTTTTCTTCTTGCACAATATAAAATTCTCGTGTGATTTACTGCCGTTGAGTGAGTTTGTTGTCGCCGGAGTTTGTTGTATTGTTGCACCGATGAGTAAATCGTTCTATCCTGGAAGGATATATTCCACAACCTCAGATACATTGAGGGGAATAATTTCCTTAAGGACACACTGTGCATTCAGTGGGCTCGATTTATTTCTTACATATTTTGCTTAATGATTTTGATATTTTCAAGATTCTATTTTCTGAATTAATTTTCAGTTTCTGCTTAAAGATATTTTTCAGATACTGATTAATAACAATCTTAAAAAAATTACATATATTTTTTAATTTGTATTCTGTTTCTGGAGATTAAAACCTTTTTGGTTTTCTACTCCGTTTGAATTTTTCTGATCCGATTTGAAGAACATAAAAATTTCATCAGATTATTAAAGTTCATAGTTGTGAAACGATTTGAAGAAGATAAAAACGTCATCGTTAATTTGTAAAACAGTTTGAACATATAAACTTTTATTGTTTACTGTTCTGGTTTTATTTATTAAACTGCTTGTCAATTATTGACAGTGATAAGAAATGACAATAGAACAAGATGTCAATATTTCTACTGGGACTGTTGCGGCAACGACGATAGCCTCGTCAAGTCGATCAACTGTTGCACATGTCGTGCCACCGGTAGAGAAACCAAATTTTTTTTTGAAATCAACTTCAAAGGATGACAGCAAAGAATGTTCTTTTGGCTAACCACTCTTGATATGTAGACTTTCAAAAGAAGATCCTCCCGTGCCTGATGAAGGAATGTCGGATAATCAATGGTTCATGGTCGTTGAGGTTTGGAAGTAGGAATTTTTTTTGTGCAAGGGTTACATCCTAAGTGCTTTAGAGGATGACTTGTACATCGTCAACAGTGCTGTAAATACTTCAAAATAATTGTGGGATGCACTTGAGAAGAAGTAAAAAATTGAAGAGGCATGCTTGAAAAAAATTGTGGTTGCCAAGTTTCTAGACTATAAAATGATAGACAACAAAACTGTTGGAACCCAAGTTCAAGAGCTTCAAATTCTTTTCCATGACCTTATTGCTGAAGGTATAGTAATTAACGAGGTGTTTCAAGTGGTTCCTGTGATTGAAAAATTGTCTCCTTCATGGAGAGACTTCAAAAACTACTTGAAACACAAACACAAAGAAATGAAGTTGGAAGATCTTGTGATTCGTCTCAAGATCAAGGAGGATAACAAAGCTGTCAAAAGAAAGTCACGTGCAAACTCGACGATAACGGGAGCCAACATCGTTGGGAGGCTACTCCAAAGAATCAGAAAAGGAAGAAGCCTTATGGACAACGTAAGGGGCAGAATAAGAAAAAATCCAAAGGCAACTATTATAATTGCGGGAAAGCTGGACATAAGGCTCCTGATTATCGCGCCCCCAAAAAGGACAAAAAGAAGGGTCATGCAAACATGATGGAAAATCATGGTGAAATTAGATGATCTATGTTCTATGATCTCGGAGTGCAATTTAGTTGGAAATTCACAGGAGTGGTGGATTGATTCGGGAGCCACTCGACATGTTTGTGTTGTCAAAGAAGTATTTTCTACTTATGCTCCCGTCGGATTCGAAGAAGAGCTTTCCATGGGAAATACTGTAACAGCCAAGGTGGACGGACATGGAAAGATATGTTTGAAGATGACTTCCAGCAAGGTGTTGACTCTCAACAACGTTTTCCATGTTTCTACAATTAGGAAGAACTTAGTTTCTACTGCACTGCTAGTTAAAAATGGATTTAAGTGCATTTTTATTTATGAGAAAGTTGTTATTAGCAAAAATAAAATGTTTGTAGGAAAAGACTACATCACTAAGGGCCTTTTCAAACTTAATGTAATGGTTGTTGACAGTATTAATAAAATTCCAGCTTCGTCTTATTTATTGTAGTCAAATAATTTTTGGCATGTTCGTTTAGGACACGTCAAATACAAAACCTTGCGAAAATTAATTAATTTAGAAGTATTGCCTAAATTCGAGAACAACAAATAAAAATGTCAAATATGTGTTGAATCTAAATTTGTTGAACTTCCTTATAAGTCTATTGAAATGAATTCCAATCCTTTAGACTTAATTCATACAGATATTTGTGATATGAAGTCAATACCATCTCGTGGTGGGAAAACGTATTTCATAACTTTTATTGACAATTGCACTCGATATTTCTATATTTATTTTCTTAAAGTAAGGATGAAGCAATTGAAGCATTTAAGCAATACAAAAATGAAGTTGAAAATCAATTGAATAAAAAGATAAAAATGATAAGAAGTGATAGGGGTGGAGAATATGAATCTCCTTTTGAAGAGATATGTTTAGAATATGAAATTATTCATCAAACAGTTGCCCCTTACACACCACAATCCAATGGAATAGCGGAAAGGAAAAATCAAACATTAAAGAAAATGATGAATGCTTTATTAATAAGTTCCGGTTTGCCGCAGAACTTGTGAGAGAAAGCTATCCATACAACTAACTGAATACTCAACAAAGTGCCCCACAGTAAAACACAATCTATTCCATATGAGAAATGAAAAGGAAGAAAACCCAACATGAAATATTTCAAAGTGTGGGGGTGTTTAGCTAAGGTACAAGTTCCTAAAAATCCAAAAGGGTCAAAATAGGACTAAAAACCTTGGATTATGTTTTCATTGGATATGCAACAAACAGTAAACACATGTCGAATCGTGGTTCACAAATTCGAAAATTCCGACATTCATGTTAATACGATAATTGAATCAGACAATGATGAATTCTTTGAAAATATTTATCCGTATAAATCCAGATGTGAGTCATCTAGCGAAAATTCTAAACGACATCAGAAAGAACCAAATGAATATACATTAAATAAAGAAGATTCAAGGCGTAGCAAACGTCAAATGACATCTACTTCATTTGGATCAGATTTTGTGACATTTCTGCTTGAAAATGAGCCTCAAACATTTAAAGCAGCCATGTCATCTTTTGATTCATCATTTTGAAAAGAGGCAGTCAATAGTGAGATTGAATCAATCCTGAACAATCATACATAGAAAATAATTGATCTTTCTCTTTAAAATAAACCCTTAGGTTCGAAATGAATCTTTAAAAGGAAAATGAAAGTTGACAACACTTTTAACAAATATAAGGCAAGACTTGTTGTTAAAGGTTATAGAAAAAAAAAGTCTTGATTATTTTGACACATACTCGCCGGTAACAAGGATAACATCCATTCAGGTGTTAGTAGCACTGTCGGTCGTGTATGATCTTGAAATCCATCAAATGGATGTTAAGACGACTTTCTTAAATGGAGAGTTGGATAAAGAAATTTACATGAAACAACCTGGGGATCGTGGTTCCTGGTAAAGAAAGAAAAGTGTGCAAACTTGTTAAGTCTCTTTATGGACTAAAACAAGCACCCAAATAATGACATGCAAAATTTGACCAAACAATGTTGACAAATGGATTTAAGATCAATGAGTGTGACAAATGTGTTTATATTAAAAATATTCCAAATCATGAAGTCATTGTTTGTTTATATGTTGACGACTTGTTGATAATGAATAAAGATATCGCCGATATAAATGCTACTAAGTGCATACTGGCTAGAAAATTTGATATGAAAGACTTAGGAGTTGTTGATCTGATTCTAAATTAGAATTCATAAAATTCCACAAGGTGTAGCATTATCACAGTCTCATTATATTGAAAGAGTACTTGAAAAGTTCAAGTATTTGAATTTCAATATTACTAAGACTCCAATTGATATTAGTTTTGCACTTCAAAAGAATGAAGGTGAAAGTGATTCACAATTGGACTATGCACGAGTGTTGAAAAGTTTGATGTATATCATGAATTGTATGCGACCAGATATAGCATGTGCTATTAGTAAGCTGAGTTGGTTCACAAGTAATCCCAAACAAACTCACTGGATAACAATGAAGCGAGTTTTGGGGTATTTAAAACACACCAAAAACTATACATTGCATTATAATAAATATTCCACCGTAATTGAGAGATATAGTGATGCAAATTGAATCACCGGATCATCTGAAGTTAAATCCACAAGTGGGTATATTTTTACCATTGATGGTGGAGTAGTGTCTTGGAAATCATCCAAACAAATGTGCATCGCCTGCTCTACGATGGAATCTGAATTATAGCTACAGACAAGGCCGATCAAGAAGCAGAATAGCTCCGGAATTTTTGAAAGATATTCTATTTTAGCCCAAACTTTTGGCACCTATATGTATACATTGTGATAGCCAAGCGACAATAGGTAGGGCAGGGAGCGTTATGTATAACGGAAAATCTCGTCACATACGACGGAGAAATAATTACTCTCTAGTGGAGTTATCACTATTGACTACGTAAAGTCAAGAGATAACGTGTCAGGTCCACTTACAAAAGGCCTAACTAGAGAGACAGTTGAAAGATCCATCGAGGGAAATGGGTTTAAGGCTTAGGACAAGTCATCATGGCGGTAACTCTACCTAGTAGACTGTAGATCCCAAGAGCTAGGTTCAAAGAGATCAAACAAAGTTATGAATGACGGTTCAACATTGTCAAATAATTTAACTCATTCTCGTGATAAAGACAATGTTCAGGAATAACGATAAAATATTAGGGCTTTTTAATGAGGTAATAAAGCATTAAAGTTTTTAATGATTTCTAAGTTTGGCAGGATATGACCAGATAGTGTATCTATAGGATTACACATTTAGAAATCACCTATGTGAGTGTGAAGTGAAAGTCGCTTCAAAGAGAATGATAGTAAAAGCCAGTTTTCTATACACTCATGAAACCAGGCGGTGTTCATGGCTTAAACGAACACAACCGTGAGAATCATAGATGGTTAAGGGTTAATTGTGTGACTTATGTAGTCTAGGTATATAACAAAGCTCGGCGGCTTAAAGATATCAATCTACCGATTGACCAAGTATATCCGATATAAGCTCACTATGAAAAGTTCAAAGAAAACCCTATTTATCCCGATGTAATTAATCCTTACTTGTAAATCATACACTTGTTCGTGCATCCCTTTATTTTATTGACATTCTCTATTCATGTGGGGGGGTTGTTGGGTTTTAAGTGTTAGATGAATGGGAAATGGAGGAAAAAAATGAACTTTTGAATTGTTCCTTGTTGTTTTTTGGATGAAGCATTTCTCCCACATTGATTGTGGAAAGGAAAGTTTTTGTGATTAAATAAAGACGCATTCCTTCTTGTTGTTAAAGAGTTGAGAAGAAGTCAAGCCTCACGCTGTCGTCGTCGCTCGCTCGGCTCGACTTTGACTTTGGATTTGGTCAAATGATATATTGATTGATTAATCTTTTTGGATCAAATTTATTTAATTATTTAATTATTAATTAATTATACAAATAGTGATTTGAGTTATGACCCGGATCCGTTTCTGACCCGTTTCGCTTTTTTGAATTTTTTCAAACTTCCCGCCAACTGAAGGCTGTAACCTTTCTGAACCAGCTCTTCCATGGCTATATATAACCTTTTGATCCTCAGAAATTTCTTGTGAATTTTCTGATCTTCTGCTTTTTTTTCTTCTTGAACAATATAAAATTCTCGTGTGATTTACTGTCATTGAGTGAGTTCGCTATCGCCGGAGTTTGCTGTACCGCTACACCGGTGAGTAAATCGTTATATCCTGGAAGGATATATTCTACAACCTCGGGTATATTGAGGGAAATGATTTTCCTTAAGGACACATTGTGCATTCAGTGGACTCGATTTATTTCTTGCATATTTTACTTACTGATTTTGATATTTTTCAGATTTTATTTTCTGAATTAATTTTTAATTTCTGCTTAAATATATTTTTCAGATACTAATTAATAACAATTAGCACATGTTATCTCTCTCATTAATAAATTGCAGTGGTACTATATCAACTAACCAACGATGCTTTAAATAGAGAACAATGGAAGTAGACCAAATCAAGTAGGATTCACCTGTATGAGATTATTAATTAGCAACGTTAATGCTAAATGAAAACAATAACCAGGCCGCATATAAATTATACGTTTACGTGAACTCAGTAATTTTTACACAAATTTCGTATATTTATAAAATGTTTTATTCTAAACTTCGTTATTATCGTATATTAATTTGAAGTCATCGTAAAAACTCATAAAATTCACATCATGAATCCATGTTTAACAATAATAACCTTAATAATCTCTAGTTACCAAAAACAAATATTAATAATTTCTGGCAGTACTATATCTTTAGCATTAGATGACGAATGGGATGATAATATAATACAATTACACATGAATAACAATGGATGAGTGAACTCTCACCTTGTTGGTGAGGGTTCAAATCCCCGTATTGTAATCCTCTCCTATTTTTTCTTTTCCTACCCCCTATGTAATAAAACAAAATTTAAAAAAAAATAATGGATGAGAAGAAACATACAGTCAAATCTCTCTATAGTGGCAACATTTGTTCGAAAATTTTATGATCACTATAGTGATGTGCTGTTATATATCTATACTGACATTTTATGTTTGGATATCATTTAGCCATTTTAAACAAAAGTACGCAAATAATTATTTTTCTGTACTTTTTTATATGCTATAAACGAAAATAATATACTTGTTAATTTTAGAATTTCAATTTATTTTCATATCTCATTAATTAAAACTTATATATATAGATAAAGTGATGTGACACCTCTCTATGACTAGCATTTCTATTTATCTTTTTTTCTCAAATTTTTGAATTTTTCTTCCTATTTCTTCCATTTACTTGCTATATTAAAAAGGCACTTCTTAAATTATCTTAAATCATAATTATTTATATCCTATTGATTGTATCACTAATTATTCCTTATAATTACCGATCAGTTACAAAACCTTTTCATATATCCTATCTTAATTCTTCTTTTCCCATAAATTCACACATATTTCATTTACAAGTTTCCCATCCTTATTTCTTGAGGAGCTGTTATCGTGTCTTTCCAGAGTCTGCTAACGGAGTAGTATTGTGGCTTCCTATTATCGTTTAGGTATATCAATTTTGGCTTGACGTACATCGACCTTGTGTTAATGTAATGATTTATATTGTTGACCTGATTTTCTTTGTCCGTTGTCGTCATTGTTTCATTTTTAATGCCATTAAAAGTTTACTATGTGTATAACAAAGGACTCAAAATGGCTTTTGCTTTGTGCTTTCGCATTGTTTCATTTTATTGTTTCATATATCTTTTACAACGCTTTCATTGCGTACATGCCTCAAACTAAGGCTGGAATCACATAAAAGTTAATCATAGCACGTCAACATTTGTTCGGTGATTTTTGTTTCTGTAATTGTCACCAGCAACCTCGACTATGTATAAGTCTCTTCTTCGTCTTTTTTCATTTTCTTTTGCAGTTTCCTTCTCTTTTTACCTTTCCCGTAAATTTTATCAGCTCTTGATCCCATTCTCCAAAATACCTATTCCGGTTACATCATGATGATATAATAATGTGATTTTTCCGTTACTAAAACTCTTAGGATAAATCAAATTTACTTTATCATCTCGCTCACACTGTCACACCTATCCAAAAGTTTTCAATAATATGCTGATTATATTAGGCTTTGACCAGTGATAGTTGAAAACTTGAAGGATCATCATTTTCCGAGTTATAATCATGAAAAGGTAACAATGAAATGGTTAGCCCAATCTATATTATAAATTGAGTGTTAGATACACTTAACATAATTTGAGGAATTCTTACATTATTTTTGCATATTAAGGAAGCTGATATTGGACAATTTGAAGCAAATTATAGATTCGAGTTGAAGAGAAAATATTTAATTAATCTATACAAGAAACTTAAGAGTGAAATAAAGAGGTAGGAGCAGCAAGCAGATGCCGGTGTGCTCTTTCCTTTTTCCAGTCTCTTTTGCTCCATGATATACTTTTAGTCCAAATTAGATTCACCGTTTCAAAAATGTCCTAGATGAGGTTATAGTTGCAGATACAGTTTAATTACTTTAGTTCGGATGACTTTTTTTTTATCAATTTTTTTATTCTTGAAGATGTCAATCATATTAAATATTTTATGAAGATCCACTTATGCAGATACACTTACAGATTTCAGGAATCCGTTAAAAATCACAATTCCTCCATGATGCCACTACAATTACAAGCAGGGAACAAATGTACATGTTGTTTATCTTGTTAGATATTATGGAAATAATCTATTATTATTTTCATCAAATCAAATTAAATATATTATAATTAGGATGTAAATATAATTAGCATATTCTTAGGATAGTCTACCTTAATAGTAGCCTAGATTGATTCTTGTATTGAGCGTATATATTGTTGTATTCATGAAATGAAATAAACATGGAAGATAATTCCTTCATATCTAATTACGTGACTATCGACATATTGTTTAGCCATTTGAATATTGCATCAGAATTCCATAATTTTAACTTTAGCAATAATATACATTGAGGTTCTGAAAAAGTCCTTCCTTCATAATCATTTTTTCTTTCTTCGCTAAAAATTGATTAACTTTGTAAAATATATTAACTTTAGTAATTATCCTAAACGTTATAAGTGCACTGAAATTTTATGTTGGCAAACAATTATTGCATGAACATCATCATTTGATGCCTAAAATAAGATTGTGTAGTTACAACTTTTAGTCGTGTAATTAAAGAAAATTAAAGGAATGGTGGATAACGTATACGTATCCGTTCTTGATAGCATACATATAATGATGTAAATAAGGATTTGATATTAACTTTTAATTTGTCAACTATGGATGATTTTTGTTACACCAAAACATCTCTCCTTCCTTAAATTACTTTTTTCTAATATAATTATGTGAAATATTATAAAAACAGGAAATTAGAAAGAGAAATAAAAAATAAGAATTGTAGAAGTAAAGAGAACGGCCAAGTTGTGCTTCTTCAGACGGGTGTAAATTTATTTGTTTTTTTTCTTTTTTATTCACATATTTTTCTTTTGGGATCTTAACATATTTTTTTAACATTTGGGTATTAAAAAGAATTATTTCGCATATTTAATAAAGCTTTTCATGATCGCGCGAAGCACGGCCTAATTTTATTAGTTACAAATAAATCCATGATTAGTTGTGTATCATACCGATAAAGAGTTGAAATCTAAGGAATATATGCATTTAAAATTAATTGAGAATTTAAATATAATTTCAAGTTTAACGTAAGAATTCTACAATTACACGTTGTTTCGTAAATTTCTGTCTCTTAGCAATAATATAAGTTTTGAATTGACAAAGAATTTTGTCCAAACTTTTAGCAAAAGGAAATTCAATAACTTTCCTCTGAATGTTATTTAAAAGCTTAACAATTGATTCTTCTATCTCACCCATAGCAATAGGTTGTGGCTCTTCATCAACACTTTCACTATCTCAAGTTCCTCAACAAGTTCTAAATTTTCACTATTAATATTAAACTTTTCATCTGTAGATAGAATTTCGGCATTTCTCCAATAGTGGAGAATGGTATTTCTAAATTGTAGGTTGTTTCGTAAATTTCAGTCTCTTAGTGATAATATAACGCTTGAATTGACAAAGATTTTATCCAAACTTTCAGCAAAAATGAATTCAATCTTCTCTTTGATATTCATTGTTATAAATATTTTGATTATTTTTTATACATAATATACTTCTTATAAATATTTTTACACAGTATTTGAGTATAACTGTTATAGAGAGTTGATTTTATAAAGAGCGTACGCTATAATGAATGTCATTGTTGTTATAGGTAGAATGATGTTATAAATAAGTAAAATATAACATAAAAAATTAATTCTGGAGAAAATCAGGTCATTATAATAAAATGTTATTATGCGAATGATAATTACACAGAGATTTGAGTGTATATTAATGGGGACATATCGAATTGAAAAACTTACCCACAAGATATGCACGCACTAAGTTTAGTTAATTTGAATCTACTTTATTTTTTATTAATCGTGAATCATTTTTATTAATTTAAGATGTTTTACACTATGATTTAATTTATATATAAATAGTCAGACTCGAATTCAGAATTTAAAGTTTATGATTTCTACCACAATCTCAAATTAACATACAATATAAATTGAGTTCATATTTAAATTTTATAGATACTTAGTGAATATTTAATATATATGCATGATCTGAACAAAAATTATTGATTTTTCGTGAACTCATAGGTTACCCTTTGAATTTCTTGCGGTTGATATCCGATTGTTTTTGGCATTATTAGTGTAGTTTAACCTATTATATGATATATTTACCGTCATATTCACTATAAATTTACATGTAAATATCTTACGTAATATATTATCCGTGTATATAAATTAAATTTATTAACTCAATATTTTTAAAATTTATTTTTAGAAAATTGCACTTTTGTAGTAACAGCTAGAGGCCTGCAGCGTGAGTTCAAACTCTGATGAGAGCAATTTGCTCTTTTCTGGGGTAGGACCTTATAGATGATATCAGTTGCTCTCTGTTATCAAACGCTGACTATTTAGGCACATTCTGTGATTTACTGATAGTAATGCTGAAAGATCGAAATTACTATCTCCAAGAATAATCTAGCGTAAGCCGGGAACTTTAAGAAAAAAAAAAGATACGGTGAATAAGATTTCACACAAGGAAAAAGGTATCACTGCTGACATCACCTGTATCTTTTGGTGGATTTGGTGGGTCCCACCTTGTCACCCCGACCCCTCCACCTTCCAAAATACCCGATCCCCACTTTCCCTTTTTCCTCAAAAACTTTACTTCGCATCCAATATTTATAGTATGTGTAATGTATTATTATTTCCTTATTAGTACTAACAAAGAACTTCAAGAATCATTATCTTCATCAACCAATACAATATAAGTAACAAACCCCATGTTCTAGATTTGTAAAAAGATTACAAATCTCAATTCTTTTAATTGGAGAGATTTGGTTAGATATTGCTTTGTGAGTTGTGGAGATTTTGTTGGGTTTTTTTACTTGTCTACAAAGACATCTTCTTTATTAAGTAAGGAAAATAAAACAAGAGCCCCATCAAAGAAAAATAAAGATCTGTTCTTTTTTTGTTGTTCTTTTGGTTTTATTTTGTGTAAATTTGGAGCAATGGGAATGGCAGCTACAGAGTCACAGTTTCATGTTTTAGCAGTTGATGACAGTGTAATTGATAGGAAGCTTATTGAAAGGCTATTGAAAACATCTGCTTGTCAAGGTACTTTCTTGATTTCAACTCATTTAAGTTATTAGTCGAGCTAGAATTTTGAGTTTATGAGTTTTGAATTCTATTTGAGTCGAGGGCCTATCGGAACAGCCTCTCTACCTCAAGGTAGGGTTAAGGTCTGGGTGCATCACACCCTACCTAGATCACACTTGTGAAATTATACTGAATATGTTGTTATTTTTGTTGAGTTTTGAATTCTAGAAACGACAACTTATTAGGTTCTTGATAATTTATTTGTATTTATTAAATGGATTCATACTAGATTTGAGCTAAAGTTATTGAGTTATGTTGAATTCACAGGTGAATGTCTAGCTCCGCCCTTATAAGGCTAAGGGCATTTAATTTATGGCTGTTTTGTTTTGGTATTGATTTTAATTTTTGTGGGTATTTTGAGTTTATAGATTCGAGATTTAAAAAAATCACAACTTTTTAGGTTCTTGATAATTTATTCATATTTATTAAGTGGATTCATACGAGATTTGAGCTAAAGTTATTGTGTTCTGTCGAATTCGTAGGCGAAACTCTAGCTGCGCCCTGATAAGGCCAAGGGCATTTTATTTATCATTTATGGTTGTTTTGCTTTGGTATTGATTTTAATTTTTTGTGGGTATTTTTGTGTGTTTGTTTATGCAGTTACAACAGTAGATTCTGGAAGTAAAGCTTTAGAATTTTTGGGTTTACAAGAACATGACAAGAATCACACAAATCAGCCTTGTGTCTCTCTTGATAACCATCAGGTAACTAATTTTCTTTGATGAACTGTCCAATTTTTTCTGAATTTCCATCTAAGTTTAGAAGAAAAAATAATTTTTGTGTCTGTTTTTGGGATTTGCAGGAAGCACAAATCAATCTTATTATCACAGATTATTGTATGCCTGGGATGACTGGCTATGATTTGCTCAAGAAAATTAAGGTATTTTTCTTGCACATTAGTTTAGAACAAAATTTTGCCAATTATGTTGTTTGTGGCATTGTAAAAATCTAATCTTTTTACTCTCCCCCACATGGGGTTCTTTATCAGAACACAATTTTACTGTTCTAGTTGTTTGAGGTATTGTAAAAATTAAATCTTTTTGTGTTTCCAATAAGAAAAATTTAATCTTTTTGGGTAAGGGGGCTCTCTCCCACAAGGGGTTCTTTATCAGAACACAATTTTACCCATCAAGAAGTTTGTGGCATATAAAAAAATGATCTTTTTTCTCTGAGGGGTTCTTCCCCGTATTTCTTTGAGCCGATGGTCTATCGGAAACAGTCTTTCTACCTCCTATGATAGGGAGAAGGTCTGCTTACACTCTATCCTCCCTAGACCCACTTGTGGATTACATTGGGTACGTTATTGTTGTTGTTGTTGTAGGGTTCTTCCCGGTATGGGGTTTTTGCCTTACCTTTCAAAATTTTAGATGAATCTTGAATCTGATTGGAAATTCTTGACCAACTATACACTTCATAGCTAGTTTACCCTTTTTGGGACCCTATTTTTAGCTTTGTATTTAGATCTTGTGTTCAATTTTTGGTTAATTTACAGTTTGATATGTTCTCTGAACAGGAATCTGCATCTCTGAGAAACATACCAGTGGTCATTATGTCATCTGAAAATGTTCCTTCAAGAATCAATAGGTAAGAACAGAACAATTTAGTTAATCTCTTTCTGTATATACAACAACAACAACAACATATTTGTGGTTTGGGGGTAGAGTGTACGCAGAGCTTACCCTAAGGTAGAGAGGTTGTTTCCGATAGACTCTCGGCACAAGGACAAGCATTTTAAAGCAACATGAAAAAGAAATAACGGAAACGAATAAACCATAGCAACATACCTTAAAAGCATGATGAAGCATTAACAACCACAAAGTAATACGATAATAAAAAAATAACAAATAACAAATAGCCGAAATCGAAGGACAAGAAATTATAAAAGTAATACTACGACTACTAGTATGAAAGGATAATCATGACAATTTGTGTGTATACAAATGAATCAAGTTTCTATATCTTCTTCTATTGGATGTGAAGTAATTAATTGTGTGTAATTGTTTTTTTAACAGATGCTTAGAAGAAGGGGCAGAAGAATTTTTCTTGAAGCCGGTAAGATTATCAGATGTTAATAAACTTAGACCACATATGATGAAAACCAAATGCAAAAGCCACAAACAAGAAGAATCTGAGATAATTGTCACAGAAGAAAAACAAGCATCAATAGAAATTGCACATGTTGTTCCATCAGAACCACCAAAAGAAACAGACACAGTACAACAACAACAGCAGCAAAAATCACAAGTTAATAGTAACAACAAGAGAAAGGCTATGGAAGAAAATTTATCACCAGACAGAACAAGACCAAGATACAGTAGCCTTACTACTGCTCTCTGATCTAATGATGCATATAGTACTTTTACTTTATCTCCACAACTTTGTAACTTTGATATCATTTTTAGTTTACATTCTTTTTTGGTTTTGTTATAATGTTTTCTAGTTACTTACTTACATAACTTGGATAATACAATATTAACTGACATGTAGAAGGTCTATACACATTTCACATGGAAAATTTTCAGCCAATTTTGTTTTTGCTATAATCTAAGGAGGGACTAGATCTTGTTTTTGCTTCATGTAAATAGACAAATAGTATATGACATAGAAGTATTCTTCTTATTTTCCCCTCACTTTTCTCAAGTACTATTTACCCTGTTGCTAATTTTCACATGGTGAATTATAATTTTAGTTAGTTCTATATTTTTGTTTGTTTGTTGGGAAACTACATAAAATGCCCCCAAGCTAATATGTTTTCCCCTTACGGATCTTTAACTATGTGGAGTCCTATTACCCCTTAACATATTAGAAGTGAAATTATGTTTCCTCTCGTTGCCCCTTGACTAATTCCATGATGGAAAATGTATTACATGCATGCCACGTAACCAACACGTGGTAGCCACATCATTGCCACGTCTTTTTTAAAGAAATTTTTTTTGGTGCCATGTCATGTTTTTGAGAAAAATTACTCTTTTTTCTATTCTTCTCCCTAATTCCACCACCACGGTTACCACTAGAAAACTCCATTGCCACCATTAAAGACATGAGCAAATGAAGGGTTAAGAGGGATTTTTTTAAAGTAAAGGCTTATACACGCTTAGAAAAGAATAAGGAAATATATTTTTTGCTACGTCAATTTTAAAAGGGGTGTTAGTTTCACTTCAAAATAGTTAAGGAGGTAGTAGGATTCTCACATGGTTAAATGTAGTACGGGACGAAGGCAAAACTACTTTGAAGGGCATTTTATGTGTTTTTCCTTTATTTTTTTGGTGGTGGTGGTGGGGGGGGGAGGAGGGTGGTGGGGGGTCTTTTTCCAAGTATTTACAAGAGGAATAAGAAATAGAACTTTCAGATATCAATCGCTTACAAGAATTAGTACTAACTTTGACGAAGAGAACATTGACTAATAAGGTTTCAAGCCCATCCTTGTTTACTTTTTATAAAGTGATTAGCTTCCTCAAAATCCTCTTCTTTACACAGGAAAGATTTAGGTAACTTTTCAAGATAGCAATTGATAGGTTGAATAAGTTTTACTTTGTATGGTTGAAAAATGAAAATTGAGACCTATGTTTGCCTTTTCTTCTACTAGATTATCTAATGCACGAGTTAAATGAAATTAAAAATATTTTTTAATAAAAAATAAAAAAGGTGACATGTTTAAAGTGCCCATGTCGTTTTAATCATAAAACGATAAGAGACACTTGTCACAAAAAGATAATAACTTTTTTTTACTAGTGAGTGATCTTCTCTACGCATTAAGATAATAACTTTTTTTTACTGGTGAGGGATCTTCTCTCCATGTTATCGATGAACCTTTACTCTCTTTTTGACTATTTAAAGATTAAAGCATTTGGATGTCCAAGAATATAAAAAACTTTCGGATATCAATTGTTTGCAACATTGACCGTTAAAGGTTCATGCCCATCCTTGTTTACTTTGATTAAAAGTGCTTAGCTACCTCAAATCCTCTTTTCTTAAGAAGAAAGATTTTGGTAACTTTACAAAATGCAATTGATGGGTTGGATAAGTTTTGCTTTGGATGGTTGAAATACAACAACATACCCAGCGTAATATCATAAGTGGGGTCTGGAGAGGATACAATGTACGCACATCTTACCCCTACCTTGAAGGGTAGGGAGACTATTTTTTAAAGACTCTCGGCTTAAGAAAAAGTAGGGCAAGAGGTCAAATAAGAATTTACTATAGTAAAGAAGTCATGACACAATATTATAAATAAGCATTATGAAGAGAAGTAACATAACTGCAGTAAATTAATACGATATATGAAGTACAAGAGATAGCAAATAATAGCAGAGAATAAAGATAATACTACGTCTACTAGTATGAAAGGGTACACGAGAATGATTGAAAATAATGACCTCTTTTTGCCATCTTCTACTATAGATGATTTGATGCTAGAGATAAATGAACTAAAAATGATGTTTTTTTTATATATATAAATGAGGTGGCATTTTGAATCGTAAAACGGGCTGCTTATTTGAGTATGAAGATGATAGCGTATCCCTCTAATGTTATTTTTAGGCGTTTTACGTTTTTGCAAGTATATGACTATTCAATCCTCAATCCATCCAAAAACACGTGCTTCATTAAAGTGATACAATATTTTTGTACTTCAATAAAAATATTTTTCAAAGAAGCTCGGTCAAACAGACTATTACTCACATTAATTTCGATCAATCTTTTGTTTGGTCAACCTTATTGCAGAATGCTACTATTGTTTGCTATGGGCCTGAGTAACTCTAGCTATGTCATAATCTTTTGGGCTTGGCACTATTCATGTGACTATGGGCTCAACTAAGTCCAGTATTTCCCTTTTGAGCTACAAAGTTACGGGGAAATTAAGAAAAAAGAAGAAAAATGAAAAACAATGGAGAAAATACTTTATTCTATTAAATTCAATTACGACATAGTGTAATAAGGTTGCTACTCAACATTTATAATTTGGTATAAATATCGGGCTTGAATTTTTTGAACGATCATGAGAGTTCACAATAGATAACATTATATGAACGTCCATGTATCACTCCTTATAATTTGGTGTCATAGTAGTTAGATGTTTGATATAATGTAAAGTGTTTCACTGTTTTGCATGAAAATATCCTCAATGAATAATATATTAGCAAGGAGAATCATTTTTAGTATTTGATTATGAATAAAGTTTAGTGACATAATATATTCGTGAAGGAGGTACAAACAAAAAAACAAGCATATTCCTGTAATGATCGTTAATATCCGCATATTAATTGAAGCAAATGAGATATATGAAATAAGAGTAGAAACACACTCACGGTAAAACAATTCGCTTAAGATGTATGCTATACCACAAACTTTATTTTTAAGTTACTATTTTACCAAAAAGGAAATCTGCATGATATAAATTGGTACTTGATAATATAAGTATTACATAATTGGTAAAAATATGTATAAACCTCTTATATAAATATAACCCCTGCAATTATAGACAAAATCTCTATGATAAGTTTTACAATTAATACAGGGATAAAAACCTGGTAAAATAGTAAATTAACTTGGTAAAATGGTAGTAATATTTTGTTTATATGTGTATTTTGTACGTGTCAATAAATTATAAATTTTATATAAAAATAAAAAAATTATGTTAAATGGCAATGAATATCAAAATAAATGTTGTATTAGAGATTGTTTCTTGGACGTTCTTACCCGTTCAAGAAAAAGAGAAAATTATCTCAACTTCTTTCTTTCATTAGTTACTTAATAGTTTTTTTTTCTTTCTTCATTTCATGGGGAAACTGTTTATTAATGAAAGAGAATATATTATATCGGTGACGGATGAGAACCCTGAGCTCCTTAACAATCATCCTTTCTTTGGGCTAGTTTTTGGGGGTGAGTTAAACTCAATATCTAATTTGACAATTAACTTGGAAAAAAGAAGTATTAGTTCAAAACTTTTTGCCTTTCTATCTGCTTAAACATTTGTGTAGTATATGAGAAGTCTTTTTAAAGAAACTTCGCTAGGATATTATTCAACTCAAATTTTGATCAATCCAATTTTAAAAAAAGCACATCCACAAGTATACTTGCTCGTTCTGTTGTTCAGTGTGCCCAAATTAATCGTCATCATGTATCTATACATTTATATTGTAGTCTATTTTTTTCATTAATATTATACCATATGTAAACAAAATTTAATTAGAACCAAAAAGTAGTATATAAATATAAAAGATAGCTTTTGCTAATTTCACCATAGCTAAGAGAATAGAGAGTACCAAATTGACAATCACACTAAATTCTTCACCCAGTAACTTTTCTTGTTCAATTATGTTGGTTTTTTATTTATGCCTAAGCAATTAGATAGACTGAAAAGAATATAATGTATACATACCATCATGTCTAAAAGTACAAATAGATCAATAGAGATAGCAGAACTTGAATTTCACAGAAGGTTGTTGGTAACATTTAAAATATTAGTTATAAGAAAAATAAAAATCTTTCATTTATCTAGGAAGCAACAAACGAACCTTATATATTCTGAAAACTTGCTTGGTCACCAACAAGAGTTGTGGAATGAATGGCTAACCAAATGTTTGAAATTCGAGCCTTCGGTATTAGTCGTAAAAATTCTAATTTATCTCATACTTCCGTCGATATAGGTCAATCACATTCAACCAGTAGTGTTTTTCTCATCGTTCCATCGAAATAGGTCGATCACATTCAACCAATGGTGGAGTATGGAATTCAAATAAGGGGATATATATATATATATATATATATATATATATATATAAAAGTTATTTTACCCTATTTACATCATATAATTTTCAACAAAGGGGTATTGAAACCCCTTGCACCCCTATGCCGCTACCGCTGCATTCAACTTAATGTGACAGTGATTCTTTGGCTACACTAATCAAAGTACGTTTTGCTATTAGCTTAATAAAACTATTAGCAGGTGTCTATGTAATCGGACCTCTCATGAGAAATTGGATCCTAGAGCTGTGAAGATGTGTCTTCACTGGTTATCCGGACGGGAACGAGCGGAATCAATGTGTTCCTATTTTTGGCCTTGCACCGATCATCCAATGGACCATGGACTAAACGGCCACTGCCTGAAAGGACTATGTCCAGGGGACCGCGGCTCTCCCCCCCCCCCCACAAGGTATATCTCGCGCCTATGGGCCGCTATAACTATCTAAGAAGACACTCGAAACTGGAAGGATAAACAAACCCACCCGGTGGACTGCCGAGCTACAAGTCCTACGACACAGGAGCGGGATTCTCTAAAAAGCCAAAGTCGTGGGTGGCCAAGAGGGCCACTTGGATTCATTTAATATATTTAGCCATATTTAGTATTGTGTAATTATGGTAAATATAGGATCTCTATTGTATGAGGATTCTACATTGTACACCCTATATATATTTGTATTAATGAGAAAGGTTCCCCAAGGGAAATTAATACAATCTTACATGGTATCAGAAGCCTAAACCCTCTTTTAGACAATTACACCCCCCTTATTTTCTTTTCTCGGAGCTTGGTCCGCGCAGAACAAAGAAGACATCAATTATCTTGTCTTTTCCCTACAACATTGTCCTTTCCTAAGAATTTTCTTCAGCAAGCTTTTTCCTCACTGGCCGAGCAACAGTCCCTGTATCAGGCTTTTTCTGTATCTTTTCCTTAACCCGAGACCCAATGCTTTTTGTCCAACTCATCGTAAGCACAATTCATTTTTCTTCTGGTTCTTTCCTTCACCCGTGAAGAAAAGTTTTGTCCTCTTTAGTCTTCCTTCACCAAAAATAATCCACTATAATGACTTCTCCCACGACCCTATTTCATGGAGCCTACCAGTCTCCAGGCCTCTCCCAATCTTATTTGGGTCAGGCTTTCACCACATTGACTCCTCGGCAGCCCGATAACGTGTGGTATATGGATACGAGCACTACGTCTTACCTCACCAACAATTATGGTAATCTCACTCAACTGCAAAATTTAAATACTCCGCAGTCTATTATGGTCGGTAATGATTATCGCATTCAAATTCAAGAATTTGGCCACACCCTTACCCCACCACCGCATCCCCACTTCTCTCTTAAAAATGTCTTTTATGCCCCAAACATCATCAAAAATCTAATTTATGTTAAAAAAATTGTCACCGATAATTATGTCTCAATTAAATTTGATCCGTTTGAATTTTCTGTAACGGACATTCGTACCGGAAAACTCCTTACAAGATGCAATAGTGAAGGGGACCTATATCTTTTCCTACTCACATCTGGTGCTAGTGTCACTCCTCCCACTGTTCTAACAACCATATCTCCCTCAACGTGACATAGCAGACTTAGTTATCCGGGTTCTCACGTTTTTTATTCTCTTAGAAACTGAAATTTGATCCAGTGTAACAAAGGGAATCTTTCTCATAGTTGTTCCTCTTGTCAGTTAGGGAAACACGTTAGACTACCATTTACGACTTCTATGAATACTAATTTCTCTCCCTTTGATATTATTCATGCTGATTTATGGACATCTCTCATAACTAGCAACTTAGGCCACAAATATTATCTGGTATTTTTGGATGATTTCTCTCACTTTCTTTGGGTATACTCACTCAAACTCAAATCTCAAGTGTTCTCCAAATTTGTTGAGTTTCGTACACTGGTCAAAGCGCAATTTGAAAAGGACATAAAATCGTTTCAATGTGATAATGGTCGTGAGTTTAATAATTCCTTATTTTATAAATTATGTGCGGCTAACGACATGGTTTTTCATTTCTCTTGCCCATATACCTCCCTCAAAATGGTAAAACCGAAAGAAAAATCTCTGAACCATTAATATTATGATTCGTACCCTCATTTTCATGTCTATCCCTCCTACTTTTGGGTATATGCACTAAAAATGATAGAATACATTTTCAATATTTTACCTAATCGTGCGATTCAAAATATGACACCCACCGAAATTCTCTACCGTCGGATCCCTACCTATGACCATCTTAGAATTTTTTGTTGTCTGTGTTACCCTAATCTGACATCCACGCCCCCCCCACACACACACAAATTGACACCCAGATCTACTCTGTGCGCCTTCCTAGGTTTCCCGTCAAACCATAGGGGATACTTGTGCTATGAGCTCTCCACCGATAAAATTATAATTTCTCGCCACGTCACTTTTGTTGAGTATGTTTTCCCGTTTGACAGCATTAAAAAATTCCTAGTCACTGATTACCAATTCCTCGAAGATTCGGACCCATCACCGCTTGTCCAACAAGCATTCCGTCAGACTGCAATTGTTCCGGCGATGATATGCGCACAAACAGCCACCACCAGCAGTCCGATCGTCAACTTCTCATCCCCTCCAGTCTGATCTGCCACCACCACTGCTCCGTCAAACCCTGGTCAGGGCCCTACAACCTTCGACAGTCCCGTCGTCCCTGCCGCTTCTCCGTCATAGTCACCGCAGTTGCCATCCCCATCAGCAATCGGCCTGCCATCACATTTTCGCCACCGGTCACCATACCCTTCTCTATATCATCACCGCAACCCCCCAAACACCCTACAACCAGATTCCCACCACCAAACCAGAACACCGGTCCCTCCCCACCACCGACACCGTACCCCATATCATCGACCCCAGCCATTGTTCCCGGTCTCGACCCACCCAGATCAGAAACGACACCCCCACCCTCCACTACAACCAGTCCTCTGACCGACCACCTATACCAACACCCGATTCAGAACCCACGCAATAGACCCGACCCGACACCCAGCAACCGTACCCAGCCAACACCCTCACACCATATGGAAACCCGTGTCCAACATGAGATTTTCAAACTCAAAGTCCAATTTAACTTGTCTACACAAACCATATCCTCAATCCCCAATAGCTCAAAATTAGCCAAACTAGACCCTAATTGGCATGCAGCCATGTGTGAGGAATTTAATGCTTTAATGAAACATCACATGTGGGATTTGGTTCCTCGACCGGATGGGTGAATGTGATTCGTTGCATATGACTTTTTCGTCACAAATATAGAGACATTGGTGATCTAGAGAGGTATTAGGCGAGAATTGTGGCTAATGGCACAAATCAGTAGGAGGATATTGATTGTGGTAAGACGTTCAGTCCGATTGTTAAATCGGCTACCATTCGCACAGTTCTGAGTATAGTCATGGGCAAGCATTAGTCGATTCATCAGTTTGATGTGAAAAATGTGTTTCTACATAGAGACTTGAAAGAAATTGTTTACATGCATCAACCACCTGACTTTGTCCATCCAGCATCCCCTCTGTATGTATGCCGTCTCATTAAGTCACTGTATGGTTTAAAACATGCCCCTAGAGCGTGGTATGATCGCTTTGCACAGTACATTATGCGAATTGGGTTCTCATGTCGCAAGTGTGATAATTCTTTATTTATTTTTCATAGAGGTAGCAACATTGCTTATTTATTGTTATATATGGATGACATTGTTCTTACTACCTCTTTTGATGTGTTGAAAAATGAGATCACTGCACTGCTCAAAACCGAATTCGCTATGACTGACTTAGGGAAATTGAGTTATTTTTTAGGGATATCAGTGACTAGGTCTGCAGACACTATATTTCTTTGCCAGCGTAAGTATGCAGAAGAGATTGTGTACAGGGCTAAGGTGGCAAATTGCAAAATCATGTCCACTCCGGTTGACTCTAAATTGATGCTTAGTGCAGTTGATGGTGATCCAGTGACAGATCTCACTCTTTATAGGAGTCTAGCAGGTGCACTTCAGTACCTTACTTTCATCAGGCCTGATATTGTTTATGTTGTTCAGCATGTATGTTTATTCATGCATGCCCCTAGAGAGCCACATTTTACTGCCCTCAAACGTATTATTCGATACGTTAAGGGCACCCTTCATTATGGATTGAATCTATACCCCTCCGCACCGACCAGATTGTTGTCATATACGGATGTTGATTGGGCAGGCTGTCCGGACACGCGACGATCCACCTTAGGCTATTGTGTGTTCTTAGGGGATAACCTCATTTCTTGGTCTGCCAAGAGACAAGACACATTATCCCATTCGAGTGCAGAAGCAGAATACAGAGGTGTTGCTATTTGTTGCTGAGATCTGCTTACCTTGTTTTGGAGCTTCAATGTCCATTACGTAAGGCGTCTTTGGTTTATTGTAATAACATATCCACCATATATTTATCTCATAATTTGGTTCAGCATCAGCGAACCAAGCACATTGAGATGGACATCCACTTTGTTTGTAAGAAGGTTGCTCTCGGTCATGTCAAGGTATTGCATGTGCCTTCTTCATATCAGTATGCGGATATATTGACAAAGGGCCTTCCTCGACAGCTTTTCCTCGATTTCAGATCCAGTCTTAGCGTCCGGCCTCCTCCCGCTCCGACTGAGGGGGTGTATTAGCACGTGTACATTTAATATATTTAGTCATATTTAGTCTTGTGTAATTATGGTAAATATAGGATCTCTATTATATGAAGATTCTACATTGTACACCATATATATTTGTATTAATGAAAAAAGACTCCCAAGGGAGATTAATACAATCTTACGAAAACAATACAGTTTTCCACCGGGAAAAATTCATGTGATTAATGAATTACGTGAAATTCTAAACAACGTAGTATGTATGCTTACCATGAAAGTTTAAAGTGTGTAGATGTATATGAGAGAGATATTTACCTTTTGAAGATTATTATTCTTGATCAAACACAGTACGCTTAATTGAATGAGATTGTGAATTAAAACATAAAATTCTTCAATGAAGTCACCTGCAATGCAAATTTACTAGCACAAGGCAAAACACTGGGAGAAGCCGTAAATCATCAATTGCATCACATATTAAACATCAATTAAGAACATAACTAAATTTATAAACACTATATATATTAAAGGCAAACAAAACTCTAAACTCTAAAGATCTTAAAACAACACGTATATGCAATTGATCAGATATGGATGTGTGTTTAGTATTCATCTTTGTAAGTTGTAACCTATGGTTTAATATAACTCTAATATAAAATCATAATTTAATTTATCCCTATTCGAATTGAAACTCTTATGGCAGGAACAATTAATGGGCATTATAGAGACATTGTTTATTTAGAACTCTATTGTGGTCTCACGAAATTATTGAACTACCAGATGAAAATAGACAAAATGAAACTATTTTGCCTTACTTCAAGTATAGTTTATTACATAGCCCAATTAATGAAATAATTTATATAAGGTAAAACTTTAATTGATGTTGAAGTTCTGCAGTATTAGGATTTCTTACTTATTAAAATAAGGAAAGATTTAATAATCAAAATATTATTGATCTTGAAGTCATAAATATTAGGAAAATAATAAAATGATTATTGTGCTTAGTGTGAACACTTTTTTTAAAAGGTAAATGGCGAACAACATTTGCTACGGGCCTTTGTGTTGCGAAATGTCATTTGCTTTTTTTATTCTTTAAAAATAAAAATAGATTTTACATTGAACATAATTAGAATTTTCTTATTTTTTTCTAATATTTATGTCTCTGAAATCAATTAAAATTTTAATTATTAAATATTTTCTTATTTGATGTAGAAAGTCCTAAATTTTTTGGAATTTCGAAATTGAGTACATTTACATATAACTCTTTTGACTTTATGTCTTATAAATCTTTCCATTAGATGTCTACTATACATATACCTCTTTGACTTTATTAGATAATTTTTACCTAAATAAACAAACGAAATCTAATTTTCAGGGTAAGAATGCTTGTGTTTACAATTTGTTTCCTACATGGAGACGTGAAAGTGACCCTTTTTTTTTTTGAGAATGAATTAAATTGTATAAATATTCGTGACCTTCTTGCCAAAAATAAGGGAGTTTTTATTTTCACTTGAAAGGAAATATATATTATTAGTGATTATGTATATTATAAATATAATTAAATAATAATTTGAGAAAAATCGTAAATGACAATTTTGTCTATTGCAATCAACATTTATAAGACCTTTAGCGCTTTTAATATAATATAGATATAGATTATAATAAGTTAACATTTTTATTAAATTACAAACTAAACTTATTGTAGCAATTTATTTATATTGCTACTATATAAGTAACTCAATTATGTAAATATTTTTACGTGACTGTTACCATAAATATGAAAACCCAAGTATCAAAAATAGAAAACCTGAAAACTTTGGGGAGTTGAAAAGGAAAATTTCTTAAAATTATTACTATCTCCGTCCCAATTTATGTGATATATTAAGAAATAAATGAACATTTTTTAATCTTGTGGTCCAAAATAAATCAAATATATTTGTGTGGTTATAAATCATCCCGTTAAGCGTAAAAAATAAATATTAAAATTAAATTATTACAAAAAAATTGAAATAAATTATAAAGAAAATTATATCATATAAATTAGTGCGGAGGTAGTAGTAGTACAACACTATTGAAAAAGATAGGTAACTGTCGTAACTGTTTCCATTTCGGATCCGGGATCAATTCATAATTTCACTAAACTAGTGGGGTCACAAAGATTACATATAACAATTTATCCATATATGATCTGTTCGAACAGCTTTTACGTGAAGCGGTGAATAGAATCAAACGGCACCGGCACCGGCGATTTTCCGATTTGGCTTTTCCGGCGATATTATTCATAGGTAAATTTTGATTAGTATTCAATTTTGTTTTATGATTCTCCTTGATATATTGATTAGAACTTATTTGTAAACGTAGAGAATATTTAATGTTTAGAGAAAATTAAATTTATTGTAATGTTGGATTTAGATAAGTTTAGATTGAGATACATGCATAGTGAACGATTCGTATAGCGGTATTTGACTTGTTTGGGATTTGGATTGAGTAGTTGTTGTGTATATATTTGAAAAGTGTAAGCAAAGTTTTGATTTTTGTTGTTTGTTTTTGATTTTTTTTGGATGTAAAAGCTTTCCTTGTATTGATGTGGGCATCTTATAGGATCATAGATTCTTTTTATTGTTAACGGTGGTGTTTGGGTTAGCTTGCGCCCACCTCGATTAATTCGACGGGATACCTGCCACCTCATAGAGTTATGTTGGTTATGATTAAGTGTTTTTTTTCGTTTTGATATCCATGTGTCCGGGCCAGATTGCGTGCACCTCAGACTAATTCCGCGCCGCACCTCATAAAGTTTTGATTTTTGTTGTTTATTCTCCATTTTTTGGATGTAAAAGTTTTCCTTATATTGATGTGGACATCTTATAGGATCATAGATTCTTTTTTATTGGTAACCGTGTTATTTGGGCCAGCTTGCGCACACCTCGACTAATTCCACGGGATATCTGCTACCTTTCCCTCCCACCAAGGATCATAGAGTTATGGTGGTTATGATTAAGTGTGTCTTTCTTTTGGTTTTTGTTTTGATATTCATGGTGTCTGGGTCAACTTGCGTGTACCTCAACTAATTCCATCGGGTACTACCTTCCACCACATCACAAGTATTGGGTAACTCCTATTGATGTGGAGAGATAGGAAAAAATCACCTAGTATATTTTTGCCTATGGCTTAGAATTGTATGACTAAGTGTCTTCTATGCTATAAGGGCTCGTTTGGTATGGGGATAAGGGATAATTAATCCCAGGATTAAATTTGAGATGAGTTTATCCCACGTTTGGTTGGGATAAAATCATAGTATAACTAATCCGGGATTGTAGTGTTAATTTTATCCCTATGGGAGGGTGGGATAACTAATCCCATGATAATTAATTCTGGGATAACTTTTTCCCAACCAAACAACCCCTAAGTACCTTGTGATACGATAAGGGAATACTTGTCATTGACAAGAAGATATCGGTGTAGATGAAGCTATAGTTCCTTTAGGTTTGAAATAATGTCCGGGAAGATGTAGTGTCTAGTAGAGATTTATGGAAGCTATTTTTGTACTAGTAATCTATAGTACCTTTGTAACTGAGTTTTACAAATTATTGCAATGAGGTCATGCCTACAATGAGACACGATTTCTAGACCAGTTCAAGAAGAAAATGGACAGCATTTCTAGATGAAGCTATATTTGAATTCTTTTAAGCTGATGAGATATTCTGAAGATATGTTTGAGTAAGACGTGTCTTTGAAATATATGTGGACATTGGAGGAGCTCAGTAGGACAGAGAGGGATCATTCTCCTTCAATTTTACTCATCAAGTTATATAATGGCCTTGCCACTTTTACAACTTGGGTTCTTATCTAATAATTTCCAGTTATACCTTGACCACCGCTTATTAGGGTAAGAAAAGATTAGTTTTTGACCAATCAAAAGAAAGATTTAGTTTTTGTTCTTTGTTATCCATTTTGTTGGATGTAAACTTGCTTCTTTTATCCGATTTCCCCGAACGGACGAGGTAAAGTTATCTCTATTAATGTCTTCGCCCGTGCCTCTTACAGGGAAGTGAAGAAAAACATGTTATTTTAATTTTAACATATCATACAAACTGTGCCTATCGTATTCTGTCGATAAGGACAAACATGTGTGTGCTAGTTATGTAGACTTAGAATGATAGACTTCACTGTCCCAGCATTATTTTTCCCTTGCTCCTACACCATCTTTTCCTTGTATCTTTTTCACATTTTATTCAGTTTGGAGACTATACCTGCCTTTTCTCTCTCTTTCTTTTACTATTTATAAGTCAGTTGGTAACATGATGGTAATTTGTGAGTTGGAATTTTTTTATAAGCCAGCAATTGATAGAACTGTGTTTTAAGTGTGAAAAATTCTTGCCTGTTCCAAAACATGTTTTAAGATTCTCTTCATGTCCCTCAACCCCTATGCCCAAATCTAAAAAATCCTAACTTGGCCCTAACTTCGATTTAACTTTTTACATCGGAGGAGTGATTTTACGAGGTAAATAATGAGTGTTTGTTGCTGCCTGGGGTCTGCTGAAGCTTCATGCGACTTGGCACCTGAGCTATTCTAAAGGGAACGCTTTAGGCTCCCGGGATCTCTCTTTTGTTACTTTGCCTGTGGTGTCCGTGTATGGGGCCTTAAGTGTTACATGTCAGCTATCCATTCTCAAAAAAATTGTTACATGCCAATTATAACTAATTTAATCCTTTTCTTTAATAAGTCAAAGGTTATTATTCGATATTAAAGTTTGCAACAAGATGGCGTCTAAAGCTTTACGGAGGACATAAGTGGATTAGGTTGGAGTTAAAAAGGGTTTATCTAACTGTCTATACACAAAGGATTCTTCTCTTTTCACCAAAAGTGCAAATGAAACAACAGAATGCTCTTAGCTCTCCACATTGTTCTTTCAATGCCTTCATATGTTCCTCTTTTCCTTTCTCTTGCAATTCATCCAATATAAACACAGTGAGGTTGCCTTCCATGCATCTTTGTTCCTAACATCCATCTTTCCCACCTTGCAAATTTGCCATAGCTCTCCCACTTCTTTATGTAACACTCTTCAACAAGAAGTAAGAAAAGGTCCATATGCTACCGCATAACTACAGAGAATATAATTCATATGCAATGCTCCTTATCGAAAAAATAATCCATGCACAATGCTTTAGACTTGGTCTATATTCTACAACTGGTTTTGCAGGAAAGAAATAGATTAAGTAGCTTGGGATCAAGAGAATGTCATAGCAAATTACACAGTTTGGTACCATGTAGAAAAGGGGAGAAAAAACGTTCGGGCAATATTTCAGCTTGATTGTTCCATCAAGCTAATAGAAGTTTAAACAGTGATGTACAGCATCCTAAAATAGAAGGAATTCAAAGAGTACATAATTACAATCAAAGAATCTTCCTAAGTGATCCTAACTGATTATGAATCTCCCTAATTGAGATTACAATATATTCATAATATTCTTAACACGTAGGTTCACATGCATTTAGATATTGCTGTGGTTTTGGATGATGCCATATGTGTATTACTAGCTTCACTGTGTATTTGCTTACTATTTAATTTTTGCGGTGCTTTAATTATACCCTAATTATCTAGAAGTTACCTTATCTTATCAGGTGATATCAATTGCTATTTATACTTGTTAGCAAGTGTTGAATTTTTCCTTTACCTGGTCTTGTCAACAGAAATCACATCAAGTTTCTGCTGAGCGTTTTTGGCATTGGAAGATTGAAAAATGTCTAGTGGGGAGGTTAAGAAAGTGTCACGTGAAGATATACAATTGGTAAGCATTGGGCTACAATCATAACGTTGGCTTTCCTATTTATCTGTATGAATCATTTAATAAGCCCTGAATCAAATGGAAAGAGATAGAGCATGCACATTTTTCTTTGAGCATATAGAACAAGTATTTGATTGAATTGTGTAGATAATTTCATAATCTATAGATATAGTTCTTGCTACTTATAACTCTTTCAGTTACTTCAAGGCAAAAGATACTTCAATCCCGCAAGAATTGTTGCCCAACCCTGTAAAATCAAGAATGTATCTTTCAATTAATACAAATACTAGAGCATGCAGGAAAGGCCGTTACTTGGAAATTGTCTTCCTTTACTTTAGCCTGATTCCCAGTTTTTGCATTTAGATTGTGTTGGCTGTACTTGTGGTCGTAGGTTATATCACAGATCACCACCGTTAGAGTCAATATTAGAACCATACCATCTAGATCATTTATAGATCTCCATAATTACCTGAATTATCTGCAATTCAGGAAGCCACTTTTTGGTTGTTGCTGAGTACATAAGGTTAATGAAGCGAGTAGTATGAGGGGATTTCATGTTGTATGAGGTCCTAACAAAGGGGTAGAAACAGAGACATACTTGTGGCATTCAGACTTCCTACCATAAGTTTGTGCCCTTCCCCGTACATGACTTCTAATGGACAACTCTCAATAATTTTTGTAATCAAGGAGATCCTGCTCCTTTTCTTTCCATCTATTTTTCTCTAAACTAGTAGATCTTAACCTCACAATGTACATGGTTATAATATCAGTAGTTGCATCTAGAAGGTGTTCACTGTCGGTTTCTAATTTTGTGGACTAGAAAATAGGTTCAAGTAGTATGCAAGATAAGTCAATTATCAGTAGATATATGAGTTACAGATCAAAAGGGAGGAAATGGGAACTATGGAGTTCTCTTTCCTGTTTGAAGGGTTATTGTAGATTATCATAGAGGAGAATACTGCAATATTCGTTAAGACCTATCTGCTATTTCAGATGACGTCTAAATTCTACGCAAATTATCATAGAGAACATCATCGCGATCTTCTGATGGACCTTCTCAAGGTAATGGGCTTCTTGGCCAAATATGGTAGTTTTGATCCTATGTGTTGCTGTAGTTGATTATTTGTGAATCTGTTGTAGGTTTCTAGCTCTGTGTTTTCTGTTTCTCAGGTCAGGACTTTCAGATATAGTTGCTGCCGTTCTAGTTATGTGGGTTTGTCTGGTGATTTATCCCAAAAACAAAAAAAAGTTTTCACGGCAATAATTAGAACCTTTAATTTTTGTTGGTGAGATAACTTCTGGCATATTTTAGTTCATTCTTCCTAATAATGACCTGGAGTTCAAATTTAGTTCTTTGATAATTCTAAAATTTCTTGCATTTTCTCTCCTAACAACGAGCTTCTTTGATTTCAGGTGCAAAATCTCATAGAAAGATGTCTACAGCTTTATATGAACCAGAAGGAAGTTGTTAGTACCCTCTTACAGCAGGCAAAGATTGAGCCTGGTTTCACTGAACTTGGTGGGTCCTCTCTCTTTCTATTTTGTTCCTTATATTTTGCTAAGATTGAGCCTGTTTTGATAAATATATAAAATATGTTACCTTCTCAACAAAAAAAATTATTATGCTTTTGACTTTTGCGGAGAAACATATTTATCTGTACTCTCAAGTTTCTTAAAAAGTAGTACTTCTTTGGAAGACAATGAACCTGAGGAAATAAAATAGAAAAATTGACCTGTTATGAGCATTATTATGATGATATGATGAACAGGAAGAAAATTATTAGATCATTTTCTCTTTCAATGGAAGGCATTCCTCTCCCTACTTCTATTTCAGAGAAGTATTAGTTATCTATCCGAAATAAAATATTTAAGCTTATTTCTAATGGAGATGAAAATGTTGAAATTATTTGTAGTATTTGTTTAAAATTATGCTTGGCCCGTCTTATCTCAAGTAGCTAATGGTTGTGATATATGTGTTTCATGTGTCTACTGGAAGGTAATTTGACATCTTGATCTCTTTTCCAGTGTGGCAAAAGCTTGAAGAAGAAAACAAGGAGTTTTTCAGGGCTTATTATTTGAGGTTGGTAGTGAAGGATCAAATTCAGAGATTCAATGACTTGCTTGAGAGACAGGTTGAGTCAATGCAGATGTATGCAACTGGATCCATTCCCATGTCTAATGGATCTCAGATTCCACCAGGTAAGACATGAATGTCATAGATCCCCACCTATTGATCTTCTTGGAAATAATTATTATGCCTGTGTGTTTCTTTTCCATAATGACGTCATAGATCACCACCCTTTTCCAATTTTCACCTTCCTTGCTTTATATTTTCATACAATCAAATAGGATTATAGGTTGGATAGTGAAAGGAAAGGTCTGAGGCTTTAAAGTGGCAGATCAAAATGTGAATCTTAAGGATAGTCGTGGGAAGGATTTTATCAGGAAAAGTGTCTCAGAGGATCCGTCTTAGGGTGCTGTGATTGTGTTTTCAACTTGAGACCATTGATACTTGTTGAAGTTGGTGAATATGGTAAAATTAGTTTCTGGATCTTGATATGTGAAATTGAGTAAAAGTTGAGAGAAATGGAGGAAGCAATAAATGAAGTTGTGGGTTTCTCCAGATCATCACGTTAAATCTTCCTTTGTAAAAACTTTGGATACATATCCAAAGTTTTCCATCGGGAAATTAGTAAAGTTGATATATCCTTTAATCACCTGAATACATTCCCAAACTACTATGACAACATCACTGATCTTTGGATTTATGGGTTTACTGGTAATGTACATTTCTAGGCTTTTACAGTTTTAGTTCGTATAATCATAAGATACCTTAATTTGATGCCCTTGGATTCATTTCCAAAATTCGGATATTAAAAACTGGTGAATAAGATACCTTTAGGAATGTTCAGCTTGCCCTCACGATATTGGGTTTTA
Organism: Anisodus acutangulus; assembly: GCA_029783415.1. Taxonomy (NCBI): domain Eukaryota; kingdom Viridiplantae; phylum Streptophyta; class Magnoliopsida; order Solanales; family Solanaceae; genus Anisodus; species Anisodus acutangulus. Next base: position 60,810,213 of record CM056490.1, read on the forward strand.
ACTAACATTTACATACTCCAAAATGCGAAAAAATATTATGAGCTTAAAATCTTTTTAATTAATACACAAACTATTTTCCTAATCCAGCCCGGATGCCTGTGGTTCAGTAGTAAGGACACACGTGTGATGTATGGATAAGGTACACATCACATGTTCGAACCCTGCCACATAAGGAGCCTAGTATTTAAGTGTGAACACGGTAGAGGGGCGGACCCATACTCCCCCAAATTCCAAGCCTGTGAATTAACTGAGGTTGGGCGAACTAACTCATAGGAGATTACTTGGTTAAAAATAAAAGAAACTAATCTAAACTGTTAACTAATATATACTTTCAAATATTTCAAACAATCCCCTCAAGATGCCCGCTTATATATCGTTTTCTCCTAATTTGTTGCTGGTGTGATTTATTTTGGAGCCTTGACATGATTTGTAAGGATGTATGTTAGTTGGTCATTTGAAGGTGAAGCTACTGGCAATACATCCTGGCTTATTAATAAAATGGCAATCTACTGTTACGTGCTTCTTTTGTGAGACACTAAATGTGAAGCAATACTTGGTGCAGCTTAAATTTACAAATCAGTTTTATTAATTCATCCCTTTGACATTCCAATTGTAGAAAAAATCGGGTTTAACCATTTAAGCTCACATGTCACATGTGACTAAAGCCATGACTAGATATGCGGTTTCCTCACTTTATCTGGTAACCACATCTTGCTCCCCCTTCCAATGGGGAAAATGGAAAGAAAGATAAAGAAAACCCATCACATGTAGAGGTCATGTATTTGGTATTATTAACCATGTATATTTGGGTACGTTTCTACCTCTAATTGACAAGCATTACTCTAAATTGAAGGGTAGATCTTTTGACAAACATTATAGAGCAGGTTAATTTCTTAGTTGCAATAAATTTCAGTTGTGATAACTCCTGTGGGATATATGGCTAAGTGCAAAGGTAGGGAATAGCCTATCATCAAGTTCAACACTTTGATTAGGGATTGTTTGAAAACTGTCTACAGATGAGGAAGCTTATTTGTAAATTTGTTCATCATCTTGTTGTTTTCTGAAGAATAGTTCATTCAGGCTTTTGTTAATCTTTTCTGAAGTTTAAAGACAATCTAGGTGAGAGTTCAATATGGAGCTTGGTTGAAAACATCACGTTTACCTATCTTATTTCCAGAAGACAAACTCCAGAAAAAAATAAAAAAAGTAAACTTTATCTAGGAACCAGTCATAGATAAACGAAGAATCTGCTCCTGTTTTCCTTTTGGTTTGTTTGCTTTAGTTTCTAGGTTCATGTCAAATGTAAGATAAGCATGATATTTATATTATTATTATTTTGGTTTTGCCTTTCCATCTTGTCTAGATTCAGGGTGAAGGAGTGTACATTGCAACTATGAAATTAAACACGTCTTATGCATTTGTATACCTGTTATATTGCTATAAGTTTTGTACGATTTCGTCCTATTAAATACTGGTAAGGAAAAGAAAGTAATTATGTGCTATCTCATATTGACAGCACTACAGAACTTAACACGTCAAGCAACAGAGAATGCGGGGCCTAATGGAAAGATTGAGAACATGCACCAGACTGTTAATGGCAATTTACCTCAGGTTTACACAAATGGTGCGTCATCTGTCCAATCTTATGCGCAAGCTGCAATGGATGTTTCTGCTCACGCAAGAAGAATTGATGCATCACCAAACATGCTATTGTCTCAGAGTGTAAACCTGGGAATGATGCACGGACCAAATGGAGGGATGATCAAATCAGCTGGTTATTCAGGCAACTCTCACTTCCCATATGGTGGTCAGAGCAATGTCCTGGAGGCTCGTCCTGGAATTGGGGATCCAAATATTTCACATTTCAGCAATGTACAATCAAATGTTCAACCGTTGAATGAGAATCCCTTGGGTGCTGATACTTCTTCCTTTGGTTTCTTGGGACAGATTCCTCGAAACTTCAGTTTGTCGGACTTAACAGCTGATTTTACCAACAGTTCTGGTTTGTGCTTCCTTCTCTTTTGGATTAATATCTTGATCAATTTCACATTGTTATATGTTTTGACTTTCTGTTTTATACAGAGATTCTAGACGGCTACTCTGGATCAGCCTTCCTTGCAACAGATAGCAACAACTTTTTGGATCCTCAGGGTAGGTGAGAACATCAAGGTTCGTTGTTTGGCAAATGGCATTGAGTTCTTTAGCTTAGTATATACCAATACTAATATCCGTCCCGGTCATTTTGGCAGACATTAACGGGATGGATACTATATCAGAAGGCTTAAGTTATGAAGATTTTGCCAGTGATTGAATGACTATTCAGATTACCATCTTGCACAGTTACCCTGAATATGTTATGTTATCAGGTTTAGGGGCGTATAGTCCATAGCGAAGCAAGTTGTGCTTTAGACTGTTTGCTGTTTGCTCTTTGGTTAAATTGGTTTTAGCACCTATTGACATGGTTTTGCCTTTGTATTGACTTCAATGTTTGCTGGTATTGCTAGTAAATAGAATTGTGAAGTCAAAGTGCTTTGGTTTCTTTTGAAAGTATTGATTCATGTGGTTAGGACAGCACGTGTCGAAGGGACCGGCCTGCAAGCTACTCGATTTTTTTTCACTTAGGTACTCTGGATTTTATTCTAGATGCTACTTATGATGTTTTATTTCACAAGGTAGCCCATCTATATAGCATAGCTGAAAGCAGACAATTTCTTTTCCGGCTTAGCTTAGCCTCTCTCTCTAACTAAGATTCTTTCGAAGGATGCTTGAGACTAGATGGAATCTTCCATTTATTTATATAATATATTCCGTCCCTTATGTGTCACTTTTCGCTTTTCTAGAGTCAATTTAACTCAACTTTGAAGCTAAATTGGATTAGATCAATTCATTAGTTTAAGATTAAAATTTATATATTTGAAAACTACATGAATTTCTTCTATTAATTTGGTGAAAAAATCATCTTAAAATATTGATCAAAGTTCATGCAGTTTGAATTTTAGGAAGAAAAAAGTGTCGCTTAAATTAGGACGGATGATCTAATAGACTAGACACCTAAAATGCTCGATACTTTATTTCCAAACTCGTGCACGCGAGGGATTTTTTGGTTATCAAAGCAAAAAGTCACAAGGAGGTTTTAAAGTTCAAAATTTCTATTAACTCTAATGCTCACCAAATTGCAAGAGATGATACAAAGTTACAGAGCTATTATACTAGTAGAACTAAAAATAAGGTGCTGAAATAAAAAGTTACTAATGGATTTTTGTACAATGCATCATATGATTTGGAACAGTGTCTACAACCTACCAATTAATGTATTATATATGTTATATAATATGATGTAAATATTGTGTCAAAAAGTTTTTGTCCCGTCCTAACTTTTCTCGATGGTGCAAAGTCGATGCACTGAGATCCATATTTGTCTCTCAAGCAATCTAATTATTGTACAAGTTCTCCATTCAACTTTGCTTTACACACACTGACATGTAAAATCTTTATTTTTACTCTGCGTTTACGCCAATTCGATATATATATGGTACACCTGTTTTCATAAATTTTTATCACTAAACAGTAGTTAATTTATGCACGTTCTTCCTTAATTTGTGACTTAACTATGATAAATTAATGTTGTTGTATTTATTGGAAAATACTTGTTAGGAGACTTACGGTTTTCTCCTCGCGGAAGGATGTAATAACCTTTATTGAGTCATCGGCTGTCGGAAATCCTTGCAGAAGGGGATCTGCAACAACCTAGAAATGAGTCATTGGTCGTTGGAAATCCTCCCACCTAGATATCTTGGAAGATACATGGTTTTCTCTCTTTGTAAATCCTAGCCGTCATATTATGATGGAAAATTATGTTATTTTCGAAACTCATAATATGATATATTTATATAGGGAAAAGGGTCAAAAACTGGCTATTTTACCCTCCGTTACAAGTTGGGGTCAAATTTACCCCTCCCGTTATAAGTTGGGGTAAAAAATACCCCTCATGTTAGCAAAGTTTCTAAAAATACCCCTCATTAGATAGAAACTCCCAAATCAACCCAAACAACCCGATTTCAATTGAAACTACCGATCCCCTATTTTAATCTGATCCATGACCCAGTAAATGAAATTGACCCATACCAAATTAAACCCCAACAGTAATGGCTTCCATTTTCACCGAAAAATCAAAACACAAGAACGTAAGGGGGAAATGGCTTCGTTGTTGCTGCTCGTCAGCGCCGAGCTCGCTGGTGGAGACTGGTTGTTGTTGATGATTGCTCTGGCAGTGATAGTAAGAATGAAGAGGCTGGGGTTGTTGTTGTTAACGTTATGGGTTAATGGAGACGGTGGTTTGCCATAAAAAGAGGATTGTTTGAATGGAAGAGTGGTAGTGTTGCGGAGCTCAAGGAGAGGGAGTGAAGTGGTGTGGTGGAGGTGGAGGTGGTGAGGGAGAGCAGTAAGTGAAAAGGGGGTGGTTGTGTGGTGGTGGCTGGGCGATCTGGTTGAGTGTGATGGTGGCTGCGATGTCGTTTTGATAGTTTTTCTAGTCGGCGCAATGGAGGGGCAGCGCCAGATATGGAAGGAGTAGGAGGGCGACAATTTGTTGGTGGTGAAGTGGATGAGGGTGACATTTTGTTGGAGGAGGATTTAATTTGGCAAGAATCAATTTCGTTTAGTAGATTGCGAGTCGAGTTAAAAGAGGGGATGAGCACTTTCAATTGAAATCAGATTATTTGAGTTGATTTGGGAGTTTCTGACAAATAAGATTTTTTTTTAGAAACTTTGCTAACGGGAGGGGTGTTTTTAGCTCAAATTGTAACGAGAGGGGTAAATATGGCCCCAACTTGTAACATAGGGTAAAAGTATTGTCACGACCCAAACCGAAGGGCAGCGACGGACACCCATACCCCACCTGCCGGGTATCACCAATCGTACAGTCAATATTTAGTCATAATTAAATACGGACTAAGCCAAAAAAGGATTATGGAAAATTCTAATCTATATATATATACATATACATATACATCCCCAGGCCGTACAAGACTACTACACACAGGACACCTGTCTACAAGCCTCTAAAAGAGTACACGGCATTAAAAAGGTCTGGATAGGGCCCCGTCATACCCATATATTTACATGCAAAAAAAATATCGTACCGAGATTAGACCGACACTTCGAAACAAGTGAGAGTGCTCCAAAGTCCGCTGAGTCAGCAACCTACTAACGTGGATCGTCGCCCTGTCTACGTGAACCTGCAGGCATGAAACGCAGCGTCCCCTGACAAAAGGAATGTCAGTACGACTGATGTACCGAGTATGTCAGGCATAAGAAATATCATCACAAAGATACACAATAATCTGAAATAGAAACAGCTGACAAAGATAGCTGATAGGAACAACCGACAAGACCAACAACCAACAGGAACAACTGACCAGCAGTAAATGACTCTGAGGCCCCGAATACATATGCTTAAATGTTATGCACAGTGCAAATGCGGTACGCATATATATATATATATATATGTATGTTGCGGAACGTGCAACCCGATCCAATATATGTATATGTTGCGTAACGTGCAACACGGTCCAATATTATTATATATATTATTATATATATAATGCATGAATGACAATGAAACATTCTGAACTTATCGCATGACATAATATCCTTGCCTCTTCGGCTAACATTGAAAATATTAACATCTTTTCCACATACCTCAATAAGGATTTAGGAACATATTTAGACACGCTTTTAACATATGAATCAATAACATGAATATTCTTAACTACTAGGAGTAGAATAATTTATGGAACAATATCACGATTATATTTCGTTACATGAAGCATGCCAAAAGAAAGAAGGATTTGCCTTAACATACCTCGAATAATGTCCTTTCAATAATTCCGTATTTAAATTTGCTGGAACGTTGCTTGAAACAACATTTTGCAGAACGTTTTTATTTCAAAAATATTGTTGGCCGATTTCTCCTTTGCAAACCAAACCAAAGGATTTGCAGGGCATTTGTTTTAATCCATTTCAAGTATAATTCTCAAGAGTAAGCTACTGTTTTTGTACAATATCTTGTGAACTTATCTAACCAACTTGCCTCTCAATTGTTGCTGGTCACGTTCTCTTTTGGACTTGCTTCTCCAAAGTAATGTAATGTTTTCTAAATGAGATGTCTTGGATGTTGTAAATCTCAAAATGATTTCAGGAGGATCCATATAGTAGTCCACGATCCTTCTCCCATCTTAATAATAATAACCCCCGTTACTTAAGGAATTTATCAATTGGGAACACAAATCTTTTTCCTAGATATGTTGGTTCTTCTGATTCGATAGTTGATATAATAGAAGAATCAATAGATTGGGGGTATATGGATTCTCCAACAAAGTGAGGAGATGGTGTTGCACTTATATCACGAGTCAATAGTCCCCAATTGTTTGAAAAAATTGCTGGCGGTGCAACCATCTCCAATCTTGTGTGACAAGCATCCACCGATTGTTATTCCTCCACAATCAAAATAGCTTACCTGATCAAAATAGTGTGAATTTTGATTAGTCGGGTTAGTGGATTTTGAAAGTCAGATGGTTAAATAGAAAAATAACTCCTATTTTAACTTGTGTCATACTTTTTCTTTTTAGTCTATTTTGAAAAAATATTAACTTTTTATTTAGTAAATCTTTAATTTTAATATCCACATGATATATTTAAGATCACAAGATTTAAAGTGCATTTTGGTACGTATATTATATACATTTTTAATTTAAGATTCAAAAGTTTCTCTTATTTTATTTGAATTTTGTGACTCATCAAACTAAGGGCCCATTTGAACATAATATTTTTTTGCTTTTTTCAAGTATTTTTTCTATTCAGAAACATGTTTGATTATACATTATGTCGCTTTTTTCACTTCAGATTTTCAAGTAATAAAAAAGATTTCCGCACAAAACTTCAATATTTTTTCAAGCGAAATGCATGTCCAAACACAACATCAACTTTCTAATACGTATCTTTTATTCAACTTAACTTCAAATGGTGCTTTATTTTTACAAATATCACTCAATTCATGCCCATATGCCCACTAAAACACAAAATGAAACAAGGGGAGTGAATAACTTACCTGAGCTATGGCTAAATTTCCTTCATTATGGCCATAAGGTTGGGATACTGGAAAAACAACATGTTCAGAATGAGTGTAAGGTTGTTTAAGAATTTGAGACATGGGACAATGTACACGAACGTGTGATAACTCAACACCCATGTCGTTACAATCAACAGCCGAACCATCATCCTTCCAGCATAAGGATAATAAAATGAAAGTGTTTTAGAAAGTGATTTCTCAAGAATTTGAGATACATGTGTAGGTTCATATGACTTGTCAGTTTTTGGGTAGAAAAATGCCATAGAAATAGACATATTAATAGCTTGATCAATAAAGGAAAGCTTGTGAGTTCTTAAAGGAGGAGGAGTTACAATAGAGGGTTTGATTATTTTCTTGGAAATCAAAGAAATTAGTGATGCTGCCATTATATGCTTTATGGACTTCATGAATATAGATTACAGCATTATATATGTGGATCTTTGAAGAATTACTGTTAGCTATTCATTTGGCACTGTAGTTCTTGCCGATAAGATCGGGCCTACGTTCAATGGGGTGTGTTGAGAATATAATATACTAGATATATAATTAAGTAAATAAATATGTATTTTCTCTAACAAATGAATCAAACATAAAATCGATACATATCTCTCGAAGTTAGAAGATACCCACGAATCATAATATGTTTTTCCTTTCCCGCGATATGATCTTTAGACTCCAAGCTAGCACGTTTTCAAGTTCTTGATGAAGATACCTAAAAGGACGAGAAGAAATGTCCTCGTTTTTTCTTCTAGGTCCTTCGATCATCATATATCATATTAAGGCTAACGAATGATCATTTTTTAATCCAACATGTAGTTAATCCAGAATATACAACTAATTTTGCACACTACAAGAAGAAAGATATTTGACAATAATATTATTTTTGTTGTCATGTTGGATGTTGTTGTCAAAAGTACTTTCGCAACAACCAAAATTATTGCATGTCATTGTAATAACCTCCAATGCGAAAGGTTTTCGCAACAACAACATATTAAATTTGTTGTCATTTATGTTTTTTAGCAACAATATATTAAATTTTTGTTGACATTTATGTTTGTTAGCAATTTTTATTGTTGTTAAAGTTTTGTTGTCAATTTTATACTGTGTTGTAGTTAGAGGTGTCAATGGTACGATTCGGTTGGTTATTTTTAAAAAATTATATCCTACCAATTTTTTTCGAAACTGTCCCAATTTTCTCGATTTTTTTCGATATCGGTAAGTTCGGTTAATTTTCAATTATTTATTTGACGTCACCTTATATAAAATAATAAATTTTTATATGACATATATTTGATTCATACACAATAAAAATAACTTTTGGCCTCAAATATCAATCCTTAAACATTTTAAACAGTTGAGAAGCAATACTGAATTCTGAACTTTAAGCAGTAAGTCATCTAATTTCTTTTTACAGTGTAAAATAGGTTTTGATATTACTTGTAATTCCTCCAAAGTCCATGGCCAAAGGTGAAGTTTTTAGTGTTTTATAATTTTAAAATTGACATATATATATATACGGTTTGGTTCGATTGATTTTCATAATAGTTTTGACACCCCTAGTTGTAATGGCAGTATTGTATGTTCAAGTTTGGATCTTGACATTAGAATTGAGAGCATTGCGTCTTTCTTCCACATGATCTTATCCATAATAGTATTAATGACATGCACAATGACTGGGATTCAAAAGAAATGGTTGTGAAAATTCCACGGGCAATTAGCCATTAGACGTACAGTTGATCTTGATGTATTTATTTCTGGTCATGAGTGATCCTTGTACACAAGATTTGAGAGTTGAAATAATATTAAGGATTCATCTAGTATTCCAAAAGCTGATGATATGACCATTACCAATATCCATTGACACGTCTATTACAAACGGGGCCATGCTTTGAAAATACTGCCCCAATTGAAATACTATGAAGGAGAGATGTGGCGAGAGTTGAGAAATGGCCAATTTTTGAGCTACTGTTTATATTTGTCCTATTTAAAAAACTATAGTAAATGTCGCTCATTCAGCAAAACACTATGGGAATGGATGGGATGTATAGTGGGGGTTCGGGAGTAGCAGGGTGGGGTGGTTAAGTGGTGGGGGTTCGGGGTGTTGGTGGGTGGAAATGAGACAATGAACTTGAAAAGTCACTTATGAGAGAAGTCATTTTTTCACTTTTAAGGATTTGTTTTCCTAGAAAAAACATTTTACTTCTAAAAGGAAAACTAATATCTGTCTTGGAAGAAAATGCTTTGAACTTTTATAAATTGAGGATCTTTTCTTCATACAATAACACAATAGCCACAACTAAAAAAACCTTGTTTAGGGGGCATTATTAGCTCTTGTTAGTTTTATTGTAATATCTTTTCTAAGTATTAGTTTTCATATATGTAGGTTTGACCAAATCATATACATATTAAAGTACTATACCTCTTTTGATATACTCTTCTTTGTTATTTGATATGCAATTATTAATTAGCTTTCCTGTGAAGTACTGTTATTTCGATCCCAACACTACAGTATCAAAGATCCACATATAATATTGTTTAATTACTCATAAAGGAATAGATTTTGACTACCTAACCGGAAAAAAATGTGGTGTTACGTTGCTCAAGAGCAGAAGCATAATGGTGGCATCACTTGTTCCATTGATTTCCCAAAAAAAAACCTCTATTCTAACTTCTTCTCTTAGATCTCACAAACTTTCCTTTATTGATCAAGTTCTTCATATGTTTATTTCTATGGCTTTTTTTCTACCCAAATTTGGCAATAATCACAAGTCATATGAACCTACACATTTATCTCATATTCTTGAGAAATCACTTTCTAAAACACTTTCATTATCCTTATGCTGGAAGGATAAAGGATGATGGTTCCTCTGTTGATAGTAACGACATGGGAGTTAGAGTTAACCCATGTTCGTGTACATTGTCCCATGTCTCAAATTTTTAAGCAACCGTCACTATTAAAAAATCTCTATTTTTCTACTGATACCCACTGAAAAATATTCGGTGATTATTTTCCACTGAATATCGGTGAGAAAAATCTAAATAGTAGTGTTCACACGGAAAAATTACGAAGTTTTCCAATGTTTCAGCGGAAACTTGTTTCTCGTCATGCGTTTTTCCAGTAAGCTGGTTCGATGGGAATGAGTTTAAAAATTATGTTTTATAGCATAAATTTCTTATTGAATATCAGTACACTCATGCTCAACATTTCTACTTGAAAAGGACTTTAAAAAGTCAATTAACTTCAAGATGGAGCAGAAGATTGATTATGATATATAAGCAAACAGATATTTGGAAGAGAAAAAAATTGGGAAAAAAAACACAAAAGTCTTTTATGTGTCCAAACAGCTTACAGGGTTGGCAAAAACTATTGAGTATGGATCCTCGTAAAGCCCATAAGTTGTGCATAAGATAGGGGATGGTTGCACTGCCATTCAATAATTAGGGAGTTTAATTTTGAACCACAATATAAATGCAACACCAATATTTCCTCACTTTGTAGGAGAATCCATAAATGCAACACCAATATTTCCTCATTTTGTAGGAGAATCCATATACCCCGAATCTAACGATCCTTTTTTATACTCCTCCGTGTCAAATTATTTGTCGTAGTTACTAAAAATAGTTATCTCAAATTATTTGTTTTTTTAAAAGTTCAAGGTATAATTAATTTTTTTCTCCATTTTACCCTTTATCATTGAAGGGCGCTCACAACTTCTTTAAAAAAATGTGCTACTCGGATTGAGCGCCCTTCAGGAAGGGGAAAATGAAAATTTAGGCTACAAAAAATGTAATTATCTTTTAAGTAGTTGATTCAATTGAACCATTTCATAGCAATGTGTAATTGATGACTTTTTCTTGTACCAGTGTGATATCATATGGGCTTTTATTAAATGGACTTTGGTTGGGGCAGGTCCCATTAGAGTGAGCATCGCAACTGGGCCCTTGAGTTGGATAATCAAAGGGTCAATCCGCACAAATGTCCCTATTTTGGGTGGTCTTTAATTTTTTCCCTTTAAATCACACGTCTTTAGTTTTTTTTCCTTCGGAACTTTAAGAAATAAAAAAGTGACTGAAAATATCTTTGCCACTGAAAAAAAAATTCAGATCTATGACCTAATTTCGCAAGGCAAGGTTTGATAACTAAACTATGTCTTGTCCAGCATAGTTTCTATGAATACTTGCCTTGCGAACTAGTACTATATCACTATACCGAATAAGACATAGTTTATATGTACCTTTTCGTGAATAGGCATAATTTCTATCATAATCTTGTCTTGCGAAATTGTAAATCTTGTCTTGTGAAATTATTATTTTACTCTGCCGGAATCGAACTTAGTATCTCTGATTTTGTAGATCAGTGAATAAGAATATATTGGCTCACAAATTTTCATTAAATGAAAAGTAGGGGAAAAAATTAAAGACCGACCCTTTTGAAGGGCAAACCGTGCCAATTTTTTGTTATCAAAATGAAGGTGGAGTTGAAGCTATAGTCATGCTGAACGAACAAGATATGGCTATATTTGAAAGAGATCCCGAACTTCTGGAGTTTGCTATTCCAATTTGAAATCTTTAATTAAAAGTATGTTTTATTTAATTTCGTATTGTTTTATAAATCTTTAACAGATAAATTCACGTCAATCTAATAATTTTGACTTATTCCTATTTATGTATTAAATCTGATAATGGAGTTCAAGTCTGGCCCAGAGGAAAGTGGGTCATGCATATGTATGGAGTAGTAGTCCATTTCAATATGTCATGGGGCTCATTTCACCATGTTTTAGTTCTAGCTCATTTATTACAATTAATCTCTTTTTTTCTATGTAAAAATTTTAAGGGGTATTTTATTTAGATATTGCTATTTAATTTGTATTTAATTTTTAAAGTTTTTGCATGTTTATATGCGTCAGTATGTTTGAAGTTTTATATAGTTAAAATTCATATTTTTTGTCTGAAGTTTAGATAACATTTGACCTTCATGCAAAAATAGCTAAGGTCAACAGGGGAAGATTTACTCTTCGCTGAGGGGTGTCACGTGACACTGCTTCGTCAGAAATCTTCACTAAATATGTATATGAAATTGAAAAACAAGAACAAAATAAGTAATATATTGAATAACGTGACACTGCTGGATATACATGGGTTGTAGCTCAGCCGGTCAGGCGTCCATAATTTGTACTTGTGGTCTTGAATTTGAAACCGCATAGCTTTCATTTTGCTGTCCAGATATTTTTGTATACTTTGGCGATACTTGTGCATCTTTAAGCTTTTTAGTTGATGTGCTATTTTTTTTTTCGTTTTTCTTTTCTTTCATTTTTTTCTCGCTACCAAAATTGATAGAACGATGGCGAAATCAAATTTATGATGAGTTTTTTAGTGTTTGATGCATTATATACATATAAAAAGTGTTATTATTCTTAATGAGGTTATTTTAAATATATTTCAAAAAATATATACTCATTAGAAGAGTTATAGTAATGTATGTGAGCTGTGTTTTATTCATATTGTACACTCGTTTTTTAATATGACTTTAAAGTGTTTTATTTATTTGTTCTCAATATAAAATGTGACACCGCTTATGAAAAATCTTGCGTACGCCACTGAAGGTCATGCAAACATTATTGTGACTCAAATAAAAAAAATTGAACACCCATTCACACAAAAGTAATTGAACTTTAGTCATATGTGTTGAACTTCAATTATATGAAATTTTATTTGAAGTTAGGTTTTGTCAAGACTGACTTCAGATATCGCATATCTAATGTTATTCAGAACAAAATAAATATTTATAAATTTAGGGCATAGGTTAAACAGTGACAACAAAATTTGATATTTATGCACTTCGGCCTTTTTCAATTTAGGTTAAAATCATTAAATGCCATCCACAATCATACTATTTTATGTAGATAACTTTAGAGCCTGTTTGGATTGGATTATTTTAGTGCTTTTAAGTCAAATAAAAAAATGCTTATAAACACTTGTTTTTAGCCAAAAGTCATAAGTTAAACTTATGATTTTTGGCTTATAAGTCAAAAGCAATAAGTCAACCCAAACAGACTCTAAGTATTTTCAATACTCCCTCCCTCTTATTTTATACTAAGTAATGAGTAATGATATAGTATGGAAAAATGTTGTTTATTATTTAATTGATACTTCCTCCATTTTATAATAAGTGGTATTTTAGATTGTTTTCATTTTGTTTCAAAATAAGTGATATTTTAGGATTTCAAGAAGAAATCGATTTTATTCTTTCAAAATTATCCTTATTTACATAATCAAGAATCATTAAGTATTTTTCTTTTTTAGACATTAATTAGAGATACATTAGTAAAAACATTCGTATTTTTCTATGAGTAAACAATTTCTTAGGGATATACACAAACTAAAAATACCACTTATTATAAAACTGAGGGAGTAAATAAAAACAATAAATGAAATCGTGTGCTTATAATTTTGACGATTCAGTTCACATGGTGTTTGCTTAATCATTTATCAACGCATACTTTTCTTCTAACGGTTGTTCAATACTTGGACAACATTAAGGATTTAATAATTAATTTTTTCTTAGATGAAATGAAACGTGCTAACCCCGCAGCCATTACAAAATAGTATTTTCTCCATTCCATAATAATTGATTATTTAGGCCTTTTTTTTTTAAATAAGTAATTGTTTAGAATTTCAAGAAGACTTTGGTCAGATTATTTTAAAATTATCTTTGTTTAAATAATCAACATTTATTAACTACAATTTCTTTTTTCTAGACATTTATTTATGAAGTCTAATATTTTGTTTAAGTTTTTTACTTGAGGTTTAAATGATACCTCCCACATTAATGATCACCTATTAATGTCCAAATTTTAATACCCAATGTCAACTTAGAAAGTTGTAAAAATTGATTAGAGTAAATTAGTAAAAACACTCATAATTTTTTAAGAGATAACACTTTCTTAAGGGTGCGCACAAGTTAAAAGAATCATTTATTATGAAAGGGAGGGAGTAGTGCTATAATAAAGTACTCCTCTATCTCATTTCAAGTGTTTTACTTTTCTTTTTGGTCTATTTCAAAAAATGTCTCTTTCTTTTTTTAGTAAATTTTTTAATTTCAAGGTAAGTTTAAGATCAAAAGATTTAAAAGACCTTACACATCTTTAATTCAAGACTATAAGATTCAAAAGTCTTTCTTTATTTCTTAAATTACGGGCCAAGTCAAATTAATACCGTTAAAATGAGATAGAGAGTATATTTTATCTGACATGTTTGTTATTTTAAGCATTAAATTAGCTTATTTCGCAGTAGGAGATGTTTATATACCATTAACAAAATAAAGATTCGAGAAATCAAACATCTTTTTCATTATTCTCAACACAAAACACTCTTGATTATATTCAAATATTATGCTATTATTTCCTAAGACTTTTTCCTATATAAGTGGCTACCCATCATCAAATCTTGAATTAATTTATATGCTTTATGACATTACTTGGATTTTCAAATAGGAAAGAAGAATAAATTGCGCATTTGAATTCGTCATATGTAGATTGATTAACAAATTGAAACAAGAATATATTCTTTTAATACTCCGCTATTTTTTTTAAGGAGAGGATTCTATCTTCATCACGTTCTCTTGATACTTTAGTAATAGTTTACCATCTTTAAAATATTCTTTTTCTCACCTTATGTTTAATATTCATATCGAGATCATTTAAATTTAGATTCGAGTCAAAAAGTTTTAAATTGTAGGATTTTATCCAAATTTTAAAATTGAGACGTCTAATTAAAGATGAAAGAATACTACTAATCACTCTACCATAATCGTATCGTTGTTGGTATCTTTAAGATACAGTCAAAACCTCTTTATAATAACGTAATATGTCCGGATATTTTTTTGATGTTATAGCTAAATGATGTTATAGAGAACATATAATATAACAACAACAATTATAACATACCGAGTGTAATCCATAAGTGGAATCTGAGAAGGTTAGAGTGTACATAGACATTATTCATATCTTGAGAGGTAGAGAGATTATTTTCAATAAATCCTCGGCTCAGAACATATAATGTAACATAACATAAAAAATCAATTTTTTAGAAAAAAACTGGTCATTTATAGTGAAATGTCGTTATAAAGGATGAGCGTTACAGTGAGATTTGACTAAATGCTATTTAAATAGATATGAATTATGATTATAATAATAATACTTCATTCGGATTAAAAAAAGTGTCTACCTAGCCATTTACATATCTCTTAAGAAGATACGAATTCCTAGAGAAAAATAGATTTGACTAAATGTCTCTAATTAAATAGATATTTAGATTTTGTCACCTAACACAAGGACAAATTTGAAAAAGTAAGACTAATGTTTTCTTGATTTGTTTAGTGAATATTTTTCTTATCCAAAATATAAAGACTAAATGAGCAATCTTTTTTATCCGGATGGAATAGTAATTACTGTATACTATATCATTAAACATTTAATTAACTAAAGCTTTTTGTATATTAGAAGAGAGGATGAAGCTAGGTAAGTGTTGAAAGTTGAAACTTGAAAGTTTGGGTGTTAACTTCCCAAAGATACCCATAAATTTAGCATTTATTTCCAATCTTCTATGTTATTCAATTCACCATCTTCCCAACTGTACTTTGACAACTAACCACTTTATCCCACAAAAAAGCTCCCTTTTCTGTCAAAACAATTCTTTTTTTTTTGTCTTTTCACCTCAATGCTTTCTGCCAAAAGATTTAAATATTTCTGTCAATAAATTTGCATTTTTCTCTTTTAGTCTGTTGCTTTTTCTCCAAAAATTCCTTTTCTTGTTCCAGTTTAGTTATTGTTCTCTGGTCATAGATTCCATTTTTACTGTTAAGTTCTTGTTTTCTGTTCAAAGATTTAATCTTTTTTGTGGGTACTTTGATTTTGATTAAAAAAATGAATTTTTATTGACTAATCCATTAATGGGTTGCTGTTAAGTTCTTGTTTTCTGTTCAAAGATTTGATCTTTTTCGTGGGTACTTTGATTTAGTTCAAAAGATTCAATTAGGGACTAATACCTTAATGGGTTGCTGTTCTGTTCAAAGATTCCATTTCTAACTGTTAAGTTCTTGTTTTCTGTTCAGAGATTTCATTTTTAATTCTGGGGTAATTTGATTTAGTTAAAAAGATTCAATTTTTTTTTACTAATCCATTAATGGGTTGCTCAGCTTCTCGTTCCTATGATTTTGTAACAACAGATCAGCAAAATCCATGGAATTCTTCATCTTCTTCACATTCACAACAATCTCCATATTCCTACTCAGATTCATCTTCAACTCCAGTTTCAAGAACACTTTCCCTTCCTACTCCTTTAGTTCACCATCCTGCTATAAGAAAAGGAGATACAAATCATTTAGTTTCCCTTACTTCCACCACTTATGGTTCACTTGTCTTAATTGACTCTCCAATTCCTAACCCTAACCCTAATTCCCTAAATGGGGCTGACCCGAAAAACCCCTTATCTCCTGATTCAGTAATCAATACTTGGGAGCTCATGGAAGGACTTGATGACTTTGATTTCCATATGGTAAAGTCTAAATCCAAGAGTCTTGATATCCATAGTGAATTAGATACAAATGAGTTGGAAAAAACCTATGAGTTTGTTGAGCACTCGGATTCGAAGCCGTTATGGAAGCATTTGTCTGAGGAACAATTACTTTCTAAAATGGATCCTAATGTTGCTTCAAGCTATAGACAAGCACTGTCTTCCAAAAGATTCGGGTATAAAGAGTCGGATGATTGTTCAAAGCCTGAAATTGTTAGTTCAATAGAGTCAGAGTTGAGTAATGCAAGTTTATTGAGCTCATTGTTACCCGGTAATGAGGATAAAATACATCCCGAGGTTGTTAGTTCGATAGAGAAAGGGTCGAGTAATGCAAGTTTATTGAGCTCATTGTTGCCTGGTAATGAGGATAAAATACATCCCGAAGTTGTTAGTTCGATAGAGAAAGAGTCGAGTAACGCAAGTTTATTAAGCTCATTGTTGCCCGGTAATGATTTCCATTTAAAGGGTACAGAGGATAAGATTGTTCTGTATTTTACTAGTTTGAGAGGAATCAGGAAGACTTATGAAGAATGTTGCATCGTGCGGATGATCTTTAAAGGGTTTAGGGTATGTGTAGATGAAAGAGATGTATCGATGGATTCATCATACAGAAAAGAGTTGCAAAGCGTTTTGGAAGGAAAAATCGTTAGTTTGCCTCAGGTGTTTATTGGTGGAAAGTATGTTGGTGGTGCGGAAGAGATTAATCAACTTCATGAGGCTGGAGAATTGGCTGAACTTGTGGAAGGGTTTGCAGTTAAGCGTTCTGGTTTCGTTTGTGAAGGTTGTGGCGATGCAAGGTTTGTACCCTGCCCAAATTGCAATGGGAGTAGAAAAGTATTTGAAGAGGAGGAAGGGAAGCTGAGGAGGTGCCCTAATTGTAACGAAAATGGATTGATTCGATGCCATGGCTGTTGCCCGTGAATATTAATCTGCATTTGGTTATGTACAGGCTTCCACTATTTTATTGGAGGTCTATGAATTTATGTTACTACTTATGTATTGATATTGAAATGTGCAGTGTCCTCTTGTAGACTTATTTCAAGTGTCCATATTCTCTAGCTCTGGTAGATTCATGTTCACTGTCTTTTTGAACAACTCATAAGTAACAAAATCCCAGCTCTATGCTACATTATCAAACATTTCGACAAGTTTGTTTGTTCTCTGCAGTATGTAGTTGGCACCAACTGTTTTGAGCTCATGGATTCTTGTTCTGACATTCCTTGGTTTTCTACCTCTGTATACAAACAACAACATATTCAGTGAAAAACTGAATCCCACAATGTGGTGTCTGGGGAGGTTAGAGACGTGGAGTGTACACAGACCTTACCTTGGTAGGTAGAGCGACTGTTTCCGAGAGACCCTCGACTCAAGACAAAGCACAAGTCCATTCTTAACTTGATAAGATCTGCTTGTTTGAGGGTAAGTACCATTGTCAATTTATAGTCTTAAGACTGAGGATGACCAACTTCTCCGATTATGTTTTGAGTTAGTTCCGGAAGATTTGGACTGAAATTGAATCAAAATATACTATTCTTAATTAGTGTGAAGTCCAAAAGAACCGCAAAAACAAATTGTACATGTAATATTTCTGAAAGAGAATAATCTAGGGGTGGCCAGTGGGCCGGTTCAGGGCGGGGAGGGTCCTGGCAGGACAGGGGAGGGCGGGACCCGCCGATGTCCTGTTCCCGTCGGAAAGGGGACAGTATTATCTGGGCGGGACGGGATCAGTTTTTCTGATTTTTTTTTGCATTTAATTTTAAAAAATAACATATGTAATAAACACCTCAATAATTGAACAAGATATTGTAATAAAAATATTTCAATGTTTTTGTGTCTCTTATATTATTTAATAGAAATATAATTTTTTTTGTAATACAATTTCAAAATTGCAATTTTGTTGTGTTGAAAGTTGCAAATAACATAGTAAAATTGCAATTAAAAAAATCACATATTTATAAATACCTTTTCTAGTTTCTTCATAATATCTTGTGGTTCTTCGGTTGGAATTGGAATTTGTTGGTCAAATTGCTCGACGTCGCTTCCACTTCCGTCGGATAAGATTTCGTTGTAGTTTTCGTCGTCTTCTTCGTTGATCCGGTTGACCGCACCTTTTACGCTCCATTCATATCCAATCTATGAATAAAACTGCAATCTCCAAGTTGTTTCCCGCTAATGAGTGTATGTGCTCTCCTATTTGAAATCTTCCGGTTGAATGTTCAACATATCTTGGGCCATCTTTGATAGTGCCGGAAATGTCTTCTCATTCTCCCTCCGGTATTTCAGCAAGTCTTCACATCCTTCTTCATTGAGAACTGCTTGGTACAGTACAACACCCTGCAAAATAAAAACATCAAACTCGCTAACTTGATTAGTAGTGGTACCACTAAACATTCTACTTCTAAGGCTTTCAATACTAGCCGCAGAAACATCATGTCTTTTATAAAGTTGTACTGAAGAAGAAGAAGAAGAAGATGGTATGGAAATCGGTTGGTTGCTAGCATTTTCTTGTTGGTAATGCATATATTTTTTTTTGCATTCATCGTGTATGCTAGACAAAACTTCTTCTTTAGTTGGTTTCTTAGGTGGTTGTTCATTTGGATTTTTTGGAATTGGAGGTGGAAGTACTGCTATACAATCATAAATAGTTTCAATAAGTGATTTGCAACCGACTATTTTAATAGTCGGATTTAATACAACACCAATAATATAAATAGTGGGAATAGAAAAAATATATTTTTTTAATTTGTTAAACATTTTTTAATAGGTGCCTTATAAGATAGTTATTTTCATATATTCACTAAGTAACAAAAATATTAGAGTTATATAAAATAACATAGTTGAAATAGTAGGATAATATATACCAGAAAATTCTTTAGTTGCTTGAAAAAAATTCTCTAAAAATACAATAAGTTCTGAAATTTTTTCTCCAATTGTTATCTACAACAATATTAGTTGGATTTCGATTATGGACGTTAAAAATAAAGTTATAGGTCTTCTATAATCATAAGCAACAAGTAGTTGCTCATATAATGAATTCCACCTAGTTGCTACTTCTTCGGAAATTTTTCTATAAGGTAGTCCACAAGCGTGACAAGTTTTTTTATATTCTTTTTTTCTTTGTATTCTATTACTTCTAAAAATAAAGTTTATAGCAAATTGTATTTTATTAAGAATGTCTTCAAAAAGTGATAGACCATCCTTTACAACTAAGTTATAAATACGACATGCACATTTTATATGAAAAATGATTACGAAAAGCTGGAGTCAAAAGATCTTTTAAAAGTCTAATAGCATAATTATTAGAAGAAACATTATCTAACGTAACAATCATTATTTTGTCAATTATTTCATAATAATTGCAAACTTGATGAATATTTTTTGCAATAAAATTTCCGATGTGTCTGTCATCAATATATCTATATGATAAAATACGTTTTTGCATAGATCATTTCTATCCAATGACATGTTACAGTTAAATAATCAAGGTTGTTAGTACTACGGCCTATATCAGACGTGATAGATACTTTGCCAGAAAAATGATATAATGAATAACGTAAATATTGTTGATATTCATGTGCAAATTTAAAAACGTCTCTCCTAACAACATCTAGGAAAATCGTTAAAATCAGAATTATACATATCTCTAATGTAACGAATAAAACCAGGGGAGGAAGGAAATGAAAAAGGCAAACCCTCCACCGCAACTAATTTTGTTATTGCTTCATTATCTCTATGTTTATCGTATTTAGAGCCTACAATTTCCTCCGTCATCGGGTTAATTTGATCATGTACTTGGTCCGGGACACTATGTGAACCTTCTCCTGACTGAGAGCGCATTGGCGCACCCGACTTTGTAGCCTCGTATTCATCCCACCTAGCTTTGTGAAAGTTTTGTACATGTCTCAATAAACCTCCCGTCCCACCCTGACCTTTTCCCATTTTAAATTTATAAATATTTTTACAAATTCTGTATCTAACTACTTGATTATCTTGGTCCCTATAAAAAAATCTCATGCATCATATTTTAATTTTTGTTGTGTGGGGCCTCGTCTCATGGTAGGGGGAATAAGAGGCGTTCCAGTTTCAGTTTGAGGTGCACTAATGGGTGTGTCATCTAGATTATCTTCTAAATTAAAGTATGGTTGAGTTGCAGAATATATCTCATCGTCTAATGGTATATCATTAAAAATTCAGTTTCATCTATATGAGTATAATCAATCAAATCATCCTATCTAAAAATAGGATGACTAGAAGAAGTAACTCTACCTTTGTTACCCTTACTAGAAGAAGCATCATTACCCTTAAACATACCTCTTAATCCTTCCATTTTAATTATGCAAATATATAATTAAAGATAATGAAATTAAGTGCGATAATTAAAATAAAGTAACTATAATAATTTAAAGAAGGAACGAAGGTACCAAACGCCGACGTAACGTCGACGTGTAATCGAGGTTGAAAATTGAAATTTTGCTCGATGGATGATCCTCAAGCTAGTTGCCAACTTCACTCCCAATTTTTGAACTTTGATACAGTTATACAAATAAACAAATAGAATATAATATTTAGTAGGCAATGTAGACTTGTAGAGAGATAGATTGAGAGATCAGAGAAATTATAGGAAGATTTGTGAGAAATATGAAGAGAAAATAAGGTATTTATAGTTGGAAAATTAGGTTAAAGTGTAAATATATTAACTTAGGGTTAAAAATAAATATTAAGGGGGAGGAGGGGTTGGGGGGAGGCAAAAAATAGTCGTTGCACAACGACCAAAATTATTTTGGTCGTTGTGCAACGACCATTTTTTGCAAAGGGAAGGGGGTGGGTGGGATCGAGCCGGGTCGGGCGGGACGAGCCCAGGTCCCGTCTCTGGTTGGAGTCTCGTGCCCATTTTTTTAGGGGGGATCGGGTCGGGGTCGGAACTGGGCCGACCCAGCCCACTGGTCAGTCCTAGAATAATCCCTTCATTATTTTCATTAATGAAGAGGTCTATATATACAAATATACAATTCCTAAATAAGAAAAATAACTTTACTTTTTCTACTATAATTCTAATATATTTTTCTAATACAAGACTAATACCATAATTACAATTTGTACAAGAATTCTACAAATATGATAAAATAATATACAACAACCGACATATGATATACATGGTTTGTCCGTGTATATCGTCCTTTATCACACCCCCGCAGTCATAGCGGGCGGTTGTCGTACACTGAGACTGTTTGTAAAATCTTCAAACATAACTAAAGGAAGACCCTTAGTAAAAATGTCAGCAATTTGGTACCTTGAAGGGACATGCAAGACACATACTTGTCCACGAGCTACCTTTTCATGAACAAAGTGAATATCCATCTCGATATGTTTAGTGCGCTAATGTTGGACCAAATTCTCAGAGAGATAGATGGCACTAACATTATCACAGTACACCAAGATAGCTTTCTGAATAGGAAAGTGAAGCTCTAATAAAATATTTCGCAGCCAACATGACTCATACACCACATTGGCTACTCCTCGATACTCGGCCTCCGCACTGGATTGCGATAAAGTAGCCTGGAATTTTGCCAACTAAGAGACCAAGTTATCACCAACAAACATACAATAACCAGATGTTGAACGTTTGGTATCTGGACATCCACACCAATCATCATGTGTATACGACACGAGAGTAGAGACGGATAATGGATATAAATGCAATCCATAATCAAGCGTGTCATGTATGTATCGTTTAATGCGTTTGAGCGCATGCATATGATCAATTTGCGGATCATGCATAAAAACAAACACACCTAATGTACTGCATAAGTAATATCTGGTCTCGTGAAAGTAAGATACTGAAGAGCCCCTGCAAGACTACGATAGTGGGTGAGATCCTTATATGGTGTGCTAGAAGTAGCACTCAACTTCAGTTTGGTATCAACCGAAGTAGAAGAGGACTTGCACGATGACATGTCAGCTCTCTCAATTATCTCAGCCGCATAGTTCTTCTGTGATAAAAATAGACCACATGCATGACGAGTGACAACTATACCTAAAAATAACTCAAGGGCCCCAGGTCTTTCATAGCAAATTCTGAACTGAGAAGGGACATGATAGACTTGCGCAAGCTATCAGATGAGGCAGTCAAAATTATATCATCCACATATAACAGAATGTATGCTAGAGAAGTACCACGACGATAGATGAATAGAGAATGATCAGACCTGCTATGAGAAAACTCAATAGTGGACACATAATCGGCAAACCTCATGTACCAAGCACGTAGGGCCTGCTTAATCCAATACAAGGATTTCTTCAGCGAACAAACATGATGAGGATAACTAGGGTCATTAAAACCCAAAGTCTGATGCAAGTACATTGTGTCCTTAAGATCATCGTGTAAGAAAGTATTTTTCACATCCAACTGATGAATGGGACATGCTTTCGAGAGAGCGAGACTAAGCACAATGTGAATGGTTGTCGGTTTGACCATCAGACTAAATGTCTCTCCACAATCCACGTTAACCTGTTGTGTTTTACCATCACCTACAAGACGGGCCTTATGCCTCTCAAAAGAACCGTCAGAGTTTTCTTTATGAGTAAAAATTTTCTTTATGAGTAAAAATCCACATAGAACGAATAATATTGACACCATGCAGACGGGGCACCAACTCCCATGTCTTATTTTTAATAAGAGCATTATATTCGTAATCCATAGCCATTTTCCAATTCGAGTCATGAAGGGCAGACACTGGGTTACGTGGTAAGGGTGATTTAGTGACATTAAAATTAAGATTCAAATGTCATTTTGGTTTAAAAATACATTATTGGCTACGAGTAATGGGCCCTTGACTCGAAATAGAATTGGACGGGATTTGGCTAACTCTCGGGTTGGCAGTGGTCTGTCCAGCAGGCAGTGGGCCTACTGTCCCAATAACGTGTGGCTGAAAACTGGGAGGGGGAAGAAATATTTGGGCTAGAAATTGGATCGGGACTGGACCGAGAATCAGAAATAGAAACAGGACAAAGACTGGGAACAATACCGAGAATATGTGGACCGAGACTGACCCGAGATGTTGTTGGGTCAGTGGGAGAAGTTGAGCCAGCAGGAAGTGGGCTTGCTGGTGGATTTGGGTCACGGGACAACTTGGATAAATGATGGATAATATACGGTGAGAGCCCATCATCCAAAAAACTATACGAACTAGACACGAAACTATACAATTTAGCAAACGAAATCGGGTTCATCAAAAATAACATGACGACTAATTATGATTTTGTTAGAGGATAAATCAAAATATTTGTAACCACGATAATTAGACAAATAACCCAAAAACACACAAGCGATAGAACATGTTTGAAGTTTGTTAATTGTAGTAGACGAGAAAAGTGGATAGCATAAACACCCTAAGATGAAAATACGATGGATCTTTGTTGTAAAGATTTTTAAGTGGGGATTGATATGCTAAGCCTTCGTTAGGGAGTATGTTAAGGAGGTAGGTAGCCATTTGTAATGCATGGTGCCAAAAAGACGGAGGTAAGGAAGCATAGGCTAGTAAGGTACGGACAATATTATTAATGGTACGAATTTTTCTTTCGGCCTTCCCATTTTGGGAGGACGTATGAGGACATAAAAACCGAAAAGATATGCCATAAGTGTCACAAAATTCCTGAAATGGTCTATTATCATATTCGCGGCCATTATCACATTGAATGTTTTTAATTTCCCATTCAAATTTGGTACGGATAAAAGCACTAAATTTTAAGAATGTAGAAAAAATTTGAGATTTTTTAGCCGAAGGAAAAGTCCACAAAAAGTTAGAATAATCATCCAAGAATAAAACATAATAACGATGGCCCAAAGAACTCAAAACGTGAGATGTACATAAATCACTATGAATAATGTCAAAAGACATCAACATACTAGAAATAGAAGTTATAAAAGGCAATCTAACATGTTTCCCTAATGGAAAACAAGGACATATTGGAGTACTACGCGTACCCATACAATCAATAAAAATATTATTTTGCAGAGAAGAAATAATAGACGACCCCGTATAACCCAAACGTGCATGCCACAAAGAAGGAGCAAGAACGACAAACGTTGAAGGTGTGACTTGACTTATGGAAATGGCGGTGGTAGTGATTGGATAAAGCTCTCCCCTACTATTACATATCATTAGAGGTATCTCTATCTTGAAATCCTTCACATATAATCCAAAAGGGTCAAAATTAATAGATACCCAATTATCAGTTGTGAATTTTCGGACAGACACTGGATTTTTAATTAAGTAAGGGGCATGAAGAACATTTTTTTAAGACTAGAGGTGGATGCGGGGAATACAAATTTGTGTGACCATAACCACGAATTGAAATTGAATGACCATTACCAACAGTTATACCACGATTGTTGCTCAATTTGAAATTAGAGTATAAGACGAGAGATCGCCTGATGCGGATGTCATGTGAGACGTGGCACCGGTTTCTATATACCAATTTGCGTCTGAGGTATTTAAGCCAAGTATATGCATCACGGCCTTGATATATGTGGGCGTTGGAACTGCCGATGGACCCACAGTAGTGAAGGCTTGCTGAGGCCGAGGCCTAAGCAGGACAGCCTGCTACCACGGCCCAGCAGGTCGTGTTGTTGCATTCTTAAATTGGACCGGAAAGTTGGGCCTGGAAGGATTCTGGTACTGGGCCTGTTGACACCCAATTTTGTCCCGTCTTTTCTAATCTATTTGCAATTTTAAATATTTTTTTTAACACCTCAAAAACAATTTTAATCTATATACATACATGCGTATATATATATATATATATATCTTATTATTCTCTTATTATTATTATTATTCGCATTTTTACTATCATTTGCACCTTTATCATAATCATAAGTTTTATCCGAAAATTCTATGTTATTTTATTCTCGCAAAATTGCATCGCATTTCCATTTTTTATTAAGCATTAAACATTTCACAAATATTATATTTCTTTTATTATCACATCGTTATGTTATTTTAAATAATTCACATCTTTTACAAAAAATAAAAAAATAATATTTTTAATGTTAAAATCCTTTTATATTTTTAAATCCATAACCCATTTTTATTTCCTAACCCAAAACAATTTTCACCCATCACCAAAACTAATTCGTCCCAAATTTAACACCCCAAACCCGCTGCCCACCTACTGCCCAACACCACTTTTCCCAACCCAAAACAATTTCTACCCAAAACAATTAAACCCAAAACCCCATTCTCAAACCTTCCACCAGCCCAACTCGCTCAAGCCCAACCTGGCCCCCTAAACCCGAACCGCCCAACACTGACCAGGTCGCCTCTCTTTTAACCCAAAACCCAACCCCAAAACCCAAAAAATCAGAAAAATGAAAACCTAAACCCTACCCCCTAAACCGACGCCGCACCCCTACACCCCTACCCCCGACATTGCCGCACCCTACACCCCTATCCCCCGACGTCGCTGCACCCTACACCTGACACCACCACTCGCCAACACCGCCGCCTGACACCACCAACCCATACCCCTAAAAAACCCCGTTCCAAAATCATTGTTTTGGGCCCTTTATTTCGAATTTGAGCTCGGTTTTTGGGAAAATGGGGCTATAAAAACCCCTTGTGTTCTTCGAAAATGGAAGAGGAAAAAGAAAGAAAAGAAAATCGAAAATTTCGGAGGTCCGATTGGCACATGAAAGATTTTTGGTTGTGTTCTTGATTTCAAGCATTTTTTCCTCCCTTGTTGTTCAAGAACTGAGTTCGAAAAGGTTTGTTCTCCACTTTTGATTCTCGAATTTTGACACCTGAGTCGGTTCGGGTCGACCCGGTTCGGACAATATTTTAAGAATTCTTGCATCTCATATTTCTATATGTTGGTTATCTGAAATTGATGAAATTATTCGATTTCGGGTTGCATCACTGATTCGGGTAAACATCGACGCCGGGTCGAATCTTGGCTTTGGGCATTATTTCAATTCTTGCATTTCGTGTTTACGTATGTTGGTTATCTGAATTTGGTGAATATTTGATTTGGATTTTTGACACTGATTCGGTCAAGTCATCGACCTACCGGTCGACGATTCGGGTATTATTTCCGTAATTCTTGCATTTCATATTACGTATGTTGGTTATCCGAATTTGGTGAATATTTGATTTCGGATTTTGGATCATTGATTCTGCCATCGACCTTTTGGGCATTATTTCGAATTCTTGCATTTCATGTTTACGTATGTTGGTTATATGAATTTGGTGAATATTTGATTTCGGATTTTGACACTGATTCGGTCGGGTCGATCTTGTTCGGATATTTTTTAGAATTCTTGCATTTCATTTCTTGTTCTTGGTTATCTCAAATTGGTCGAAATCGATTTCAGTCTGAATCATCGATGGGTCGGGTCGACCCGATTTGAATATTCTGGAATTTGAACTTCGGGCGGATACTTTAACTCCTCAACGCCGTTGCTTTTATCGCTTTATTGTTTTATTAATATTGCATTAAGACCGACGAAATTAAATTCGAGGCCGCGCTTTTCTTTCGTTTCATTTCTGTTTTTCAAAGATCGCTTTTAAGTATCCCGCAACGGATATTTTATCGCTTTTCTTGCTTTTAAACTAAACACCGCATCTTTTCGGAAATTATTTTACGCTTCTTGTTTTACCGTCTGCTTCAGCTTTGTTCATCGCTTCATTTTAATTTTACTGATTTGAACACGATACTACAATGGCCGATGAAAAATATCCGTCGATTTTGAGGCCTCCACAGTTGTAAAGACGGAAATATAACTTCTGGGCAATGATGAGGCTTAAACCTTTTTTCAAGATCAACATGTTTAGTAGGCGAGGTGACTAAAATAACCAACAAGTTATATATTCGCAGCCACGACGTGATTATAGTGATCTTTTCTATTTCACCCGAGAGACCAACACGTTTAGTAGGCGAGGCAATCAAATAAACCACATTAGTCATATGTTTGCAGCCACGACGTGATTGGAATGTTCTTTTCAAAATTTAAGTCTGAGCCCTCCGTGATAAAAAATATTCACTGTTTTGAATACGGATATGAAGTTATATGTATTTAACTGTTTCTAACCTTTTGTTCTTGATAAATTTGGGGATTAAAGCAAATAAAGACAAATATTCGTCGGAGTTTATTTATTTTATTTCTTTCTTTAATTCAGCTTTTATCCCGCTTTTGTATTGTAATATTATTTATCGCACTTATGTAATTATTGAAATGCTTAGAATAGGCAAACTTAGGATTAATTCATAGGTTAGTTTAAGATTTGAAACCCGTCGCTAGCTTATTTATTTGTAGGCTCGGTTAAATTCAAAACTTAGAAATCCTTCGCTAGTTTATTTATTTTTAGGCTCAAATCACGCTGTATCCAAGATTTTCAAAACAACTTTTGTCATCTTTTATTTGCTTTATTAAATCATACCGAATAAGTTTATCTTTTGTCAATTTACAATTCATTGATTCCCCAAATTTTACTTCTTTGGCATTATAAATAATTTGTTTTACTATCAATTGTCAAATACATATTTTTCCAACTCTACATGTATTTCTCTTTAAATACCATACAAATGCATATTTTAAAAAAAAAAATCTCTACATGTATCTTTCTTTTTAAAAATGCATCATTTACTAAAATTATTTGCGAACATCTTTAAAACTATTATACTTGTAAAAAATATATATTTTTCTAGTAATAATTAACCTGAGTTTGACCGGATAACCGCAAGTTAGCGGATCTTAAAGGATGCCTAACCCCTTCCCTTTAGGATAATAAAGAACCCTTACCTAGAATCTCACTAGTTTCGCAGACCTTAAAATTGGAGTTAGATTGCAGCATTTAGTTTAATATTTAGGTGTCCTAATTCACCGTAAAAAATAATTAGGTGGCGACTCCTCAACCCTTTTACCCAGGAATCACCGAATACGTCTGTGCTCCGCTCTTTGACCCGAGCGAATTAAAATGGGGCGCGACAAAGATGGCGACTCACTGGGAAATTTAGGTTCTTCACCATACCAAGTTTAGGTTAATCATTATTGTGCTTTATATTGCTCCTTATTTGATCTATTATTTTTAATTATTTTCTGTTGAAATTTTGTATGCATAACTGCTTTAATTACTATATTCTCTTATCGCTTTCCTTAAATTGGCATTTCGCTCATATTTCTTCCACTGAAAATTGACACTATCACACATTACACGCGAGGTGTGTTTTGCACCCGCAAACCTCTTTCAAATTTCCAAATTTTTAGGAGAGTTGGTATATGCATGAGCGTCCGGACCATCCGGTTGGCCGCGTAGCCTTCTCACTCGAGCCGTCCGCTCGGGAACCTTGAGTCTAGTCAGCCAAATCTTAGAAAATTTAGGATAGAGCTATACCACCCTTTATTTTTAAGTCATGCATGCATACACCTTAGGTGGGTCGATCCTTGGTATCGACTCCACAATTAAGAAACCCACCAAATTGTCGACGGGTCTCGCTCCCCCAACGACCATCAGCATATTATGTGTAGCGTGATAATGATAGACTAATCCAAGCCTAATCATGACATGCTGATATTGGAAAGTGTACATACGTTGTCTTCATTTCCAACAACAGCATTGCAGTTTGACAGCTTGGATTATTCTGTCATATCAGGCGTTTAGGCTCACCTCTGACATAAGAGAGACCCCATGCATATTAGGACGCGCATTTAATTTTCATTTAATCATTTTGTTGTTTTCTCCTGCTTTTTCACTCGGTGCATATTATTCGAAGCAATAACTACTCGCCCTATACTAACTTGGTTTTCTTCATTTTTAGAAGGTTTATTTTGCCTAGGTTATTTTTTCCCAAAGGTTGATTCGCGTTGACTAAAACTGGCGGAACATCCCTACTTCACGAGATCAAAGGCCCGATCATTCAGCAAAATGACTGATTCAGATGCATCCGAACAGACTGGCCTGGAACTTATTGCTCTTTCGACTGATGAACCACAAGCTTCGGAAAATAGAAATTCTACCGTCCAAGAAAAATACATCGCCCAACTGTTACAACAGATGACAGCCATGCACACTGAGATAGAGCGGCTCCAAAATCTCACCAACCTGTCCATTAGCGCCAATACCCCACTCCCTGAACAAGGGACGAATGCAACTGCACCGCAAACTTTTTCATCTCCTGAATCGCCATTTCCCCAAAACCTCCCCGAAAATTCACCACTAAACAAAACCGATCCACAACACACTAATCTGCAAGCTAGTCCACAACAAAGCCCGCTACAAAATGACCCTGCAACTCCACATACCCAAATTAATCCACTCATCCAAAACACCTCTTCTGCGCAAAATCACCAGACAAATAACACATATTGATGGCACACGCCATCGATCCCAACGAGCAAAGATGTGCCACCAGTATATGCAATGGAAGCTCAACCTTTTACTACCACCATACCAAACATGGCTCTTGAAATCGGCGGTGTGAAGAAATGGACAAAGGTGTAAGGATCGAACCGATGAAAGTGTGGCGAGAGAGATTCTGACCTAAATGAGGCATTCAAGAATATCCAAACCAGCAAGGGACTTGAAGGACTTGAGTACGAGGATTTGTGTATGCATCCCGACATTGAATTACCTGTCGGATATAAAATGCCAAAATTTGACTTGTTTGATGGGAAAGGAAATCCTTACTCTCATTTGAGATCGTACTGCGACAAACTGATTGGGGTAGGTAAAGACCAGACCATCATAATGAAGTTGTTCGTAAGGAGTTTAACAGGAGAAGCACTCGACTGGTACACGAGCCAAAACCCGCGAAAATGGCGTAATTGGGGCACGATGGCACAAGATTTCGTGGATGATTTAAATTCAACACTGACACGATCTTGGACCGATTTTATCGATGAAGTTGGAAAAGAAGTCCACAGAGACCTTCAGAGAATATTCCATGAAGTGGAGGCGAAGCGTGAAAGTTCAACCCCGATAGAAGAAAGTGAGATGACCACTCTTTTTGTACAATCTTTGAAAGATGCAACATACTATGAGAGAATGATAAGCGTCATAGACGAAGTTTCTCTGAAGTTATAAGGATGGGAGATTTCATAGAAGAGGGAATCGAGCAGGAAGAATTACAAACTTTATAGCATTGCAAGCAACGAGTGAGACAATCTGATCGGACTCATTTGAGGGAGCAAGAAAGAGGAAGAGAGACGGAGTGTCCTCTGTGGTGACAGTTCAGAAACATAGGCCAAATCAAATGTCAACCTACCAAATGCCATCACCCCAGCCTCCCTACTACAATCAAAACAACCAAAGTCCTCAGCCTTCCTATTATTGCCCATACGCCCAAAGTCCTCAACCTTACTATCAATACCCACCTGGTCCCTACCCTGTCTACCATACCCAGCCAATATATAGCCTGCCTCGAGCGCCTGCCTATCCGAATCCTCCACAATATCAGCCCGCATACTTACCTCATCCACAAGTCCATGCACCAAATGCACCCAGACCCAGCACAAAACACGAAAGAAAGCCAGCCAAAACCTATACACCTTTAGCCGAACCTCGAGCCCAGTTATATGAAAGACTGAAAACCGCAGGAATACTCCAGCCCATCCCAGGAAATGTCCCTAATCCTGTTCCCAAATGGCATGATGAGACTAAACATTGTGCATACCACTCGGGAATCCCTGGACACGACACTGAAAATTGTTATGCCCTCAGAGACAGAATCGAGGCATTAATCAAATAAGGAGTTATCCGACTGAAAGGACCTGCCTCTAATGAAAACAATAACTCTTTGCCAGATCATGACGATGCAAATGTGAACATGATTACTGTTGATGAAGAACACAACTTGGAAGGGACTATTGTGCCAGTCCAGAGAAATGAAAAGGTTAAATCATTAGCCTTTGTCACCCCTATGATTACAGTCCAATTGAGGGCACCGTTCGGAGTAGAAGTACTTCCTCCAAAGTCGCGGGTCATGGCACCATCTTTTCTTGGAAAAGTCTTGTCAACCAATCTCCGAAGAAAGAGAGATGCTCCTTTACCAAAGTCTGTTCCACCTCTGAGTCAGTCATTCGTCAAAGCATGCGCCACTCAGGAATCAAAGGAGGACAATGCAGCCAACCTCGTTGGGGGATTCAAAAGTTTTTCATTGTTGGAAAGGAAGCAGGATGCAGTGTGATTTTCGAGGATTACGCTAAAGACTCAACCATTTGGGATGCAGAGCAAGAAGATGATTTGGGAAATTGGACCTGTGCCCCGGCTTTGTTTCTCCCAGAAACTAGTTAACTGCATTAATATTTAATGAAACAATGCGATTCAAATTGAGGCCTGAATCACATATATGCATTTAATGTGTTTTGCCTCTACCTTTTGAAAACTTAAAAAGACAAATCTGCATTGCTTTTGCTATTTTAAAATCTGTTTTGTTTAATAATTTTCTTTTCTTTTCCATTATGCAAACTAATCTGTCGATAATGTGTGACACATTTGAAACAAGCAAGCAAGGCTTCGAAGAATATAAGGAAGACTCACAACCGGAAGAACTGGGGCATTTTTTTTGGAATAAGTCAAAGCCAGATTTGGATGAAAAATCAAGATGGTTGATAATTACAAAGCATTAGTACGAGCATTTTCTTCTGGGGCAACGATATATCTTTCGAAGCCAAGTGGATACAGAATCATATACTAAGAGACTGATTGATGAAAAGCAGCTGGACGCAGTTGTCCGGGGCAACCTTATCAGAATAGAATGGCCAAAAACCATCTATGCAGATGCAGTGAAGAGATACCATATCTAAGATTAGTTATTCTCTATGTAATACTTTTTCTATGTTGTAAAAGTTGCTCTCCCTTGGCGGGATACGCAAAGAACCCAGGTCGGGTTCCGTTTCCTAGATTGCAAATTTCCCCAAAAACACATTTCTTTGTAAACCATGAACTACGTCATGACCTGATTCCCTCGGCGGGATATGTAGGCGGCCACATCGGCCGGTCCCATCAAAAAAAAAACCCTTACAAATCTCCTTTGCTTGTAATGAACTACGCCATGACTGATTCCCTCATGGGGATACGTGGCGGCCTAAATCGGCCGGTCCCACCATTAGGAAATATTTTCTCCTTTATATCACATATGACAAAATGCACCCATCCGACACCACGATAGGACGGGCAAGCAATCTACACAAGACTTCGGTTGTCCGCTCAAAAGATCGTCATTCTCACATATCGAAATCGGGCATTTTAAGGGATCAACTTGTCGGAGGACGCCGATAAACATGGAAAGGCATCGGCAAACTAAGTCTTGACCTAAGAGGATTTTGGATAAGACGTTTGCTTTGTTTCACCGCATGTCATTTGCCGACAGACATTTACATATATGCATACTTTCTTATAAGCAATTTATTTTCAACAAATACTTTCATTAGAGTTTGACAAGATTTTTATTACTAATATGCATACTTTCTTATAAGCAATTTATTTTCAACAAATACTTTCATTAGAGTTTGACAAGATTTTTTACTAATATGCATACTTTCTTATAAGCAAATCATTTTCAACAAATATTTTCATTAGCGCTCGACAAGAACTTTTTAATGATAAGCATACTTTCTTATAAACAAATTATTTTCAACAAATGTTTTCATTAACGGTTGGCAAGGCGGGAACCAGCAGGGGGCTACAGGTCCGAATCAGCAGGACATGCAGCTATCAAGAGCTAAAGCTACCAAGTCAACGCGAATCAACCCGCCCTCCCCAAACTCACAAATTTTCTTTGAGTACAGGTTCTTCAGCTTGAAAAAGCAGGGAAGCCACATCAGTTATGATCAATTCCCCAAAGAATTTCGGCACCACAACTCACTACAAGGATTACGTTCTCGCTTTGCATCTATCACGAAGACATCATCTTGACCTACGAGGTCCCGACTATTATGTCCGCACAAAGATGTTATTTCAATCACAAAGAACGACAACAAGGCAAACCCGACGGCAAAGACGTCATCACATTTTCGCCGCGCGTGACGACATTTCAATTCACATGAGTTTGGATCGGTAAGATTCAAAGACAACGTGGAACCCTATTACAAAGAACCGGCGGCAAGGACGTCACTTACATCTCTTACAACAGGATAACATTACAATATCGTCATCGACGTCATGGCAAAGACGACAATCATTTTTCTGACTTTACAACGACGCCAATAAAGTATAATGACGTCTTCAACGCAACAACTATCTTTTACCGCATCTCAACGACGTCAACAGCATTACAATGACGTCTTCAAAATAACAGCTATCTTTTACGGCAACACAACAACTATCTTCTACAGCATCTCAACGACGTCAACAGCATTACAATGACGTCTTCAAAACAGCAGCCATCTTTTACGGCAATGCAATAAATATCTTTTTCCGCATCTCAACGACGTCAACATCATTACAATGACGTCTTCAACGCAACAGCTATCTTTACGGCAGAGAACAACTATCTTCTACAAGATCTCAACGACGTCAACATCATTACAATGACGCTCTTCAAAATAAAGAAATATCTTTACGGCAATGCAAAGAACTATCTTTATCAGATCTCAACGACGTCAACAAAGATTACAATGACGTCTTCACCGCAGCAACTATCTTTTACGGCATTACAACAACGTCATTGACGTTACTGCAGCACAACAAATATCTTTTACAGCATCTCAACGACGTCAACAGCACTACAATGACGTCTTCAACGCAACAACTATCTTTTACAGCATTACAACAACGTCAATGACGGTACTGCACCACAACAACTATCTTCAACCGCATTGCAACGACGCTTTCAAGACAACTATCCGCAATAAAGAACATCATTACAACAACGTCATCGGCAAGTTCGCAAAGACAACAAATATCTTTTACAGCATTACAACGACGTCAACAGCATTACAATGACGTCTTCAGCACATCAACTATCTTCAACAGCATTACAATAACGTCCACGACATTACGGCAGCACGACAACTATTTTTTTTACAACAACAACGACATCAGCAAAGTCTATACAACGACGACATCATCAACGTCTATACAACGACGACATCAGCAAAGTCTATACAACAACGACGTCAACAACATTACAATACCGTCTTCAACACAACACGTCGATCCAATGACGTCATTTCAGGCGCCCACCTTATAATGAGGGTATTTTAATTTCAGTCAGGCGCCCACCTTATAATGAGGGTATTTTAATTTCAGTCAGGCGCCCACCTCCTAATGCGGGTATTTCTAAGTTATTTTCTCTACAATTTTTCTCAGCAGGTATACACTAATTATATCTTAAGCTTAGGTTTGCAGGAGTTTTAATTTGCAGGAATTTCATCATAGAGTGGAACTATCTCTTACGGCGAACCAAGGCAAATTGGTCAACGACCTACTTCGAATATCGTTCCGCTCTTCCCCATTAAGTTTTCACATCTGCAACCAGTGTCATCATTAACTCGACACTGGGGCATTATTTCTGGATTCTGCACCATCTTTTACAACTTCTCTCTCCCTTGAAATTCTGTTTCTACCATGCATACCTAATCTTCCTTCAGAGCCCGAGGGTCAGGACAAAATTGGCTACTGGTCAACTTCTTTGTCCGAAAACTCTTTCATCGTCTCCGGCCAAAGAGGGGCATCTGTTGACACCCAATTTTGTCCCGTCTTTTCTAATCTATTTGCAATTTTAAATATTTTTTTTAACACCTCAAAAACAATTTTAATCTATATACATACATGCGTATATATATATATATATCTTATTATTCTCTTATTATTATTATTATTCGCATTTTTTACTATCATTTGCACCTTTATCATAATCATAAGTTTTATCCGAAAATTCTATGCTATTTTATTCTCGCAAAATTGCATCGCATTTCCATTTTTTATTAAGCATTAAACATTTCACAAATATTATATTTTTTTTATTATCACATCGTTATGTTATTTTAAATAATTCACATCTTTTACAAAAAATAAAAAAATAATATTTTTAATGTTAAAACCCTTTTATATTTTTTAAATCCATAACCCATTTTTATTTCCTAACCCAAAACAATTTTCACCCATCACCAAAACTAATTCGTCCAAATTTAACACCCCAAACCCGCTTACCCACTCCTACTGCCCAACACCACTTTTCCCAACCCAAAACAATTTCTACCCAAAACAATTAAACCCAAAACCCCATTCTCAAACCTTCCACCAAATTTCAACTCGCATGACCAACCCGTTTACCTCCCAAACCCGAACGGCCCAACACCTGACCTTGCCGCCTCTTTAACCCAAAACCCAACCCCCAAAACCCAAAAAAAAAAATCAGAAAAATGAAAACCTAAACCCTACCCCCCCTAAACCGACGCCAAGCACCCTACACCCCTACCCCCGACGTCGCCGCACCCTACACCCATATCCCCCGACGTCGCCGCACCCTACACCTGACACCACCACTCGCCAACACCGCCGCCTGACACCACCAACCCATACCCCTAAAAAACCCTGTTCCAAAATCATTGTTTTGGGCCCTTTATTTCGAATTTGAGCTCGGTTTTTGGGAAAATGGGGCTATAAAAACCCCTTGTGTTCTTCGAAAATGGAAGAGGAAAAAGAAAGAAAAGAAAATCGAAAATTTCGGAGGTCCGATTGGCACATGAAAGATTTTTGGTTGTGTTCTTGATTTCAAGCATTTTTTCCTCCCTTGTTGTTCAAGAATTGAGTTCGAAAAGGTTTGTTCTCCACTTTTGATTCTCGGATTTTGACACCTGAGTCGGGTCGGGTCGACCCGGTTCGGACAATATTTTCAGAATTCTTGCATCTCATATTTCTATATGTTGGTTATCTGAAATTGATGAAATTATTCGATTTCGGGTTGCATCACTGATTTGGGTCGGAACATCGACCTGCCCGTCGACCGGTTTGGGCATTATTTTAATTCTTGCATTTCATGTTTACGTATGTTGGTTATCTAAATTTGGTGAATATTTGATTTGGATTTTTGACACTGATTCGGGTCAAGTCATCGACCGGTCGGGTCGACCCGATTCGGGTATTATTTCCGAATTCTTGCATTTCATATTACGTATGTTGGTTATCTGAATTTGGTGAATATTTGATTTGGATTTTGGATCATCGATTGGTCGGGTCGACCGGTTTGGACATTATTTTAATTCTTGCATTTCATGTTTACGTATGTTGGTTATCCGAATTTGGTGAATATTTGATTTCGATTTTGACACTGATTGGTCGGGTCACCGACCGGGTCAAGTCATCGACCTGGTCGACCGGTTCGGATATTTTTAGAATTCTTGCATTTCATTTCTTGTTCTTGGTTATCTCAAATTGGTCTGAAATCGATTTCAGTCTGAATCATCGATCGGGTCGGGTCGACCCGATTTGAATATTCTGGAATTTCGAACTTCGGGCGGATACTTTAACTCCTCACCGCTCGTTGCTTTTATCGCTTTATTGTTTTATTAATATTGCATTAAGACCGAGCGAAATTAA
Source organism: Anisodus acutangulus (assembly GCA_029783415.1). NCBI lineage: Eukaryota > Viridiplantae > Streptophyta > Magnoliopsida > Solanales > Solanaceae > Anisodus > Anisodus acutangulus. The sequence goes on from CM056490.1 coordinate 60,847,452, forward strand.
ATTCGAGGCCGCGCTTTTCTTCGTTTCATTTCTCTGCTTTTCAAAGATCGCTTTTAAGTATCCGGCAACGGATATTTTATCGCTTTTATCGCTTTTAAACTAAACACCGCATCTTTTTCGGAAATTATTTTACGCCATCGCTTTACCGTCACGTCATTGCATCGCTTCATTTTAATTTTACTGATTTGAACACGATAGTACACTAAGCGATGAAAAATATCCGTCGATTTTGAAGTCTCCACAGTTGTAAAGACGGAAATATAACTTCTGGTGAATGATCAGGCTTAAAGCTTTTTTCAAGATCAACATCTTTAGTAGTCCAGGTCAATAAAATAACCAATAAGTTATATATTCAGCCACGACGTGATTATAGTGATCTTTTCTACTTCACCCGAGAGACCAACACGTTTAGTAGGCTAGGCAATCAAATAAACCACATTAGTCATATGTTTGCAGCCACGACGTGATTGGAATGTTCTTTTCAAAATTTAAGTCTGAGCCCTCCGTGATCAAAATATTCACTGTTTTGAATACGGATATGAAGTTATATGTATTTAACTGTTTCTAACCTTTTGGTCTTGACTTGCGAGGTGGATTAAAGCAAATAAAGACAAATATTCGTCGGAGTTTATTTATTTTATTTCTTTCTTTAATTCAGCTTTTATCCCGCTTTTGTATTGTAATATTATTTATCGCACTTATGTAATTATTGAAATGCTTAGAATAGGCAAACTTAGGATTAATTCATAGGTTAGTTTAAGATTTGAAACCCGTCGCTAGCTTATTTATTTGTAGGCTCGGTTAAATTCAAAACTTAGAAATCCTTCGCTAGTTTATTTATTTTTAGGCTCGTCACGCGTATCCAAGATTTTCAAAACAACTTTTGTCATCTTTTATTTGCTTTATTAAATCATACCGAATAAGTTTATCTTTTGTCAATTTACAATTCATTGATTCCCCAAATTTTACTTCTTTGGCATTATAAATAATTTGTTTTACTATCAATTGTCAAATACATATTTTTCCAACTCTACATGTATTTCTCTTTAAATACCATACAAATGCATATTTTAAAAAAAAAAATCTCTACATGTATCTTTCTTTTTAAAAATGCATCATTTACTAAAATTATTTGCGAACATCTTTAAAACTATTATACTTGTAAAAAATATATATTTTTCTAGTAATAATTAACCTGAGTTTGACCGGATAACCGCAAGTTAGCGGATCTTAAAGGATGCCTAACCCCTTCCCTTTAGGATAATAAAGAACCCTTACCTAGAATCTCACTAGTTTCGCAGACCTTAAAATTGGAGTTAGATTGCAGCATTTAGTTTAATATTTAGGTGTCCTAATTCACCGTAAAAAATAATTAGGTGGCGACTTCTCAACCCTTTTACCCAGGAATCACCGAATCCGTCCGTGCTCCGCTCTTTGACCCGAGCGGGTCGAAAATGGGGCGCGACAGGGCCTAAGGAGCTGGAACAGTCGACGGGTAAGGCGTGTTGGGCCACTAGCCCATCCCCACGGCAAGTTGGCCCAAGGCTGTGGCCAGTGGTTCTGCAGCCTAGCCGGCCCACTACCATCACGTCTGCCACTATCGCCACTGTTCCGACCCCACCACCAATGCCACTGCTACTGCCACGGCCACGGCCGCGGCCGCCGCCGCGGTTATTGCCATCATTTTTCTGATGTTGACCCTTTTTGCCGCCACCGTTGTTACAGTTTTGACTATAATTTTCCGAGAACGAGTGAGGGTCATTTGACGTGGCCATCATCATGACGGAAGTTGCTCCGGTAGCCGACCTCTTCTAAAGGGAGCATGGAATGAGCCTGGTAGAACGGTGGGAGATGATTACTTTGACGAAGAAGCGTCTCAACGCCATTATAGGCCTCAGATAGACCTGCAACCATCTGAAGAACAAGACGATCATTGGTGACGGGTGCACCAACGTTTTTGAGTTGATCCATCAATTCCTTCAACTTTTTACAATAGGCTGAGACATTCAGAAAATCTTTCATGTTGACATGGGGAAATTCCTGCTCATGAGTGACAACATGAGAATTTTTGTTATCTTGGAAAATATCACGCACCCTATTCTAAGTTTCCATTGTCGTGGCGTCGGGTTCAATAATCGTCTGCAAGAAGTTTGTAGAGATAATGGAATAAATTCATTGGAGAACGGTAGCATCAAGGGTTGTCCATAACGCAGGGTCATCCTCGGGGTTAGGCACCTACTCCTGGCCTGTTATCGAGGGGATGAGCGTGCGTGAACCTTAAATAATTTCGCCCACGTCATGTATTAGACGTTTTTCATCTCAAGAACAATAGAGATGTGGTTCTTGATGTTGGAGACTGTAAGGGCAAGATGAAATGTGTTCTTTGAGGTAGACATAATGAAAGAACAAAAGGAGAACTAGAGATTCGGAGAAAAAAAATTGGGAATAAAAACCGAAGAGTGGCCGTCGGTCAGAGAGGGCTGCGGAATTGTGGGGAGAAAGAAAATATTTGCCCTAGATGTCTGATACCATCAAAGAGAATAATCCATTCATTATTTTTCATTAATGAAGAGGTCTATATATACAAATATACAATTCCTAAATATGGAAAATAACTCTACGTTTTCCTACTATAATCCTAATAGTTTTTTCCTGATATAAGACTAATACCATAATTACACTTTGTACAAGAATTCTATAAATATGATAAAATAATATACAACCACGGACATATGATATACACGGACAAACCGTGTATATCGTCCTTTATCAATTTCCCGGAAGGAAATGTGCTCTTCTTAGACTGAACTGAATTGGTTGTTCTCGAAATTCGTATGATTTTGAGGATACTTGCTTCTAACAAGATGAAAGTAAGCTATTATGTCATAATATTCAGGGATATGCTACTTTGTTCTGCTTCTGTATTTTCTTCTCTTCTATGCTTCAGTATTTTCTTCTCTTTTCGTGGTGCAGATATTTACATGTTCTGTTTGGTATGTTAAGAAATTAAATACGTTTATTGTTGCGGTATTTCTAGATGCTACGCGAGTGTACGTATCACAATTTGTAATAAATTTCGGTAAGACCGAGTATCGTCTACAGAGACTGATTTATCAAGTACCAATTAATTAATCTTTAGTTTCTATTTGGCAAACGAATATAATTGGGGGATTTCTAAACTAACGAATTAACAACTAAAATAGATTGCAGGAATAAAATAGTAGTGAAAACACACGAAGTTTAATTCAGTAATGAAAGAAATTAGGGTTTCCAATTTCATCAACAATCCACTCTATCATTCATTAATGCAAGACTAGCGATTCTTCTTCTTGTTAAGATAGCAGGTTAACTGAGATGTTCTATAATCCGGTTAGGACATATAAAAACTCAACCTAAATGAGAATTTTCTATATTTCTATGATAAATTCGATCACATAGGAGGATTAAGATCAATAACCTAAAAAGCTACACAGGCAATCGTGATACTCTCGTTCAAGATTAAACTTACGTCTAATTATAAGCATATTCAAATCTCCATTTTCAGATCTCGATTTGAAATCATATAGGTAATGAAAACTAATGGCCAATTAATTCTCGATTTGAAATCATATCGGTAATGAAAACTAATGGCCAATTAATTCTCATTCAATAAACACAAGTTGAAGAGATCTTAATAGATGAAGAAGAACATTAACAATGCATTAATTCATAATAGAGTTTCAAGTGATTCAATGAAAAACTCTAATAAAAGTAATTAGCTCATAGTCATGCTAAGAACTAATTAACTTAATATCCAACATGAACTGAATTCAAGTAAAGAAAAGGAAAAAAATTTGAACAATAGATGTCTCTAATGACTCCTTGTTCTCTTGTTTCTTGCCTCCAAAGTGTCCTCCTTAAAACTCATTTCTTTCATAAAAATGTTTCCCCTAATATATATCACGAAAAAACCTCAAAATGGACCTTTTTGTCCTTGTTAAATTTAGGTTTTTCGCTGTCCTGACGTCGTCAGCGCCGCGGCTCAGCTATTAGAGCGTTGCGGCGCTAATGTTGGGTGACGCGACCCTTCAGCGCCGTGGCTCCATGTTGTGTTGCGCCGCGGCACTTCAGCGTTCTTCGTCCGAAATTTATTTAGACTACTTTCCAAGCTTCCCATGGCTTCTTTGACTCATTTCTTGTGATCAACTATACATTTTTGTCCTTAATAGCTGCCTATTTCCTTTGTATTCGCCTTATTCCTTTCTGAATCGCTTAAAGCCTGAAAACACAAAACAACACGCATAATACTGCACAAGACAAATAAAAGACAAAAAAAAAGACTCCATAAAACACACTCTAAAACAGTACTAAAATCTACCTAACATTTATCCACCATCCTTTGCTTTCATTGATGAAAAGCACTTTTCTAGTATGTCTTACCTAGACCAATTAATTTGTTTGGTGAATTTCTCATATAATAACGCTAGGTGATTCTTTCTATTTGACTAAAGTCTCGGTGGACAGAGTTATCCGGTATTGTGCTAGTGGAATGTAGCACATACCTGGTGAAGTAGTCGAGGTGCATGCAAACCAGTCCAGGCGCTTCCTTTATTAAAAAAAATTAATTTGTATGATGAGTTGCTTTGAAGCTTTCCCATATTTCTCTGGTTCCAGGGTCTATGTTGTAATGGCCACCTAACTCTCTGCCTGCTACAGGGGCGTTATCTATCACCAATAAATGTTACAACAGCTTCTTTCATTTATTTTAGGTCTGATTTTTATATAGATCAGCATGTTAGTGTTTATATATAAAAACTTGAAGTTGGTCAGAAGTCAAAAGTGACACTGATTCAAGTAGTAGTGGTTAATATACTTCACATCCTTTACTGTCTTCTTATGCTCTTTAGGGCACATACAATTCTTAGAATGTTCAGTGTTTGGCATAAGAAGAGACGAACATTTGAGAGATAGGAATCAAACAAAGGTCAAAAACTGATTTAGTGCCAATTTTTCTTTTTCTAAACTAAGGTTAAATACATTGATGCTATCGAAACTTGACAATATTTTCGTTTAGAAAATAAAGTGTTCAGGACAGCTTGTCCGCACGTCGACTAATTCCACGGAATATATATTATCTCCCACCGACATAGATATCAGGGTCAACCTTTTCACGCTTTGATTAATTTCACAGGGTACCTATTGTAAGTAAAAGTGTATCAGAAAGGTTAAACAGAATAAAAGTTGAGTCGAGACATGACTCTCTGTCTTTAAGACAAAAGTATCTCGTATATATGCGTTTACGGTAATGGACAATAGTCTCCCAATATAAAATAGCAACAATCAACAATACAAAGCAAATAAGGTTGATTCTAGCGAAGAAAATAAATATTGAATAGATTGTTGAAGAGGAGAGGTTCTGTGTGTGTTTCTGTATATCCTTCTTCTAACTGAACAGAAGGGTTTAATTTATAGGAAAGAGGAGGGCGTTTCAGACTGTTGAAGTCAGATTAGTTGCAACGTTTCAGAGTTGTTGCAATGTTTGGCTATCTCCGAAACATTCAGGACCAAAATGTAAATAAGAAATATTTCAGGGATCAAAAAGAAAATTCCGAAAGACAGCCCACAACCCGTGACCCGAGCCGGAACGGGCGGGCAAGCCGTGGCGGCGCGCGTGTGGGGCTTAGCCCCAAACCCAAGCTCACATAGGTCATCCCTCTTCTTAACACATGGGTTACCCCTTGGGGTCCCAAACCCTTACTCAAAACTAGAGTTTATATAGTGCTCAATCCTTCCATCTTCTACCTATGTGGGAGATTTGTTATTTGGCCAAAACAATCCATCTATTCATGTCTCAAACACCTTACTTTGTGTACCAATATGTCTTTCATTTCTTAACGAAATTTGATGATATTTGGCACTCATATCATCTACTCATTTAGTAGATTAGGCATGTACAATGATATTTCCGACATGTGGGCCCCACGTTTTTAAGTCACTAAAGATGGAAAAAACTCAATCCCACATAGTTAAATCTCCAATAATCCCCTCTTGAAAGAGAATTAGTGCACACATGATGCCAAAGTTCAGCAATCTTTCAACGGAAAGTTATTGCATTAGGAAAGGTAGCTTTCGGCTTTGAACCTTTCTTAGTCGATTACCATCAGATTTATTTATTGTGCGGTGAATGTGATGTCTTGAACCGTCAGTGTTTAGTGTAAACCAAAACAATGATATCAACACAATAACTCCCCTTATTCATTTCTTATTATAGTTTTGTCCTTTGCGGCCATAGACAACTTCTTGGATTCTTAAGTGCGTACTTTTGAAGTGGTTTGTCTTCGCACTTAAATAGGTGATTTCCTATAAGGTATCCTTCTATACCCCACTCGCAAGTGTTAGGAATCATTAAAAGATTTTAGAAACTTATCATTTACCCATTATGCAGGTAGCACTTAATGTCTATCGCGGGAACAGCTTTGGAATTATATTTCTTTAAAGAATAATAATCTGAAGTGCTCTTACTTCAAGTGAAGCGCTAAAACTGAACCTCTACAGTTTAGTTGTCCCATTGAACCAAATTCTTGGGATCTCCAGTCAGTAAGGTTGGGTTACCACCATAAAGATTCTTATTGTTTGGGTTTTAAGCCCATTCTCATAGACAAGCAGAATATTTGATCTTTGGGTAGGCCTTTAGTTAATGGATCTGCTATGTTATCCTTTGATTTGACGTAATCAATGAAAATGACACTCGTAGTGATCAACTACCTAACGGTCTTATGTCTGCGACGAATATGTCTAGACTTGTCGTTGTACATACTATTATGTGCCCTTCCTAAAGCCGATTGGCTGTCACAGTGAATCATCACTGAAGGTATGGGTTAATCCCAACAAGGGATATCCTCTAAGAAGTCGTGAAGTCATTCTGCTTCTTCTCCTGCTTTATCCAAAGCAATAAACTCCAATTCCATCGTGGATCGCGATATACATGTTTGCTTAGAGGACTTCCAAGACACAGCCCCACCACCAATTGTAAAAATATACCCACTGGTGGATTTGGTGTTCTTTATGTCCGATATCCAATTTGCATCACTGTATCCTTCCAATACTGTTGGATATCTAGAATAATGTAATCCGTAAGTCAACGAATATTTCAGATATCGAAGTATCCGATTTAACGTCTTCCAGTGATCAATTCCAGGATTATGAGTAAACCTAGACAACTTATTGACTGGATAAGCGATATCGGGTAGGGTGCAGTTTGTAATGTACATTAAACTACCAATGACATACGCATATCGCTCTTGGGATACGAGTGCACCACGATTCTTCAATGTAATGAGATTGAGATAAGACCAGCTCGTCAGATGTCTTAGAAATCTTAATTCCTAAGATTACATCTGCAAATACCCATATCTTTCATGTCGAAACATTGTTTCAACATATTCTTGGTTTCCAGGATCAAGTTAAGACTACTTCTGGTGATGAACATGTCATCTACGTAAAGGCATATCATGACAAATGAGTCAGAGGTCCCTTTGATATAGATACATTTATCACATTCATTTATGGAGAAACCTTTTGATAATAAAGTATTATCAAACTATTTATGTCATTGTTTCGGGGCTTGTTTGAGTCCGTATAGAGACTTAACCAGTCGACATACTTTCTTTTCTTGTCCTGGAACCACATACCCCTCGGGTTGTTCCATGTATATTTCCTCTTCCAACTTTCCATTTAGAAAGGTTGTCTTAACATCCATTTGATGTATCTCAAGTTCACGCAAAGCTGCAATGGCTAGGAATACCCTTATGGACGTTAATCTAGACACACGGGAGTATGTGTCAAAGTAATCGAGGCCTTCCTTTTATCTGTAGCCTTTGACTACTAATTTGTCCTTATACTTGTCAATAATTCCATATGCTTTGTACTTTCTTTTGAGTATCCACTTACAACCTAAAAGTTTGCTTCCCGAATGAAGATCAACCATTTTCCAAATATGATTTTGCATGATGGAATCTATTTCGCTTTTTATTGCTTCTTTCCAAAGCGGTGCTTCTGGAGTTGACAATGCTTCCTTAATTGTCCTTGGTTCATTTTCAACCATATAGGTTAGAAAATCTAGACCAAAGCTTTGGTCCTTTTGCTCCGTCTTGGTTCAACCTCTGGAACCCCTAAGTTCTGTAGATCTGGAACATTAAGTTCCGGATAGTCAGTAACTTCTGAGTCTTGTAGAGCTGGAACGTCTATTTCTGGATAATCAGAACCTCTAGGGTCTTGTTGAGTTTGAGCATTTTGTTCATAACTTCGTTTGCACGAAATTAACTCATTTTTCTTTCGAGGAAAGATATGTTCAAAGAATTCAGCATTCCTTGATTCCATGATCGTACTCTCATGGATATCAAGTATCTCTGACTTATACACTAAGAAGCGATAAGCACTACTGTTATTTGCATATCCGATGAATATGCAATCTACAGTCTTAGGTCCAATTTTGACCTGTTTTGGTTTAAGTACTTTGACATTTGCCAAACAGCCCTACACTTTCAAATATTTATAAGTGAGTTTCTTTCCTTTCCATGATTCATATGGAATTTTATCCTTACGCTTATGTAGAACTGTATTGAGAATTGTATTAGTGGTAAGAATCGCTTCGCCCCACATGTTTTGAGCTAAATCGGAATTGATAAGTAAATCATTCATCATTTTCTTTAACGTATGATTTTTGTGCTCGGCAATACCATTAGACTGAGGCGAGTAAAGAGCGATTTTTTGATGAACAATGCCGAATTGAGCACATTATTCTTCAAACGGTGCTACGTCTTCTCCCCCTCCATCACTACGAATTGCCTTAATCCGTAGGTTTAGTTGATTTCAACTTCTGCTTTGTAACGTTTAAATGCTTCAAACGTTTCATCTTTACTTTTCAACAAGTAAACATAACAATACCTTGTACTATCATCAATGAAAGTCACAAAGTACTTGTTCCCCCCTCTAGTTTGCACAAACTTTAAATCACATATGTCGATGTGAATAAGTTCTAGATGAGCGGTGTTTCTTTTGACTTAATGGAAAGATGATTTGATTAATTTTGCCTCTATGCACACCTCACATTTATGTTGAGGGTTTATGTCGAAGGAAGGCAACAATTCCAACTTTACTAACTTTTGAATGGATTTGTAGTTAACGTGTCATAATCTATGATGTCATAAACTAGAGGATTCAAGCAAGTAGGTAGAAGACTTTATTTCATTAGATGAACAGATTACATACATAATATTCATTTTGAAGAGGTTGTCACACGCGAAGTCCCTTCCTACAAATATACCATTTTTAGTTATTATAAATTTGTTGGACTAAAAAACTAATCTAAAGACAGCCTTGACCAACAGTGGCCCTGAAACCAAGTTCTTGCGGATGTCAAAGAGGTCCATCACTTCCTTCAAAGTAAGCTCTTTGCCTGAAGTCATTTTAAGGACAACATTTCCAACCCCTTGCACTTCAGAGGTAGCGTCGTTGCCCATGAACAATTTTTCCCGAGATTAGGGCGTAAGAGGAGAATGCACTCTTGTTAGATCAAATGTGATGGGTTGCACCCGTGTCTATCCACCATTTTCTGGATTCTCCACCAGATTTGCCTCTAGCACTACAGCCGAGAAATCCACAATCATGTCGTTAAGATTCGAAGGATCATCTTTGTTTTGCACAACGTTAGCCTTGTCCTTGCCTTTGTTCTTGGGTTTTTCTTTCTACTCTCACTTCAGTTTGCGGCACTCTTTGATCATATGGCCAGACTTTCCACAGTGATAGTAGTTTCCTTTGAACTTTTCCATCGTTTGAATTTTGCCGTCTCCCTGGTACTTGCGCTTTTTGTTAACATTTTCTTTCGAATCAACCAGATTCGTCTTTGCCTCCATTGGCTGCTTTCCCTCAGATATAGTTCTTTTATTGTCCTCTTGTATTTGCAGTTTGACAATAAGATCTTCAAACCCCATTTTCTTTATCTTTAGTTTGAGATAACTCATGAACTCGTTCCACGGGGGAGGCAATTTCTCAATCAAAGACGCAACCAGAAATTGCTCGTTTGACTTCATTCCTTTCAAATTCAGATGATGAAAAATCATTTGAAAGTCTTGGATTTGGGATATCACTGATTTACCATCTACCATTTGAAATTTCAGAAACTTTTCAACGATGAATTTCTTAGTACCCGCATCCTGTGCGTTGTACTTTTTCTCAATGTTTTCCCATAACTCCTTTGCCGTCTTCACAGTGCAATACACATTATAGAGTGTATCCGACAGACCGTTCAGAATGCAGTTTTATCACATAAAATCACTATCATTCCATGCATCCAGTGTTAACTTCAGGGCATTTGTGACCTGGATATCTTCGCCCACTTCAGTCGTTGTGTTAGACTGAGTGTCTATTGCATCTCCACCAGAAGGAGGATCTTCTGTCAGAAAGCGTGACAGGTTCAACATAGTAAGATAGAACAATATCTTTTGTTGCCATCTCTTGAAATTGGTACCCAGAAACTTTTCTGGGTGTTCGCTTTGGAAATTGGCAGGAGCAGGGACCACAACATTCCCTTGAGTAGCAGCAGTAGAACCAGAAGCAATGTTTGAAACATACATCATTGGAACACTTCAATTTTTTTGTCTTAAACTGTAAGTAAAAGTGTATCAGAAAGGTTAAACAAAACAAAAGCTGAGTCAAGAGATGACTCTATGTTTTTAAGACAAAATTGTCATGTATATATGTTTTTACGGTTATGGACAATAGTCTCCCAAAATAAAACAGCAACAATCAATAATACAAAGCAAATAAGGTTGATTCTAGCAAAGAAAATAAATATAAAATAGATTGCTGAAGAGGAGAGGATCTGTGTGTGTTTCTGTATGTCCTTCTTCGAACTGAACATAAGGGTTTAATTTATAGGAAAGATGAGGGCATTTCTGACTGTTGAAGTCAGATTAGTTGCAACATTTGGTTATCTCCGAAACTTACAGGATCAAAATATAAATAAGAAACATTTCAGAGACCAAAAATAAAATTATGGAAGATAGCCCGTGGCCGAGCCCGAGCCAGACGGGCGGCGCACGTGTGGGGCTTATCCCCGAACCCAAGCTCACCCAGGTCCTCCCTCTTCTTAACACATGAGTTACCCCTCGGGGTCCCAAGCCCTTACTCAAAACTAGAGTTTATATAGTGCTCAATCCTTCCATCTTCTACCTATGTGGGAGATTTGTTATTTGGCCAAAACAATCTATCTATTCATGTCTCAAACACATTACTTTGTGTACCAATGTATCTTTCATTTCTTAACAAAATTTGACGATACTTGGCACTAATATCATCTACTCATTTAGTAGATTATGCATGTGCGAAGAAACGATGTTTCGATATGCGGGGCCACGTGTTTAAGTCACTAAAGACGGGAAAAACTCAATCCCACATAGTTAAATTTCCAACACCTATTACCTCCCATTAGCACAGATATCGGGGCCAGGTTGTCCACATGTGACTAATTTTACAAGGTACTTGTTACCTTCCACCGGCACAGATAACATGGCTAGTTTATCTGCATCTCATCTAATTTCATCGGGTACTTGTTACCTTCTACAAGTGTAGATGTCGGATTAATCGGTTCACCGAGATTTGAACAAATAGGAAGAAATTACCTAATGTTTTTGCTTTCGCTGGGATTACAACTTGAGATTTTATGATTCTCATTCTATTTTATTGATGACATTTTTATGTGCTATATTTAGCCTATATTTTCTGTAGATATTTTGGTAACACCCCCTTCCTTAGTACTTACACTTGGCATGTCAAATTAATGAATTTTCAAATTGAAAACATAGAGAAGGCTGAACAGTTACCATCATTCTGGAGAAAGAAGAAAATATGAAAAAGAGAGGTGCATAAAGAAATCCTAGGGACAGTGGCAATAATTGGAAGTCTATCATTATGTCTGGTCCACAACAACGGACCTCGTTTTTTTTATATCCAATTTCCTGATTTACGACAGACTATTTCTGGAGATAGTAGTACCGATCCCTCAATATTACTACCAGTAAATTCTGAAATATGCTTGAATGATCAGGATTTGAGAACAGATCAACTGATATCACCTACAAATTACTATCCCAGAAGAGAGCAAAATGCTCCCACAGCCGACCTAATTATTGTACCAAAGTGAATTGTTTGGCTAGTAAAGCTTTAGACACCTAACTTGTAGGCCAAAAATTGTACTTATATTCGGTTCTAATTGAGGGATTGTCAAAAAAAAAAAATGAGTGTTCAATCAATCCAAAATTTTATCAATGAGTGGAGTGGCCCGTGATATTATAAATTCCTTTAGAAATATTTTGTACATTCTAACAAAATTTTTAGTTTAGTTTATTACATAAGGATAGGGGGGAAAGAAAAATGAAAAAGGTATTATAACATGTGATTCAAATTCTTGCCAATAAGATGAAAATTCATATAATCAACCAACTTACTAAGTGATCACTTTCAAATTCAGAGAAACCCTGGAATTAACAAAAATGGGCAATTCTGAGCCAAATCCTATTTTCTGAAAACAAACAAAGGTTCAGAAAAAAGGATAGGTGCAGAGACTCAATGGAAGCTATTCTAACAAATGGAGTTAAATGCGTTGGTAGAAGAATCTTTACATCGAAACTTCAGAAGGAAAAAGAATGAAGTGAAGGATAAACATATATACATACGTATTCCAACATGTTGTTCGTTGTTCCTCAATAGCTCAGTGGTAGAGCGGTCGGCTGTTAACCGATTGGTCGTAGGTTCGAATCCTACTTGAGGAGATTTTGTAGACAGTCAGCTCTCTTACATCCAGTTACTGCGATTGATTGGGGAGCTCAGACGGAGAGAATAAATGGACTCCTCAAGGGCTAGCCGACATATATCAAGACCTAAACTTCTTAGAGCTAGCTACTACAGTTAAAACACAAATCAATAGTTTAAAAGCACTTTATCAAAATTGAGCCTTTTTTTTTATCCCGGACATGTTTATAAAAAGGCATGCCAGTTTACCGAGCCCCAAAGTTAACTTTTTGCATTTTGTTGCTTTTTTGCTTAAAGCTTTTACTTTAATTTAAACATTTACAATTCCTGTCTGATGACTTAACAAGGTGAGTGAGATTAATGAAACTAACTAATTATACTATACTAAAAATTTATCACAAGTTTAGTTCTTGTAGAATTTTGTTTTATCGATCCACTTCAAAAGCACATTTGACCAATACTGATATCACTGAGCCTGTTTGGATTGACTTATTTTAAGTGTTTTAAGTCAAATTAATTTTTACGCACTTTATAGTGTTTGTGTAAAATAAAAAAGTATTTTTAAGTTAAAATAACAAAAATAAGCTAAAATTCATAACTTATGACTTTTGACTTATAAGCCAAAAGCCTTATACACATCCAAACGGACTCTTACAATTTCTTAATTTTATAGGAAGCATTTTATCTTTTCTTGATTTTATGCTAAGAGTTTGTTATTGTGTGATATAACGAATGAAAATACACTAGTATCTCAACATTCATATGGTTCTTTTTCCCCTGTAAATGACAAAACAAATCAAAATCTAAAGAAAAACCAAAACAATTGAGATTATACAATAATAATATGCAATAAATTTACTGAAAACTCAGGGGTCGTTTGGTAGCTAGTTAGAGAGTTATGCATGTATTATTAATACATAAATTAGTTATGAGAGAATTTATGTATAGTCAGACCTTTCTATAACGACATCCTCATGTGACATCACCTCTCTATAATAACCAAAAAAATTCGCAACCGATTTTTATGTTATATTTTACCTATCTATAACAGTTTTTTTACCTATAACATCAACAACCGTCTTTATAATAATACGCTCTTTGTAAAATTAACCATATATTACAACTATCTTCTTTTTTGATAATATAATTATTAATCATTTTGTAGAATTATAATCTCTAAGATTACCAATAATAGATCTAGAGATTTTGATCAAATATTTTGATACTTTTTATATTATTTATGACAAAGAATATTATATGAATATATATATTTTCATAATTAAAAGATTTTTCCTCGTAATACAAAGTGTGATTAAGCTTAGAATTTGATAATTCAAAATTAAAAATAGATTTTATATATCTTTTTTCTTATAACAGCAAAATATTATTTAAATGTCAATGTTGTTATAGATGTATAATAGTCATTTGCTATAGCAGTAAAAAAAAAATTCATACCAATGATGTTATAGAGAGTTTTGACTGTATTATTTTATGCAAGGCTTAATTATTCATGTATTAGTTATTTCATCTTATATCATGCATAAAATAATACATAGATTCCATCATAACTTATACATGTATTAGTTATGTGGATTTTTTAATCGCAAATCAAATATTGTATTAGGTGGGGTGAATTTTATACATAGCAAAAATACTACCAAACATGATACTTCCTCCGTCCCAATTTATTTTAAAATTTGTGGTCCAAAACAAGCCTTAAATATTTGTGTGGCCGTAAATCATCTCATAAAATTAAGTTGTTTCTAAATATAAAAATGTGACATTCTTTTTTAGTCAAACTAAAAATGAAAGTATATCACATAAATTGAGACAGAAAAAATATTAATTATGCAGAATTTTATATTTGAATAACTTAGCTCTGCTATCAAATGACCGCTTAGTACAACAAAAAATTTCTGAAGTAATTGGTTGAACCAAGTATTAACATTTTTACCTTATACTTAAAATTATGGGAGAAGGGTAAAATATTACTCCACTTTGAGAAAGGGTTAAAAATATCCCTCTATTTTGAAAAAAGAGGGCATAGTTTATAACGGAGAATATTTTCATCCTTTTCTCAAAATAGAGGGCATAGTTTTTATCATTTTCCCTAATAACCAATAATAAAGTGAACTTTAATCCCCAAATATTTGCCAAATATCAGTTTCCTCCCCAAATATGATGCAAAACCTATAAAATTTGAGCTCCGCCATTACTCCAAAGGTTGCTTTATTGGTGGATTTGAAACCCCAAAATCGAAAATGGAGGCCAAAATCAACCAATTCTTTGGGCCCATTGTTACATTCATCAATGGTGGGGACCAGCTTCCTTGGTGCTCTTCTGACATCATTGTCGTAAGCATTCTTGAATGACCCCACTATTATTAATTTTCATTAAAGCATTGATTTTTACATTCATATTTGATGTTTTTAATGTTTTGGTATTTCGGGGTTCGAGTAATTTGAGGTATCATGTAGTCCTTCCATCTCAAATTATTTATTGTTGTTACTAAAAATAGTTCTTTCAAATTATTTGTTGTTTTAGAAGTTTTAAGGCATAATTAATTATTCTTTTTTCATTTTAGACAAAGATGAAGATGACACATAAATAGATTAATATTTAATTAAGAGATATTATAACTTAGACACACTAAGGATAAAATATGACAAATACCCCTACTAACTAATATTTTTAAGGGGGTGTAAATAGAAAAAGAGGCAAATAATTTGAGACGGAGGGAGTAAGTGGGTAATTGTTGTTAGAGCTAAGATTTCAATTTTATGGGTTCTGTATTTGAGAAGATGACTTCAAGTGCTGAACTAAGTTCTACATTTTAATATGTGTATATATTTAATAATTCTTTTTAATACAAATACATTGTTTGAGCAAAAGAATTCCGTTTCAGCCCCGTAACTAGGCTTCTACCTTCTACATGCTAGTTGGCAGTTGGACATGTCTTATTTAGTCTTTTGCTATGATTTGACCATTTATATATGAAAATTGTTGCTTTGGGTTGCTGGAACTATGAAGAAAGTTATGTTTTTTTTACTAACGTTAAAAGAATTTGATCTTGTCAATGAAGAGTATTAATAAGAAAATACTAGGTAATCTATTTCCATTTGTAAAAGCCTGGGTGAACAAAGTTATTGGGTATATGTGCTAGTGGGAGATATCAAATATCTCGTGTAATTAGTCGAAGTGTGTACAAGCTAGCCGGACAACATGGTTATCTAGAATAATAAAAGTTGATTTAGGTTGCAGGAACTTTAAAGAAAGATCTGTTCTTTTTATTAACATTAGAAAATTGTGTTATTGACAAAGGTAGAGGTAATGTTTGCGTATATCCTATCCTCCCCAAATTCCACTCGTGGAATTACACTGGGTATGTTGTTGTTGATAAGGAAGAGTCTATCGGCTAACACTGTTTTTATTAGTGAATTTAGAATAGGATTCTATTATTCTTGCATTGGAGATACTTTGTGTTAGCCATTTTAATCTGTTGATTATACAGTTCAAGTTGTGATTTTCCTTATATTAGCATGCAGTAGTGGCCTTACTTGGTAGTTCACTAGTTCTTATAGAGCCCTGAACATAATAAGGTGGATGCCCATGTGTAATTCTGTAGGCCACCAGCATGTTGTCCAGAGGTAACTTTGGTAGTTGGATTTACCTTGAATCTATTCTCAAGTTAGAGGTTCTGCTGTAAAATGGAACAATTATAAATCTTCCTATTAGTCATTAGTTAGTGAATCAAATGATTCTGCTGTACAGTACTATGTTGCTTTTGGTGCTTAGTCTTATGTGCCTATGCATATTGATATAGGGCTGTGAGAGAGTAGTTGCAGATGCTACAAAAGGTGCCTCTGATGAAGGAAAAAATGAGAGCATTATGAGATTGTCATGGGCTCTTATTCATTCTAAGCAACCTGAAGATGTGCAACGAGGGATAACTATGCTTGAGGGTGAAAATTTTGTCAGATCTTTTACTCAATTTGTGTTACAAATTTTCTTTTGACTTTCTAGTGCTTCTACATAGTTCATAATATCTAGTCTAGTTTAGAAATGCTTGTGAATTCTGATACTACCACCGACTATCTATTTTCATCGTTCAACTCCTAGTTTCCGTAGATCTCAATAAAAAAAAGTCAGCCCGGTGCACTAAGCTCCCGCTATGTGCGGGGTCCGGGGAAGGGCCGGACCACAAGGGTCTATTGTACGCAGTCTTACCTCACATTTCTGCAAGAGGTTGTTTCCACGGCTTGAACTCATGACCTCTTGGTCACATGGCAGCAACTTTTCCGTAGATCTAATATTCATGCAATTTAAATTCATAGTCTTTTTTGCTTCTTTTATGGTTTTATTTTTCCAGCTTCAGTTGCCAATTCAAGTAGTCCACTACAGCAACGAGAAAAGCTTTTATCTTTTAGCTGTTGGATATTACAGAAGCGGGGAATATTCAAAGAGCAGAGAGCTTACAGGTCAATGTTTTGAGGTCTGGTCCTAATCTTTTCATTGTTATTAGTCATTTTCTGTGAAATCTCTACTTAAATATCTAATTCTCGAAATCAAATTGTTATTTATCGATCATGTGAGACAATCAAAATTTAACCACCGTATTTAGTTTTCCTAATAGTTTTTTCTTTCCTTTAGATTGCACCGGATTGGAGACAGGCATTGTCGCTTAAGAAGGCTATTGATGATAGAATTACTAAGGGTAACGACAAGAAACTTCTTTCCTTGCTTGCTCGTTTTTGTATACCAACTTACCAAATTGGATTCATTTGTGTTTATGTGATGCAGATGGTGTCATTGGTATAGGAGTTACTGTGACTACTATAGGACTCATTGCTGGTGGAATTGTAGCATCGTTGGTCCGAAGAAACTGATATCGGACTGCTCTATCATGCTTTACAAAACAACCACTGAGGTGTTATTAACCAGCTCGGTAAAATGCCACAAAAATCTGACTCTCAATTGACAGAGAAGATGAATGAAACGTATTTTTTTCGTTTCTTTTCCATTATCCTGCCTTTTTCTTCTCTTCAACTCGTTTAAGGGAGCCAGTGAATGTTTTATATGTTGTGCGTGGAAGCAATAAATATCAATAAATAGTGGTATAGGATATATCAAAGCGGTACAACAAAACACACAGAATTACGTGGTTCGGAAATTTTTCTACTTCCACGGGAGGCAGTAGATATTATTAAACAGAGTAGGAAATATACAGATTTCCCACTAATAATATCTCTCAGGTGTTTCCCAAAGTGTTTCCCAATACTCACATATACTCTCTTATACAGAATGAGTATTTCTCTATTTCCCCCAACTGATAGCTCTTTTTTTTCCTGATTTTGGGATGTTGTGATTATACAATAATCTCATCTATATATAGATGAGGAAATGCCCCTCTCCTCCACGTACAATGCATGAAGACATGCACATAAGTCTTCAATAGTAGATGGCCTAACTCTTGGCTGCCAACTTCAGCAAAGATGGCTTCAACAAAAGGGGCTTGACCTTTGAACCAATATTCAACAATCTCCACCTTGGCGAAATGTTCATAGCGCTGCCTCCAAACGCGCCCTAGGCGCTCTAAGCTCGAGAGATGTTGATCAAGTTCAGACAGTGTTGAAACTTGATCCCAGTAACCACTTTCATAAGCGTATCTGCAGTCCCGACTTTCTGAAGAATGACATTAAATGCCTGATTATCCCTTTATCTTAGCAAACTCGTATGAAAGGATCTGATTTGTATTCACCACCATTGTCAGATCTGAGTCTCCTGATTTTCCTGCCTGTCTGAGTCTCTATCATTTTCTTCCATTTAAGAAAGATATCCAAAACTTCATCTTTGTGATGCATGGTGTATACCCAAACATATCTAGAGAAATCATCAATGAATGTTACAAACCACCGTTTACCTCCTAGTGAAGCATTCTGGGAAGGTCCCCAGACATATGTGTGGATGTAATCCAAAGTTCCCTTAGTGCGATGAACAGTAGTACCGAACTTGACCCTTGTTTGCTTTCCCAATACACAGTGTTCATAGAAATCAAACTTTCCAGTCTTGGAACCTTTCAGTAGACCTTGCTTCACTAAGCCTTGCAAACCCTTCTCTCCAGCATGCCCTAAGCGCATGTGCCAAAGGCGTGAAGAATTAGTTGTCTTCTCTTCAGAACTGCTAGAGACAGTTGCTCTTCCTGTAACAGTACTCCCATCTAGGAAGTATAGATTCGCCTTTCTGGTACCTTTCATCGCTACAAATGCACCTCGTACAACTTTCAAGACTCCATTTTCCAATGTTACCTTGTAACCATCAGAATCCAGAACACCTAAAGAAATAAGGTTTTTCTTTAGATCAGGAATGTACCTCACATTTGTAAGTCGTCTGATTGTACCATCGTGCATCTTCAGTCGTACTGTTTCGTTGCCCATAAGCACAACCACCGTCGAGTTCTTCAAAACTCGAGAACCAATGTCTATTCGGACACATATGATAGGAACATCCGGAATCAATTATCCATCTGTCTGAATACGTGTTTGATGATGAAACTGTGAAGGCTAATTCTTTTTCATCAACCTTCTGTGCAACATTTGCAGTTGACTTGTCCTTGTTGGGACAATTTTTCTTCCAGTGCCATTTCTGGTGACAATAGGCACACTCGTCTTTCGCAAGATGTCTTCTTGATGACTCTCCTCCGGACTTGGATCTGGATCGACCCCTATTATTTGATCCACCGGATTTGTTGTTCCACTTGCCTCTGGCTGCAGTCAGTGCTTCTGGTGTTGAGTCTCTGTGATCATATTGATCCTTCTTCCGGTACTCATTATTCACTAAAGCATTAGAAACATCTATAAACTTAACCTCATCTTTACCATATAATAGAGTTGTGGTTAAATGTTCATAGCTTTCAAGTAAAGAATTCAGTAACAACAATGCTTTATCTTCATCAATAATTTCGACATCTAAATTTTGGAGATCAGCAAAAAATTTATTGAAATTATCTAAATGCTCAATCATAGGGGTACCTTTCTTGAACTGAAAACGAAAAAGTTTCTTCTTCAGGTAGAGTCGGTTCTCTACCTTTTTGTCATGTACTTGTCCTCTAACTTCTTCTAGAGGACTGCGACCACCTTTTCTTTCATGACAAAATACTTCTAGTCTTTTTCCAAACATAATCGGATGGTGCCACAAGCTTGACGGTTGACATAATTCCAATCTTCATTGGAATAATCTTTTAGCATGGTTTCCAATGCAATATTAGATCCTTCTCGGAAAAGCAGATCTAACACTTCACATTGCCACATGCCAAAGTTATTAGTGAAAATGGGTCTATGCCAAGAAAAAAGGTGTACCTAGTAAAGACATCATCTGATACAAAGCCAGACTGGTAGCAAAAGGCTATGCTCATAAAGAAGGAATAGATTACAATGAGATATTCTCACATGTTGTTAAGCATTCATCTATTCAGATACTATTGGCTTTGGTAGCACAGTTTGATCTCGAGTTAGCTCAACTCGATGTCAAAACTGCATTTCTCCATGGCACTTTGAATGAAGAGATCTACATGTCTCAACCTGATGGCTTCAAAGTTCCAGGACGTGAGAATTGGGCTTGCAAGCTGAGTAAGTCACTGTATGGTTTGAAGCAGTCACCGGACAATGGTACAATCATTTTGATAGTTTCATCAGAGAACAGAAGTATATCCGCAACCAGTTTGACCACTGTGTGTATTTTCGAAAACTCCAAAATGGTACTTTCATTTATTTGCTCTTATATATTGATGATATATTGATTGCATCTAAGAGCAAGGTGGAGATCAACAGATTGAAGGCTCTACTAAGTTCAGAATTTGAAATGAAAGATCTTGGAAAAGCTAAAAAGATTCTTGGGATGGAGATCACAAGAGATAGAGTTGCAAGCACAGTCTGTCTGAAACAGACTCAGTATCTGAAGAAAGTACTTCAAAGGTTTGACATCAATGAGAAGACCAAACCAATAAGTACACCGCTTGCTCCTCATTTTCAGTTAAGTGCAAAGATGTCACCCAGCACCACCGATGAGAAGAAGCAAATAGAGCGTATTCCGTATGCAAATGTCGTTGGTGCATTGATGTATGCAATGGTATGAACCAGACCTGATGTTTCGCATGATGTTAGTATGGTGAGTCGCTACATGCACAACCCTGGTAAAAAACACTGGCAAGCAGTGATGTGGATTCTACGGTACATCCATGGTATTGTGGATATTGGTTTGAAGTTTGAGAGAGACAAGATTGATGGTAAGCACCTAGTCGGATATGTGGATTCTGACTACGCTGGAGATCTGGATAAGCGTCGATCTATTACTGGTTATGTGTTCACAATGGCAGGAGGAGCAGTATATTGGAGATCAACATTGCAGTCAACTGTAGCTTTGTCTACTACAGAGGCAGAGTATATGGCTGTAATTAAAGCATTCAAAGAAGCTATCTGGCTTCTCGGGTTGACCAAGGATTTAGGCATTGTTCAAAAGAACGTGAAGATTTTTTGCAACAGAAAGAGTGCCATTTGTTTGGCAAAGAACCAAATCCATCACGATCATACAAAGCACACTGATGTTCAATTTCATTTTATTGGGGAAATCATTGATGAAGGGAATGTCATTCTTCAGAAAGTCAAGATTGTAGATAACCCTGCAGATATGCTTACGAAAGTGGTTACTGGGATCAAGTTTCAGCACTGTTTGAACTTGATCAACATCTCTCGAGCTAAGAGCGCCTAGGGCGCGTTTGGAGGCAGCGTTATGAACATTTCGCAAAGGTGGAGATTGTTGAATATTGGTTCAAAGGTCAAGCCCTTTTTGTTGAAGCCATCATTGATGAAGTTGGCAGCCAAGAGTTAGGACATCCATCATTGAAGACTTATGTGCATGTCTTCATGCATTGTACGTGGAGGAGATGGGGCATTTCCTCATCTATAAATAGATGAGATTATTGTATAATCACAACATCCCAAAATCAGAAAAGAGAGAGCTATCAGTTGGGAGAAATACTCATTCTGTATAAGTGAGTATTGGGGAAACAGCTAAGAGATATTATTAGTGGAAAATATGTACTATGTATATATCCTACTCTGTTTAATAATATCTATTGTCTCCCATGTAAGTAGGCAAATTGGCGAACCACGTAATTCTGTGTGTTTTGCTGTACCGCTTTGATATATTCTATACCGTTATTTTGTTGCTTCTGCGCACAATAAATTGTATATAATACCGCTATATTTGGCTCTGATACCAATTTGTTGTGCGCGGAAGCAATAAATAGCGGTGTAGGATATATCAAAGCGGTACAACAAAACACACAAAATTACGTGGTTCAGCAATTTGCCTACTTTCACAGGATGCATTAAATATTATTAAAAAGAGTAGGAAATATACATATACAGATTTCCCATTAATAATATATCTAGGTGTTTTCTCAATACTCACATATACTCTCTTATACAGAATTAGTATTTCTCTCTTTCTCCCAATTGATAGCTCTCTTTTCTGATTTTGGGATGTCGTTATTATACAATAATTTCATCTATTTATAGATGAGGAAATACCCCCTCTCCTCCACGTACAATGCATGAAGACATGCACATAAGTCTTCAATTGTGGATGGCCTAACTCTTGGCTGCCAACTTCAGCAATGATGGCTTCAACAAAAGGGGCTTTACCTTTGAGCCAATATTCAACACTATAGAATAATGATAGGCCAAAACGGCTGACATTCTTGTGATTTTTGGTATCGAATTGCGCGGTTGGGTAAAGGCTCACGCAAATCTTGACTACCCTATGTAAGACGTGATGTATTATGCTAGCTTGACTCTCTAAAAATGATGTCCTACCTATGTCGGATCCTCCAAAAATGCACTAATCTTGGAGGATCCTACATGCACCCGTCGACATTTTTGAAGAGTTCGAGCAACATAGGTTACTAGTGTGATTTTATCCTCTTTTTCCTTTTTCGCGTGTCATGTTTTAGAAAAAACGATATGAACCTATTGAAATCGATCAAATACATGGACTATACAATTCTTTCTACATGGTCTACGTATGTTCTATGTCCAATTGAGTAATCACTTGTAAAACCAACTCTTCAAATACATTCACTTACCACCTGTAAACTAGTCAAATTAGAAGTACTTTTAGTCCAAAATTACATTAATTAACAACAAATTCATGACAGGGTCAAACTCTTGCATGCTCGACCTATTCGATAAAGAAAAACTTGAGAGATTGCTTGGAAATAAGATTCTTGCTGCTGGCAGACGGCTAGCATATTTTATAAAAATGATGAACCAAACGCCAAAGCCAAAAGGGTAAAATAAATATTCTTCTCATTGCCAATCACTTTGGATAATTTCATTTCTCTCAAATGACTTTAACTGCTTGGATAATAATGAATAAATTCGCCAATGGTTCTAAATACAAAGAAACAAAAGGGAGGTACAATAGCATCTTTCGCCCCAAACTAAGGTAATAGTTGTCCACTAAATATCCTTTTTCCACGCATACAGATAGTATTGCAAAACAATGTTGTTCGGATTTTCCAAAAATGTTGTCACACTCTATCTTCCAAAAATGCACCATTTTTGAGGATTCAACACGCACCCGACGTTATTTTTGAAGAGTCCGAGCAATATAGCTGCAAAGTCCAGACAATCAATGAGTGTATATTAATAGCCAAGCCCACTCTTTACCCTTGTCAATCAGTATCACATTCTTCAGGTATAGTTTTCTGAAAGAAATAATCCCCTTGATTATTTTCATTAATTGAAAGGCTATATATAAGTTACATATTTCCATAATAGGAGAATCCTATTCCTATTCTATTTCTAAAATCTTATTCTACCATAATTGTATAGTGTATAACACTAATTAAGGTAACCTTTACACTACAATATACTACAAATATATATACCATATATACAAGATTTTCTCTTCAACATTCTATCCAAGAATGGGCTTACTGCCGAGAGCCCAGTCCACTGTATTCCTGTGATATACACTTCTGTATATTCAGTGTATATCACAGGAATATTTCCTTGTTTAACACACCCCGCAGTCATAGCGGGCGGTCTTCGAACGCTGAGACTGTCCCTAAAATCTTCAAATAGGACCGCTGGTAGACCCTTTGTAAAGATGTCTGCAATTTGATAACGCGACGGGACATGGCATACGCGAACGTGACCCTTTGCAACCTTTTCACGGACAAAGTGAATGTCCATTTCGATATGCTTGGTGCGTTGGTGTTGAACCGGGTTACCTGAAAGGTAGATGGCACTAATGTTATCGCAATATACCAAGGTTGCCTTCTGAATGGGACAATGAAGCTCCAAAAGCAAATTACGTAGCCAACATGATTCGGAGACCACATTCGCTACACCTCGATATTCTGCCTCTGCACTCGAGCGTGATAGAGTTGCCTGACGCTTTGCCGACCAGGAGACCAAGTTGTTGCCAATGAACATACAGTAGCCAGAAGTCGACCGTCGGGTGTCGGGACAACCACCCCAATCAGCATCCGTGTAAGAGACTAGGTCTAAACAAAAGTTTTTACACTACAATATACTACAAATATATATACCATATATACAATATTTTCTCTTCAGCATTCTGTCCGAGAATGGGCCTACTGCCGAGAGCCCAGTCCACTGTATTCCTGTGATATACACTTCTGTATATTCAGTGTATATCACAGGAATATTTCCTTGTTTAACATTTTCATTGATCAAGCGATTCATCATTTCTCCCTCTTTCATCACAAGGCGTGGTCCGACTAAGAAAAAAAAATCACAACTTCTTCCCGTGTAATTGAAACTTTTTCATGGCTGATCATAATGAGAACCTTACTCCTAGTAAGCTTCTTCAAGCTGAAACACAATCATGGAACCAACTCCATTTCTTCATACAACATGTAACATTGAAGTGTGCACTTCAATGTCACATACCTAATGCCATCACCAAACATGGCAAACCAATGACTATCAAAACTCATGGCTTCCCTCCCTATTAGGCCTTCAAAATTTCCCTACTTTCATCGCCTTACTCGATTATTAGTTCGTTATGACTTGTTGATTCTACAAAAACATGAAGATCATGATGTTGTTGATGATGATGATAAAGGGTATTATTCGCTTGCACCACCTGATCGATACGTAGTGAAGGATGGGCCCGGGAACTCGATGGAAGATCAAGATACTTTTTTCTTTAAAGCATGGAATTGTTTAGGTGATTGGTTCAAGAATGAGGATCCAAGTGCATTTTATACAGCATATGGAGATTATTTCTGGGACAAACTATCGAGAGATCCGAGTAGTGGAAATTGGTTTAACGAGAAAATGGCTAGAGATTCACGATCCTTCATGAACGTGTTGATTGGCGACGAGTTTAAGGATGTGTTCAAAGGATTGGCATCTCTTGTGGATGTTGGAGGAGGGACTGGAACTGTTGCAATGGCCATAGCGAAAAATTTCCCTGACATGAAATGTATTGTTCTTGAATCTTCCCCCTGTTGTGGCTAACTTGCAAGGAAGTGGAAATTTGGAGTTTGTAGCAGGGGATATGTTTGAAAAAATTCCCCTTGCTAATGCAGTTTTACTCAAGGTAAATCACCAGACTTTCTTCAGTTTTTGTATGACTGATGTCTAGACGTGTTTATCTGTATTTACATAATATTGGAATGAGATGAGTTTAAAAGATGGCGTAACATGGCCGGGCTGACTCCGTTAGGCAAGAGGACCCCTTACATATTGACTGGCATGTTGATAGGCTATAAGTAGGCCGTTTGCTATTGCTATAAGGGCGCTATCGCTCATAATGGTTGACAGTATTCTGGCCATACATGCATTCCTAATTTAGAGATGATTCATATGGCCGACATTTTTTTTGCATATATATAAACTCTTGAATCTCTTTAACATAAATAAATCTTATAATGTAGTGGCAAAGGTAGTGCAAAATTTGCTTTAGGTAGCAAGTTTGAATTCCAAGTGTGACACTTGTTTTTGAATTCCCTTATTATGAAGGTCGCCTATAGATAGGAACGGAGCTAGAGGGGTGGAAGAGGGTTAATCTGAACCCCTTTCGCCGAAAACTTACACTATATGTACAAGGTCAAACAATTTTTTTATGTATATATAGTAGATATTGAATCTCTTGATAAAAGTCTTGTCTTTATGACTGCCTATAGTAGAGGCAAGGCAATATACAAATTCCATAAATTATGTATTACTATTAGTTTCTCTTATTCTTTTTTATTTCTCGTCACTTCTCTAATTAACTTCAGATATGTTAAATTTGCAGTCAATTTTGCATGATTGGAATGATGAAGAATGTATGAAAATTTTGAAGAACTGCAAGAAGGCAATAACAGGAAGTGGAAAAGTTATAATTATAGACATGGTGATGGAAAATCCAGAGTTGGATGATGAATCTGTTCAAGCACAGATCTTCATAGACATGCTGATGATGGTTTTCTTGGGTAGCAAAGAGAGGAACAAAAAAGAATGAAAAAAACTTTTCTTAGATGCTGGTTTTACTTGTTACAAAATTAACCAAACTCTTGGTTTGAGGTCTGTCATTGAGCTCTACCCTTAGTCCAGAGGCGGATTCAGGATATAAGTTTTATGGGTTCAATGTTTAAGGTTTTAAGCATTGAAACCTGACAGGTTCAGACCTACTATTTGTTGCAATTTTAGTACATTTTTACACATAAAGTTATGTTTCACGTCAAAATTACTGAATTCAAATGAACCCGGCAGCACAACACTCCATCCACCCTTTCCCTTGGATCTCTCATGCTTGTATAAGCTGGTTGCAAGACGAAATATCTAGTTTTACCGTTTGTTATATTTTGGGTCATTCGTTCCCTTACAAATTAGCTAATCGTCCTTTTTTACACTTTATCGAAGCTCCAGTGTGGACTGATGGAACGGAAAAAAGGTCAAAATTGTTTACTCAATCTATAGATGATTGGTTTAAATTGTCCTCAGCTATACTTCAGGTACCGTTTAGGGTAAAAGCGATATACGTACGATTTGTTGACGACAATAATATGAATCACCCAAAAATACAACGGAGGGTAAAATTATATTATTGGCCTAATTATACTAATATGTTGAACTTTCCCCAAATAAGCCATTTATTTAATACTAATGTGTTGCCGATGGTTGGGATCCCTTCACCCCTAACTGGAGTCTCAAGTTCAAACCCTTGGAATGGAGAACTTCCTGGTAGGGGCGCTTCACCCTCCTAAGTGAGCCTATCCAGTGAATTGGAGTTAGTCGGGCTAGTGATTTTTGGATACCAGATGGTTTAGAAAAAGTATTACTCTTTCTTTCTAAATCTACCCTTACTTTTTCAATTAATGCAGTATCAATTGAGACGTTTAGCGAGAAACAAGGTATAGTTTAGAGAGATATTCTTATGATTAAGACTATTAAAGATCGTTCTTAAAGAGTTAGCATTTTTTTTCAAAAAAAGAGATAATATAGACCGAAGGTATTAGTAAAATTCATGTCAGTTGGCACAAAAGCTTAGGATTAGGTACAAAGAACTTTATGATCTCCAAGGAAGTTGTGACTATGCTTTAATGTATAATTCTTCTTTTCTAGCTGGCTTTTCTGAATACTTAGAGTGAAAATAATGGGAGGTACCCTAGATCTTTCGTATTTTACTTTCTATAAAGTTTTCTCTCATATCAAGTCTTGTATATTCCATTATCTGCAATTTTTTTCCTGTTCCATACTTAAAATGAAAAAACTCATGATACCTTAGTGTAAGAAATGAAGAACTTGCATTGCTTTGTGTTCCTTATTCTTGAGAAACTTAATAAGGGTCATATTCAGAAGTATCAATCAATTAAAGTTCAGTTAGACTACTACTACAGAAAACGTAGTTTTGAGTATAGCAGTTGTCTGAATAGTCATTTAAAGGTCTAAGTAAAACATAAAAAAACAAAACTAATAAGTAGTTCGTTACATAAACAGGAGTACAAACGTCGATAATCTGTTGGCTATTACAAAGGATTGCAGGAAACGGGAATTACAAGTAACTGCTAATGTAAGAATTGAAATTACAATTCAACTAGAAATCTGAAAATTACAAAGAAGAACAAGAAAAACTGAAAAACTGTTTTTGCTGAGTCGAGTGTGGCACTCTGTCCTTAAGACAATATTGCCCCGTATGTATCCTTTATACGTCCTGGACAATTTGTCTCCCAAGATAAAACAGCAATGGAACACTTGAGCAAAGGAAACTCAAGAGCTACCTTGAAGAATATTGAGCAAGAAATGATGCAAGGAAGGTGTAGGAAGAAACTGTTTTGCTTGTGTATTTTCGTGTATATTGCAAGTATATTTTTCTGTGCCTCAACAATGGTGTAAGGGGTGTTTATATAGGTGAGGGAGGGCTGTTTAACTGCCCCCATAACAACCATTATTGGCCAAATAATGGCCATTATGGAGGTAGTAAAGCCACCAAAATAAATGGTGAAAGACCAACGGATTTGGCCATTATAGGAGGAGTAATTCAGCCAAAATAAATGGCTGAATTTAGTGCTTGAGCGTTTCTGCTTTGACCGTCGAAATTCTGACTTTCTGAAAACTTCAGGGACCAAACTGTACATCTTGAAACTTCAGGGACCAAACTGTACATCTGAAAGAATTCTGGCTTTACTTCTGGCAAAGTTCTCTGGCCCAAAAAGATAACAGCCCACAACCCGGAACTCGGAACCGGACGGGTGGCGCGCGTGTGGTCTTTCCTCGAACCGAAGCACATCTAGGTCCTCCCTCCTTTAAACACATGGGATACCCCTTGGGGTCCCAAACCCAAACCAATTTCGAGTCTTATATACACAACAATTCTTTCTTCCTCTACCGATGAGGGAGAATTGAACACAACACCACACTTTCCATGCTTCAAACACCTCACTTCGTGGACCAATATCTCTTTCATTTCTCAATGAAATTTGACGATTCTTGGCCCTACGGTTATCTACGTACTCAGTAGATCATGCATGTGTGAAGAACCGAATTCTCCAACATACGTAACACTAGTGTTTAAGCCGTTAAAGTTGGTCGGTCGCAACTCCCGCCAAAGGCAAATTTCCAACATAATCATCATAGGAGTAAAAGGGCAGCTCGGTGCACTAAGCTCCCGCTATGCGTGGGGTACGGGGAAGGGCCGGACCACAAGGGTCTATTGTACACATAGGAGTAAGGTAAAGAAATGATGAATTAATTAATAAACATGACACTCGTGATTTCTTGCACAAAATAAAATAAAATAAAATAAAAGGAATTGGTTGGTTGGTTCTGAATCCTATCATTACTTGTTGCCTTTCGGATGGACTGAATAATAGGCTTGGATGCTTGCTAGAGATGTATCAGCGAATTGCAAACCAATGACAAAAAGTGCTGCAACAAATGCAAAAATAGTCCATGGGGTATTAAAATGAGTGTTCTGCCACTCAGCAACCCATATTTTCCCTTTATTCTTGTAATGATCCTCAATCTTGTTTTTCACATCAACAAAGGCATGTGGATTAGGAACCAAATCTCTTGCTATCTCATTGAAGAGATCGGCCACTTCTTGATCACTTCCAAGAAAGTTAAGAAGTATACCTTTGGATCTAAGCTCCTTCACATCTTCAGCATGATCAATTAGTGACTCCATGAAGCAAATATAAGATGTAACGCCAAAGTCATCTGGTGTATCAGGGCATGCCTCATACGCAACCAAGTTTAAGAACTCCGACTTGGTTGAATCATCTATGGTTATAGGTGGAAGTGTTAAAAGAGCTGAGAAATGAAAGGAATTGAACTTAACGTCTGAAAGACAACGACTCTTTCCAGGCCTGAAATGGATTCCTGCTCTCCGCAACTCCATGGCTGAACGATACGAGCACCACTCACCCCTTAGGTAGCATCCACCTTTTGAGAAAGCCTTCGGGTCTATGAGATGTGTTTTTAATAGCTCGAGGAGATGAGCAGGAAGCCGACTTTTCATGCTTTCTTGTTTGGTAAGGGAAGGCCCTTCTCCTTCACAAATCTTTCCAAAAAAGTTCATAACTTTTTTAGTACGTG
Organism: Anisodus acutangulus; assembly: GCA_029783415.1. Taxonomy (NCBI): domain Eukaryota; kingdom Viridiplantae; phylum Streptophyta; class Magnoliopsida; order Solanales; family Solanaceae; genus Anisodus; species Anisodus acutangulus. The sequence goes on from CM056490.1 coordinate 60,877,355, forward strand.
TATAGCTTTCAGGATTGGGACTTTTCCCCTGAATTCCCCCAAAGAAATCAAGGAAGAAATCCTTGATACTTTGAATGAATCCGTGAGGTTGAGGAGGCTTTGTATGTGCGCTCGAGATGAACGTTTTAATCATCTCCATTCCTACATTATTCTTGAACTTACAGCTCATTAGCACCTGCAGGACTTCAAATGGTAACTGATTTTCAAGTAAGAAAAGATCACGACGAATGAAAGCTATATCGTGGCTCTTCATTTTGAGCTCCTTGTAATTGCCAGTGACAATGCAGTGAAAGTATTGGAGGATGAAGCATCCATCAAGGAACATCATCTGTGCAAACACCTCGTCGCTGTAATCTTTGACCAATTCATCAGCATAACACTCCCTGACATTAGGCACAGTGTTCTTGACCTTTTTGTAAAGCTCATGAATGGACACTGAATTTGTCAAACGCCATGGTAAGACTCCTTCTGGTCTTGGTTGGTTACTATCTTGATCAGCAAACTGAATTGCCAGTAGCTCCTTGTACTTCTCCATAAGTTGTAGCTTTGATTTTCCATGGTGAAATGGACCGATAGAAACCACAAGGGGCTCATAGCACCTTATGTTTGATTCATTATCGCGATGCATTTTTGGGATCGTCTGAATTTTTGGCTTCTGTGATGAGACAATGTACCCTCTCCTCATCTCCAAGGAATATAGCCATTGTCTCTCATTTTCACTGATTTCATTAGACTTCGAGTTTGAATCTTGATGAATTGTGATGAGATATTCATCAGCAAATGTTTCATTGCCGATGCTCCTACCTTCTTCTTTAGTAACCATTTTTCCTTTAGAAAATTGCTTGTCCATCTTTTGTGAGACCTATGGACCACAATCTTGACAGTGATTGAAATTTCTTGAGCATGTTTATATTCGTTTAAACTGAACATCGGACTAGTACTTTGATATTTTCTTTTACTTTGGGCCAGGTGATTTTTCTTTATTGTCAAGTCAGGTATTTTGCACATTCTTATTTCTAAAATAGAATAGGATTAGACAGAGAAAGAGAATTTACTTTAATTCTTTACCTCCCTTCTAAGAAACGTTACTCATCACAAAAGGGAAAAGTGCAAGGATTCCCCATCTTTGATCATCCAAATGAATCAATAAATAAGTAAAGATGCCCCATCTCTGATTGCTTAAGTTCTTGGATGTGATAGTTTACACAACTAAATTTGATATCATTGTAGACTTTAATTTTTTTTAATATAAAAGGAGATTAGGCTTCTGGATGGCCCTTTGAATCTAATGCTTAAGTGACTGATACTCCGATTGTGTAACTTATTAGGATTTTCAAGAACAAGGAACACTAAATGCAGTGCGAGTTCTTCTATTCTTACACTAAAAGCATCTAATTTCTAATTCTAAGTGTAGAACAAAAAAAGAAACTGCAGATATCGGAATATACAAGACTTGATATCAGATGAAACTTTATAGGAAGTAAAATTCAAAAGATCCTATAGGTTACCTATCATTTTCACTCCCAAGTATCAGAAAAGCCTAGAACATTAGAACTAACATTGAAGAATTTGGCTTTGCAGGGTTAGTAGTCATTTGATTCATAAACAATTTACGCGGGGATTATAAAAGCCTAGAACATTAGAACTAACATTGAAGAATTTGGCTTTGCAGGGTTAGTAGTCATTTGATTCATAAACAATTTACGCGGGGATTATAATTTGGAGATTAGTAATACAGGGATTAGTGGTAATGATTTTTCAGAGAGACTTCTATTATATATCCCTATTCCTAATTGGTCTTATCCATAATGGTTCTTGATTCCATAGTGTGAATGTGGCTTGCTTATCACTTGATGATGATCAAAGATGGAGAATCCGTGCCCTTTTTCTCTTTATCCGTGTTTAATGTTTCTTATAAGCAAGTAAGTAAATAATTAAATGATCTTTCTTTATGTGTAATCCTACTCTTATCTTATTTTTTAATACCGAGAGCCAAAAAGTGTATCTTGTGGGCAAATACCTGACTTGACAATGAAGAGTAATCACCTGGCCTAAAGTAAAAGAAAATATTAAAATACTAATCCAATGTTTTAGTTTAAGTGAATATAAACATGTTCAAGAAATTTCAATTACTATCAAAATTAGATTGGGATCCTTAATTTGAAGAGGTTTCAAAAAATTAGATGGATAAACAATTTGCTAAAAGGAACAATGGTTATTAGAGAAGATAGTAGGAGCATCGGCAATGAAAAATTTGCTGATGAATGCAGCATTATAATCCATCAATTTTCAAACTCAAATTCTCATGAAAAATCAGTGAAAATGAGACCCTGCCAATGGCTCATCACAGAAACCAAAAATTTCAGATGGTCCCGAATATGCATCACGAGATTGAATGAAACGTAAGGTTCTGTGAGCTGTTAAAAGTCATAAAAAACAAAGATTACAATCCCACCGGTACAACAAAAAACCTTTGTACCATTCTCATCCAAGCTTGCAACAATGTCACCAGCCGTACCTTCAATTTCATCGGCAGTATCCATGGCAGACACTTTGAAGTTTGGACCTGAAATGATTACAGCTTATGAGAAGATTAATAAATTCTATGATTACAAAACTAACCCTGATATTTTACGCAGCGCAAAACTGAGTAAATATCCCAGATTCATTTGCAGTGAACGGGCAAACCCGAATGTTGTTGAGAGACTATTTACATATGGATTTATTGACAAAATTGTCACTGATGAAAAAATGAATAACCTGACTAAACTACCACAGATTATTACCAGATCAACAGAGCTGATGATGGAATCCTTTGGCAAAGGGATTTACGGAATACAGATATTAGATGCTTCAACAGATCTAAAAGGTAAGCCGATTATCATATGTCAAATTTTTAAAACATGAAGGAATAGTACCATCAACGGGGAAGACAAGAATTTGAACCAAAAGATTCCCTGTACAATGGAGAAATTCCAGGACTGGATGAGTAATAAAAGAGTATTTGGATTAATAACTTTGAAAACCATAATAGAGGACATGATTAGAAACCGGAAAGCATCCGTGATAGGATCTTCCAAAGGTGGAGATGTCGAAGAGATCATGACCCTTTACTACGACAATGATATTGAAGTAAAGGAGACTACCGAATTAACCCTTCTATTGGACAAGATTATTAACCTAAAGCATACTCATACTGACGAGACTATTCGACACTACAAAGCTATGACTGAACAAAGAAGACGTCCAGTGATTAGAACGGAGACGGCATCAACGTCTACTGTAAGTATCAAAAAAGAACAAAGTCCTGATCCTTTTGAATAAGGAGGGAAAAACTGATTATTTTTTGCAGGTACAATGTAATTTCTTGCGAAAAATGGCCTTAGGGCCCAAAAGATTATCATGACAGGGAACATGTAGTTTTACTACTTGTAACCCAAGAAAAGAGGTTCTATGGACCCAAAAGATTATGGCCTTATGGCCCAAAAAAGATTATTAGACTGGTAACCCAATACAAGAGGTCTTATTGACCCAACAGAATAAATTAAAACGTGTAAGTTTTATTTACACAGATCCTATGGATCCAACTGATTAAAACACTGGTAACCCAGAAAAGAGGTCATAACAGACCCAAAAGAATATGGCCCAATGTAGTTTAAACTACAGAAAGCCCAAACAAAAGAGGCCTTAGTGCCCAAAAACAGATTATGGCCTCACGGCCCAAAATGATTATTGAGTTACAATTGATTAACGAAAATCAACCGGACAGCTGGAAAGCATCAAACAGAACAGCAGCCCGACAAGAATATGACATTTCTCGCGAAAGTCATGCCAGAATGAACAGCTGACAGATTAGCCAGATATTGACAAAACAGCTTTACGGGAATGTTCAAGTAGTTCTAGAGAGTTGAAAGGAACTTTAGGATGAAAGTTCTAGAGTGGAATCTAGAAAGAATAACTCTAGAAATAAATAGAAGAGTGATTCTAGAAAAAGGTAGTGAGGAATATTCTAGAATAGAGTAGTAATTAAGTATCCTAACTAGATTCTTCCATCACCACCTATAAATAGAGGTGGTCTATTTGAGTGTAATTAAGTGAGTAAGAAGTTCTCAAGAAGTGAAAGCAAGTCCCAAGTGTGCATCCAAAAAGTGTCCAAGTGAGTCTAAAGTGTGTGTAAGCTTAAGTGTGAGTGTCAAGTGTTGGTAAAAATAAAAGAGTAAGAACTTGGTGTATATTGTGGTCAAGTTATAGTGTTCAAGTCTTGGTGTAATTACTTTTACAATAATAAAGTAATTACGTTTTTTTTCACGTGTTGTGTTGTCTAACATGAGCCCCTTGTGGTTTCTATCGGTCCATTCCACCCCGAAAACCAAAGCTTCAACTTATGGAGAAGTACAAGAAGCTATTGACATTTCAGTTTGCTGATCACGATAGTAACTGTTAGAGTGGGTTAGAGTCCCACATTGGTTGGGGAACCGACTGGTGGTTTGTTTATATGGACTTGAGCAATCCTCCCCTCATGAGCTAGCTTTTGGGGTTGAGTTGGGCTCAAGTGTCATATCTTTACAATACCAAAGAAAGACCTGAAGGGGTCTTACCATGGCTTTCGACAAATTTAGTGTCCATTGATGTGATTTACAAAGAGGTCAAGAATGTGGATGCTATTAAGGGGTAAATGGTGCTCGTATCGTTCAGTCGTGGAGCTTCGGAGAGCAGGAGTCCATTTCAGGATTGGAAAGAGTTGTCGTCTTTTAGACGTTAAGTTCACTTCATTTCATTGCAATCTTCATAGAAAGTAAAATGCAAAAGATCCAGGATACCTACCATTATTTTTCACTCCAAGTATCAGGAAAAAAAGGCAGCTAAAAAATTAGAATTATACATTAAAGCAGAGTCACAACTTCCTTGGAGATCACAAAGTTCTATGAGCATAATTCTAAGTTTTTGCATCAACTGACATGAATCTTACTACCTTCGGTCCATATCGTTTGTCTTTTCAAAGTTTTGTTAACTCTTTAAGAAAATATATAATAGTCTTAATCATAAGAGTATCTATCTAAAATATCCTGTGTTTCTTCTTAAACGGCTCAATTAATACTCCATTAATTGAAAAAATATATGTGAAACTGGTCCGACTAACCCCAAACTCACTGATATTATTGGATCATCACTGTGACTTTTGAATGGCTATTAAGAGTAATACATAATAACCAATTAGTATTCCTGATATACTCACATTGGGACAGTCAAAAAAGGAGTATATGAATATGATCTTCTTTGTCCTTTCATCCTGAGGTTTAATCGGGGTCTCAAACTGATTCCATAGTGAAATCTGTTGTTGATAGGTGACAGTGAGACTCGAATTAAAAAATTCTCTCTACTTCGATATCAAACTAAGTTGTATGAACACTCACATCTAAGAATTTAAGCTATTAGACATGGGGCATCCTTATTTATTTTTAGGTCTGCAAACAAATTCCAAGAATTAAAGTGAAAGTTGGAAGCTTACTGATCATATAAATGATCAAAGATGGTGAATCCTTGCCCTTCTTTCTCCTTTTCCCATGTCTACCGTTTCTTAGCAGGAAGGTAAAGAATTAAATGTTCTTTGTTTTTGTCTAATCCTATACCGAGAGCTAAAACGTGTATCTGGTGTGCAAATACCTTACTTGAAAATGAAGAGAAATCAACTGGCCGAAAGTAAAAGAGAATATTAGAATACTTGTCCAGCGTTCCAGTTTAAACGAATATAAACGCATTCAAGAAATTTCAATCACTATCAAGATTGGAATCCTTAATTTGAGGAGGTTTCACAAAATTATAAGGACAAACAAACTGCTAAAGGAACAATAATTACTAGAGAAGAAGGAAAGATAGGAAATGAAAAGACTGGTGATAATCAAGATGAATGCAGCATTACAATCAGTGAAAATGAGATACAGTGGCCAAGTTCCCTGGAGAAGAGTGGAGGGGACCCTGCCAATGGCTCATCACAGAAGCTAAAAATGCAGAGGGTCCCCAGAATGCTTCGCGAGATTGAATCGAACATTAGCTGCTACGAGCCCATTGTTTTTGCTATTGGTCCATTTCACCATGGAAAACAAAAGCTTCAACCTATGGAGAAGTCTAAGGAGAAATTTTCGTATCAGTTTGCTGATCAAGATAGTACCAAAAACAGACGTGAAGGGGTCTTACGATGGCTTTCGACAAATTCAGTGTCCATTGATGATCTTTACAAAAAGGTCAAGAACATTATGCCTAATGTCAGGGAGTGTTATGCTGATGAATTTATCAAAGATTACAGCGACGAGGAGTTTGCGCAGATGATGTTCCTGGATGGCTGCTTCATTCTCCATTACATTCACTGCCTTGTCACTGGCAATTATAAGCAGCTGAAAATGAAGAGCCGTGATATAGGTCTCATTATTCACGATCTTTTCTTACTTGAAAATCAGTTACCATTTGAAGTTCTGCAGGTGTTAATGAGCTGTAAGTTCAAGAATAATGTAGGAATGGAGATGATTAAAACGTTCATCTCGAGTGTACATACAAAGCCTCCTCAACGTCACGGATTCATTCAAAGTATCAAGGATTTCTTTCTTGATTTATTTGGGGGAATTCTCTTTTCTGCAGAGACAAAACATGGGGACGGAGAAGGGCCTTCCTTTACCAAACAAGAAAGCATGAAAAACCCGCTTCCCGTGTCCATCTCTTCGAGCTATTAAAAAAACACCTCATAGACCCAAAGGATTTCTCGGAATATGGAATATGTTATCTAATCGATGAATGGTCCACGAATCGTTCAGCCATGGAGCTGAGGAGAGCAGGAATCGATTTTGGCCTTGGAAAGAGTCATCGTCTTTCAGACATTAAGTTCAATTCATTTCATTGCTCAGCTCTTTTAACACCTCCTCTTATAGTCATAGATGATGCAACCGAGTCATTGTTTTTAAACTTGGTTGCATATGAAGCATTGCCTGATACACCAGATGACTTTGGCATAACATATTATCATTGCTTCATGAGTTCACTTATTTATAATGTTGAAGATGTGAAGGAGCTGAGATCAAAAGGTATACTTCTTAACTTTCTTGGACCTGATCAGCAAGTTGCAGATCTCTTCAAAGAGCTAGCAAGAGATTTGGTGCCTAATCCATATGCCTTTGATGATGTGAAAGTCAAAATTGAGAAACAGTGCAGAAACAAAGGAAAAGCATCAGATTGCTGAGTTGAAGAACACTCATTTTACTACCCTACGGACTTTTTTGGCATTTATTGCAGCAATTTTTGTCATCAGTTTGCAAGTGGCTGGTACTGTTCTATCAGGCTTCCAAACCTATTATGCAGCTCATCAAAAAGAGAGCTAGTAATGATAGGATTCAAAACCAACCTGTTCTTTTCTTTTTTCTGCAGAAAATAAGTTTCATATTTGTTGAATTCATCATTTCTTTACCTTACTGTCATGACGCCGATCAATCTTTGCACTGGCTTAATCTATGATGTTTGTATTTTCTTTACATTTTATGTGTGTAATTTTACAACTTTGAAGCACATGAATGGTATTACTATATTATCACTGAGACTTTTGAATGGCTATTAAGAAAGACATAACTACTAATTAGTATTCCTGATAACTGATATAGTCACATAGGGCCAATCAAAAGGAGTATATGAATATGATCTTCTTTGTCCTTTCATCCTGAGATTTATTCGGGGTTTCAAACTGATTCCGTAGTGAAATATTTTGTTGATAGGTGACTTTGGGACTCAAATTCAAAAAGTCTCTCTACTTTGATATCCAACTAAGTTGTGTGAACACTCACATATAAGAAGTTAAGCTATTAGACATGGGCCATTTTTATTTAGTTTTAGAGGTCTGCAAACAAATTTCTAGAATTCCTGGCATTAAACTGAGAGCTGGAAGCTCACACACACTTAAATGATCAAAGATGGTGAATCCTTGCCCTATTTTCTCCTTTTCCCATGTCTGATGTTTCTTAGCAAGCAGTTAAAGAATATGCTCTTTCTTTTTGTCTAATCCTATTCTACTTTATCTTTTATACAGAGAGACAAAACAAGTGTATCTGGTTAGAAAAAAGAATGTGCATTTACCTGACTTGGCAATGAAGAAAAAACTCTTGGCCTAAAGTAAAAGAAAACCTTTTTTCTTTAACTAACGTAATAAACATGTTCAACAAATTACAATTATCAAGACTGGGATCATTAATTTGAGGAGTTTTCAACAAAGATGGACAAACAATCTGCTAAAGGAACAATGATTACTAGAGAAGAAGGAAGGATCATTGGCGATGAAAAAGTTGCTGATAATCAAGATACATGCAGCATTATAATACATCAAGATTCAAACTCAAATACTCATGAAAACAATGGAAATGTGAGACAGTGGCTAAGTTCCTTTAATAAAAGGAGATGGTCCCTAAAATGCATCATGAAATTGAATCGAACATTAGCTGCTACGAGCCCCATGTGGTTGCTATTGGTCCATTTCACCATGGAAAATCAAAGCTTCAACCTATGGAGAAGTACAAGGAGCTACTCAAATATCAGTTTGCTGATCAAGAAAGTACCAAATCACAAGTTTCAAAAGTTTTTCTTTTTTTCTTAAACTCGGTACGGAATCAGACTATGACACATAAATTGAAACAGAGGTGTATTAATCAATTTCCCTAACATGCTCAAGACAAGAAATTGGAGATGGGACATTTTTACTTTATTATATGTCTGAAAACAAATTCCAAGAATTCCAGGAATTAAAGTGAGAGCTGGAAGTTTACTTACTGATCACTTAATTGATCAAATTTGGAGAATCCTTGCCTTTTTTCTCTTTATCCATGTTTGATGTTTCTTACTAGCAGGCATTTAAAGAATTAAATGCCAAAAATGTATCTGGTGTGAAAATACCTGACTTGACAATGAAGAGAAATCACCTGGCCTAAAGTAAAAGAGACTATTAAAGTACCAGTTCAATGTTTCTGTTTAAATGAATATAAACATGTTCAAGAGATTTCAATTACTATCAAGACTGGGATCCTTAATTTGAGGAGGTTTCACAAAATTAGATGGACAAACAATCTGCCAAAGGAAATATGATTACTAGAGAAGAAGGTAGGAGCATCGGCGATGAAAGAGTAGTTGATAATCAAGATGAATGCAGCATTACAATCCATCAAGAGTCAAACTTAAATACTCATGAAATCACTGAAAATGAGATACAGTGGCTAAATTCCTTGGAGAAGAGTGGAGGGTATCCTGCCAAAGGCTCATCACAGAAGCCAAAAATTCAGATCGTCCCCTAAATGCTTTGTGAGATTGAATCTAACATTAGCTGCTACGAGCCCCTTGTGGTTGCTATTGGTCCATTTCACCATGGAAAACAAAAGCTTCAACCTATGGAGAAGTACAAGGCGAAATTGGCATTTCAGTTTGCTGATCAAGAAAGTAAATATGTTGGGGTCTCATCACGGCTTTTAACAAATTCAGTGTCCAAAGATGAGATTTACATAAGGGTCAAGAACATTGTGCCTAATGTCAGGGAGTGTTATGCCGAGGACTTAATTAAAGATTACAACGACGAGGAGTTTGTACAGATGATGTTCGTGGATGGCTGCTTCATCCTCCAATATATTATCTGCTTTGTCTCTGGCAATATTAAGCAGCTGCATATGAAGATCACTGATATAGCTCTCATTCGTCGCGATCTTTTCTTACTTGAAAATCAGTTACCATTTGAAGTCCTGCAGGTGCTAATGACCTATAAGTTCAATAAAGATGAAGGAATGAAGATGATTAAACAGTTCATATCAAGTTCACATGTTAGCCCTCCTCAAGAACATGGATTCATTCATAGAATCAAGGATTTCTTTGGGGGGGGGGGGGGGGATCCCTTTTCTCCAGAGACAACAAACGGGAAAGGTCAAGATCCTGAGCGTCCTGCTCATCTCCTCGAGCTATTAAGAACACATCTCATAGACCCGAAGGCTTTCTTAGAAGGTAGATGCTATCTAAGGGGTGAATGGTGCTCGTATCGTTCAGCCATGGAGCTGAGGAGAGCAGGAATCCATTTCACGCGTGGAAAGGGTCGTCTTCTTTCAGACATTAAGTTCAAATCTTTTGATTGTACAGCTCTTTTAACACTTCCACTTATAACAATAGATGATTCAACCAAGTCGGAGCTTTTAAACTTGGCTGCATATGAAGCATGCCCTGATACACCAGATGACTTTAGCGTTACATCTTATCTTTGCTTCATGGATTCACTTAATGATCATCCAGAAGATGTGAAAGAGCTGCGATCAAAAGGTATACTTCTTAACCTTCTTCGAACTGATCAGGAAGTAACAAATCTCTTCAAAGAGATAGCAAAAGAATTGGTGCCTAATCCACGTGCCTTTGTTGACATGAAATACAAAATTGAGATACAATGCAGTAGCAAAGGAAAAGTATGGATTGCTGAGTGGAAGAACACTCATTTTATCACCCCATGGACTTTTTTTACATTTATTGTAGCAATTTTTATCATCGGTTTGCAAGTGACTGATACTGTGCTATCAAGCATCCAAACCTATTATGCAGTTCATGAGAAAAGGAGCTAGTAAAGATAGGATTCAAAACAACCAATTTTTTTCTTTTCTTCAGAAAATAATGAGTGTCGTGTTTGTTGAATTCATCATTTCTTTTACCTTACTGCCATGATGAGATCAATCTTTGTACTCGTCTAATCTATGAAGTTCGTATTTTCTTTTTGTTTCATTTGTGTTATTTTACTACTTTGAAGCATATGAATGGCATTATTGGATCATCACTTAGACAGTTAGACTTTTGAATGAGGCAAAAAGCCAGCCCGGTACACGAAACATCCCAAGTGAACGTCGGGTCTGGGAAAGGGCCGCGCTCCCAGAGGTGTGATGTAGGCAGCCTACCCTCATATACTCACATTGCGCCAGTGAAAAAGAGGAGTGTATGAAGATGGTCTTCTTTGTCATTTCATCCTGAGGTTCATTCTGGGGCTCAAATGGATTCCATAGTAAAATATTTTGTTGATAGGTGACAGTGAGACTTGAATTCAAGGGGTAAAATTTGCTCCTGAACTATGCGAAAGATTCAAATTACCCTCCATTAAGAAAGTTAATCCTTAATTGTGTGACCCATGGCATTACCGGGTGCTAAACTTCTACTGTTTAAATTAAGGGCAAATTTGTTCCATTTCGCATAGTTCAGGGGCAAATTTAATCCCAACTAGTAACGACGAGGGGCGTATTTGACCCCAACTATTAACGGAGGACACATATGTTCCATTTCGCGTAGTTCATGAGCAAATTTGGCCCTCTACCCCGAATTAAAAAATTCTCTCTACTTTGATATCACACTAAGTTGTGTGAACAATCACATATAAGAAGTTTAGCTATTAGACATGGGACATCTTTATTTATTAGGAAAAAGCTCAAATATGTCATCAAACTATCATAAATGACTCATTTATGTCACGTGTTAATAGTTTAGCTCATTTATGTCATTGTCGTTATCAAAATGGTGCATACATGTCATTTTTCATTAACGTCGTCGTTAATGAAAAATGGTATTGTAAAACCGGAGTTAATGAAAATGACATGGATGAGCCATTTTGGTAACGGCGATGACATAAATGAGTCATTTTCGATAATTCAATGGCATATTTGAGCTTTTTCTTTAGTTATGCAAACAAATTCCTAGTATTTTAAGAATTAAAGTGAGGTGGAAGCTTAGTGATCATTTAAATGATCAAAGATGGAGAATCCTTGCCCTTTTTCTCTTTTTGTCCTGTCTAATGTTTCTTAGCAGGCAGGAAAAGAATTAAATGATCTTTCTTTTGGAATAATTACTCTCTATATCAGTTGGGTAAATAATGCTATTAAAATTAACTCATATTTTATTTTCTTACCCAATTTGACCCACTTTGTATATAACTTAATTTTTTATTTTAATGGCATGTTTTATTTTCTTACCCAAAAGCACACCTACTTCTAATTTTTTTTTTCCTTCTTTCTTCTTCTCCTTCATTTAAAATCTTTAGGATCATCCTCGTTGTAGTAGTAACAACTGTTGATATCTTGTGGTGGTTTACAGAATGATTGTTAGTTTCATGTAATGTAATTACCCAATACAACAACAATAACAACATACCCAGTGAAATCTCACAACGTGCGGTCTGGGAGGTTAGGTTGTTTACCTCTACAATGTAATGTAATTACCCAATAGCAATATTTGTTTTTGCGCAGAAGTTTGGACGGAATTTTTTTGCCTCTACTGCTGGTTCTCTGAAAAACAGAATCGGATGTTTTGAATTTTTGAATTCAAATAACATTACGAATTCGTGATTTAATACAGATGGGTGCTGATTTAAAATGGTATTATTGATTGGGTGAGGCAAACTCTGGAGTTTAGGGTCCATTCAGATCTGTCTTGCTGACTGAATCCTTCTTCTTTGTGGTAATTTTGGTGAGGTGATTCAGAAGATTTTTGTGATCCGGTCCTTTCCGTAGCTTAGTTCATCAGGCCATCTCTTTTTAATTGTTATATAATTGGTGTGTATACACGTTTATATAATATTGTATAAATAAGTATAAGTTGTTGTATTTGTATATAATGTTATATAATTACAGTCTTTTCAATGTATATACATTATCAGTATATGAAATGTCTTCTTCTTCTTTTTTCTTTTTTCTTTTTTCTTTTTATACACATGATTATGCATTTCATATACAAATTTATACAAAATTATACATCATTATACATGTAATGCAGACATGCCGTTAAACTGAAATTGATTTTTTTGTGTGTTTTCTCATTTTTTTTAGAATAATCTATTACACATTGACTATTTTTGTTGATTTCTCTGTCAAATCAACTTGCAACATTTTTTATTTTTTATTTTGCTATCTAAGAAATTTAGGATTTTCGAGTTGTATTGTATATGATTTTATGTTTTTTTTAGTTGGAATAGGGATCTATATGAACTTGGGGAAGAAAATGAAAAATCAGACAAATTTGACGGTTGAAGATATGCAGAATAAAAAAAAACTCCTTTTTTCAGATTTTGGGCTACAAATTTACATAGTTATGAATGAGCTATTACATCGCAATGTATGTGTGTGGAATGTACTTATATGTAATTATCCCCTTTCTTTTTGTCTAATCCTACTCTATTTTATCTTTTATACAGAGAGCCAAAAAGTGTATCGGGTTAGAAAAAAAACATATATAGTGTAATCACACAAGTGGGTCTGAAGAGATTAGAGTGTACGCAGACCTTACCTTCACCTTGGAAGGTAGGGAGGTTATTTCCGAAAGACCATTGGCTCAAGAGAAAGCATAATAAAAGATGTCAGGCAAAATTGACGAAAGTGGATGAAAGTAAAGAAGTCTAGTCAATATACTATAAATAAACATTATGAAGAAAAGTAACAATAACTGCAGTAAAATAATATGATAGTCAAGTGCAAGAGAGAGCAGTTAATAACATAAATAAAGGGCAAAACTACAAGAATACTACTACGCCTACCGGTAAGGAGGAATACACGAGACGGCGCTTTACTATATACTAGCCTTCTATCCTAATTTGTGTCTGCCACAACCTTCTATCAAAAGTCATATCATCGGTAAGCTGTAACTACGCCAGTCCTGTCTGGTTAGAAAAAAAATGTGCAAATACCTGACTGGACATTGAAGAGAATCTCATGGCCTAAAGTAGACGATTTTTTTTACACTCGGTTTGGATAGTTGTTTCCTGTGGTTCATTAATGTATAGTATTATGTTGTATTGTATTGTATTGTACTGTATAAATGAATACAATGTTTTGGATAGACTATATCATTTATTACGGTTTAATGACATTTTTATTGTTTGATTTAAATGTATGATATTGTATAGTAACATGTAAATTTACCAAAATATCATTAATTAATATAATTATTAAAAGTATAACTCAACTAGAAGATGAAATAAATAATTGCATTCATCACTTCTTGTTTTTTCTTTGACTTTTTCAGTTTAAAAAAGCAAAATAACAAAGTTGCCTGAGAGATGCTGGGTATATAACTAAACATGCCTTTCCTCCAAGTGACACGTTTTAAAGTCGCGCGGGCCTAGACTCAAAGCGGATAATATCACTAGTGGGCTAGGCTGTTACAGATGTTATCAGAGCCATCCGCTAACGCCACCCGCCAGACGAACCAATTCTCCATAAACTTTATTATTTCTACAAGCATTGAGAGAAGCTATGTGCAAGTCCAAACGCATCAAAATCAATAAATACGAAATAATAATTCAACCAAAATAATGTAAGAATTTTCGAAATCTAATTATCGTCAAATAATAATCTCTAGCCCAAATCCCACACTAAGACCATAAAGCATCTAACAGAGTAACATGAGTTTAACTAACGGGCATGCAAACCCAAGGAAATAAAATAAATGCTATAAACTAGATAGAGCTGAAACGACAGCCTCCACGAACAATGCGAAGGCTCACCTCAGCAACAGGATCTACGCGAACGAACTCGTCAGCCGCTACCCTCAGCAATAGTATCTGCATGGACATGCAGGTAAGGAGTAAGTTATACGTAAATATAATCTAGTAAGATCTTTGACCCGCCACTTTAAATATTCCTGGAACAAGTGTTAGAAAATACAAGCACATAGATAATATGCACAAAAGTATATCATATAATATGTTGCTCAATAAGATTCAAATAAACGTTCAACAAGTACACTATATATCTCTAAACATTCTACATTCAGGACTTGTCATAAACGGTAGCGAAGGAGATTAACCTAACACCCCGACGAGTCCACGACATCATATATAATGCTCCAAATTATACTATAGCAGCAAGTACTAGGCTCCTAACATTTTACGACAGCATGTGTATGCCCCTAACATATTACGACAACGTATGTAAGCCCCTAGTAAATATATAATGGCAACGAAGGAATGATATCTGACACCCCAACGCCATGGTACGAGACCACACCACACCACAAACCACTTAATAAATCAATTTGAAAACTCTTCTCAAAATAACATAGTCGTGACTGGTCAAAGACCATCGATTCTGTCAAACACACGCTTGTCCCAACACATGAACCAGACAGACAAAACATTTTTTAAAGCAGGTTTTGAAAAGCAAGTACCCAAAGCTTAAAGTCTCACTTACCTCAAATTCACAATTCAAGCAAATTTCCCAATAAATCAAAATTGCGCTGTCGAGTCTCCGGATCACCTCAAACTACACAAAAACGAATTCATAATGGTCAAAATCCTTAAGGCAACCCACTTTATATTTTTAGAGGCTTAAACGGTCAAAGTCAAATTTTAAAGGATGAAAACGCCCTCTGGTCAATGGGTTCAAAACCTGACAAGACGTATGTTTTCAAAAGTTCTCGACGAGACGACTCCAACGATATATACAAGTCGACATTATTTGCCCCTTCAAATCAATTATTTAGGTTGAAGAACCCTAGGGCTAAACTTCCTCAATTACTCAAAATATCCCTATGTTTTCACCATGAAAATTTGCCCATAATTACGTATTAGACTTAAATAAAATATTAGAATCGTCACCTTGATTATTTGGGTTGAAAATCTATATTTTTCTCCCCCTCTTTTCTCTCTCTCTTTCTTTTTCTTCTACTATAATTTATTTATCAGTTTCTGCATTTCTGTTGCTGCTTTATTCTGTTTCTAATAATGTGATTAGTTCCCTTTTCTTTTCCTTCTTTTTGTTGGGCTTGGCCCACTTAGTCTCTCTTTTTTATATTTTTATTGCCTTTTAGTTAAATGACCAAATAACCTTTGATTAAAATTGAGTCATTACCTTCTCTCTCACTTAAAATTACGTTCGTCATCGAATGAGTCTAGAATCATACATGTAGTAAGTGTCAAATAAGTGAGGATATTTATTTCGCATGTCCGCCTCAGACTCCCAAGTAGTCTCCTCGGTTGGATGATTTCGTCATAACACTTTCACTGAAGCTACCTTCTTCATATCAATTGTCGCACTGGCCTATCAAGAATAGATAGCGGACCTTCCTCATAAGTCAAATTCTCATCAAGCTCCACATCATCGGGCTGAATCTCGTGACTATCATCACGAACATATCGTCTAAGCATGGACCCGTGAAACACGGGATGACCATCAAGCAATCTCGAAGGTAAAGCAAGTCTATATGCAACCAAATCGATTTGATCCAAACAAATGTCAACATGTACACTATATATATCTACACATTCTACATTCAGGACTTTTCATAAACGTCAGCGAATAAGATTAACCTAACACCCCGACGAGTTCACAACAACATATATAATGCCTCAAATTATACTACGACAACAAGTACTAGGCCCCTAACATATTACGACAACATGTGTATGCCCATAACTTATTACGACAACATATGTAAACCCCTCGTAAATATATAACGACAGCGAAGGAATGATATTTGACGCCCCAACGCCATGGTACGAGACCACGCCACACAACAAACCACTCAATAAATCAACTCTAATACTCTTCTCAAAATAACATAGTCGCGGCTGGTCAAAGACCACCAATTCTGCCAAGCACACGCTTGTCCCAACACATGGACCAGTCAGACAAAACGTATTTTTAAAGCAGGTTTTGAAAAGAAAGTGCTCAAAGCTTAAATTCTCACTTACCTCAAATTCACAATTTAAGCAAACTTTCCAATAAATTAAAATAGCGCTCTCGAGTCTCGGATCACCTCAAACTACACAAAGACGGATTCAGAATTGTCAAAATCTTTAGGGCAAACAACTTCTATATTTTTAGAGGCTTAAACGGTCAAAGTCAAATTTTAAAGGATGAAAACGCCGTCTGATCAATGGGTTCAAAACCCGATAAGACATATGTTTTCAAAAAGCTCTCGATGAGATGATTCAACGATACATAAAAGTCTAAAATCCGACATTGTTTGCCCCTTCAAGTCAATGATTTAGGTTGAAGAACCTAGGCCTAAACTTTCTCAATTACTCAAAATATCCTCATGTTTTCACCATAAAAATTCACTCATAATTACGTACTAAACTTAAATAAAAGATTAGTCATTACCTTGATTATTTGGGTTGAAAATTTATATTTTTCTCCCCTCTTTCTTTTTCTTCTACTGCGTTTTATTTCTCAATTTCTGCGTTTCATTGATCAATTCTATATATACCAAAAAGGATTTTCAAGCCCAAACTAAATATGCATGGCTATAGTTGCGGACCAGTAGGGTTAGAGTCTGATGGGTCTCTTAGATTTTGATATCTAATTTGGACTCTTAAAATAAGTAACCAACTTTTTGACGTAAAACGGTAAAAGTCTTCTATTACTTGAAATAAATTTATTTATAAAGGAAATAAAAAGATCGTGCCATAAAAGTAGACAAAAAGAAAGGATTCTAGATGAAATAGAATTGGTTATATATACGTATTAATTTTTGGTAAGTAGTAATTGTCAGGAGTTATATTTTTATAAGGTAAAATAATTAAATAATAATTTAAGAAAAATAATAAATGACAGCTACTATAGTATTATGGAGTACTGATTCAATCATTATTTTAATCCTCTATTATAACATCACATATATAAATATACTAGGATGAAAATGAAAAAATGACCTTTCCCGCCAAAGCAAAAAAATCACAAAATACACAAAAAAATCACAATTATTCGGTTAACCATCCATTACAGGAAAATGAAGTATTTTAAACGAACACCGCCGCCGCCGCCGCCGCCGCAAGGGCCTAAACCCTCAAAACATGTGGTACATATAGGCGGCATTCCGGTCGAGTTCCCTTACCAACCCTACGGCACACAGTTAGCTTACATGAATCGAGTAATTGTAACACTTGATCGAGCACATAGGGAAGGTAAATCTAATGCGTTGCTCGAGTCGCCTACCGGTACCGGAAAGTCGTTGTCGCTTCTTTGTTCGGCTCTTGCTTGGCAACAGAATTTCAAATCGAAGAATTTGTATAGCAATTTTACTCATTCAAAGCCTGATCCGAAAGCCCTAGCTGATCCTATTGGTCATGGCGGTGGATTTATTCCTGAAACGCAGCCCTCGGGTACTTCATTTCGTTCCTATGTTACTTACTTTGTAAGATAATCAACAAATGAACGTAGTAGGTACCTCGTAGAATTAGTCAAGATAATTTATCAACGGAAGGTAGTAGGTAACGTAACTCGTTGAATTAGTCCAGAGATAGTCAACAATATAAGGTAGTAGGTACTTCGTAGAATGAGTTGAGAGATAATTAACAATTGGAGGTAGTAGGTACCTTGTAAAATTAGTTGAGAGATAATTAACAATTGAAGGTAGATACCTTATAGAATTAGTCGAGAGATAATTAACAATTGAAGGTAGATACCTTATAGAATTAGTCGAGAGATAATCAGCAATTGAAGGTAGTAGGTACCTCGTAGAATTAGTTGAGAGATAATTAACAATTGAAACGCAGCCCTCAGGTACTTCATTTCGTTCCGCTTTTACTGACTTGTAAGATACTCTTTCTGTCGCAATTTATGTGACACTTTTCGCTTATCGAGAGTTAATTTGACTAATCTTGATAAGTGTTACTGACTCGTGACTTCTGACATAATCAACAATTGAAATCAAAGTTGGAGCTAGTATTTGAAGTTAATGGGTTCTAGATTCTAGTTGTTTTTGAGTTTCTGGGTTATAAGGGGTCGTTTGGTAGCTGGTTAGAGTTATGCAAGTATTAATAATATATGGATTAGTTATGAGGGAACTTATTTATTATTTTATGCATGGATTAACGTTCATGTATTAGTTATTCCACATGTTATCCTGCATAACATAATACTCCCTTTGTCCCATTTTAAGTGTCTTAGTTTGACTAGGCATGAAGCTAAAGAAATAAAGAGAAACTTTTGAATTTGTGGTCTTAAATTAAAAATGTGTATAATGTACGAAAATGTCCTTTGAATCTTGTGGTTATAAACTTTGTCATGTAGGATGTTTCAATTGTCAACTTACTAAATATAGAAAGTGACACTCTTTTTGGGAGTTGGGACAAACCAAAAAGGAAAGTAAGACACTTAAATTGGGACGGAGTGAGTACCTCCTTTTCAATTTGCTTGTCTGGTTTTTACTTGGCCCGTAGTTTAAGAAAGTAAAGAATACTTTTGAATCTTGTGGTCCTAAACTAAAGATATGTTGAATGTACTAAGATGTCCTTTAATCTTGTGGTCCTAAACTAAAGGTATGTCGAATGTACTAAGATGTCCTTTAATCTTGTGGTCTTAAACATGCCATATGGAAAGTTGGAATCAAAGAGTTGCCAAAAAAAGAAAAGATGCATTATTTTTTAAACGGACTAAAAAGGAAAATAAGACAAACTAATTGAAACGAAGGAATTATCAATCAACAATTGAAATGTAGGACCTGAAGGTGTATATATCAAAGGCCATGAGCCGTTTCTGAAATTTAAGCTGTTGCAGAGTATCAATTACTAGATGTTTCATTTTCTGTATTTTCAGGGAACCCTGATGCAGCACCACCTGCTTCAACTAATGGGAAAAGCAAGAAAAAAGCGGCACCTACCATCTTTTATGCCTCGTAAGTTTCATATTTCTGAATATGTTTATGATCAATATTACTGGCTTCTTTGTAAAATTGAACCCTCAGAGGCTTAGAGAGATCCTAAGCTGTGAACCAAAGTATTAGCTTGTGAATTTAAACCCTTTTTAAGAAGCAGCAAACTATCAAGGGAGTTGGTGGAATTTGTGGATTGAAATTCAGGTCATCTTCTTTAATTTTCCAAATGTAAATTCTCCATCATGCACATTCACGCACTAGCACCAAGTAGGTAAAAAGAGCATTGCATCTCCAAGGAGGATAAGAACCTTCAAACCATATACTAGTATGTTTTTCTTGCACCAAAAAGCGCTAGGTATAAATACTCATTCTTCAATTTCCGTCCTGCTATGTGTTTATATTTAAAGTGTCTGATTCTCAATGGCCATGTTATGCACATAGGTAAAATTCTTTGAAGTTTCTTCACTCTTTCCACACTGCAGCCTCTCCATGCTGCTAGTATATCTTTTAATGTCCTTAGCATTATCCACATTATAATTTCATATGCTGAATCCTGTGGCCTATCGTAATTTAGTATACTTGCACTATTTTGATGCTTTTTGCAACTGACAAATATCCTTAGGAGGACACATTCACAACTTTCTCAAGTGATTCGGGAATACAGAAAGACAAGTTATCGGGTCCAAATGGCTATATTGGTAGGTTGACTTTTCACTTTCAATAGCTAATATATTCTTTCCCCACCTTAGTTTTCATGTAATCATGTTTACATTATACCTAAATGCCTATGGCTATCATTAATCTCCAAGGTTTAGTTTGCGGGGCAAAGGTTGAGGGACTTGTAACTTAGGTCATAGGGTCTAGACCTGCACCATGCGAATTAAGCTTGGTATTTAAGTGGACAAGGGTAGAATCGCAGGTCCATTATCCCCGAGTTTTGAAGGTTGCGGTTGGTCCTAAAGGTTGGCCGCATATATGTGTACTTCATCTTCTATACATTTCTCTTTACACCAAAAATATAAAGTTGTGATACAATTCCATTTGATCTTTTGTATGGAACTAGATCTGCCTTCAGAAATTCTTTCGTTTCTCTCCTTCCATATATTACACCAAATACAGCCTGGTACCGCTCTCCACCACTTTTTTTTACTCTTACTCCCACCTCTTCTTATCCAGCAGCTAGTAAATCTACAGTGTGCTCTGACATTGTCCATTCCTCCCTAGCCAAACAGATAAAGAGTGCCCAAACTTGTGCAGTTACCTTACAGTGAAGGAACACATGACTATTAGTTTCTGCTGCCTCCTTTTACCTGCAATGTCCTATTGGGTGAAGAATATGTTGTTAAGAAATTTCAGACTGCCCGTGTCTTCTCTTCTCTTCCTCTAATATTTGTTGACGAGTACAAAGTATCCATTAAGGAGTTTTGGCTACATGTTCCATTGTGTTTTGAGGTGGTGTTTTTTGGCCAAAGGCAATAGTAAAACATGTTTTAACTGCTATGATAGTAACCATACTCTTGTTTTATGAAACTATAGATAGAAAATGGAAGATAAAATGCTCAGTTGTGATTGAGGCAATTTGTACATGCTGAACAACGACATGATTAACATTGATAGATTGTTTTGCAGGAACGAGTAGTATTTTCTTTATGTGGTTTTGTACAATCCTCAACCCCTTAGCACTTAAGCTAGTTTTCATGATTAAGTTAGGCTCAAAGTCCATTATTCTTATCATGGTATAGACCTATTCCTAAAGTGTTGGGTCCCCATGTTATGTTTCTACAATTTAAATGCACGGAAAAGGAAACTTTTTATAGTGCAGAGATCATGTCCCTTGGATGACTTGAGTAATGGATAGAATGACGACTATGTCATGCAGTGGTAGAACCTTGTGAACTAAGCACACTGTGCAATTTGGGGGGGGGGATAGAGTATCCCAAGTTGGTTGAGGAAATTTATTAGTCTCTTTATATACTTTTGGGTAATCTTTACTACTTGAGCTATTGTAACGCTCCGAACCATGGCCTGTGCGAAATACGACACTCGGTGCCTGACTGCATGTGATCGAGCGAACCACATGGCTTGCTGATCAACATGGGCATCAAAACATGCTATAGTAATGATTTAAAATATGTAAAACATAATACTATATTGATAGTATGAAATAATCATAGCGGAAGCAATCTGGAAATATTATAAGCCTGAATAACTGAAACCTGTCGTGACATGAACTATTCTAGTCTATGAAACCTCTGAACCATGAGTCTGACTGCAAAACAGTTTTACCAAGACAAGACCTTGACCTACCTCTACCATAATGCATAATCATAAAACAACTAGACTGACACCCCGAATGAGATGGGGCTCACCAACCTACTGAGCAGATCCGTCTCCCTGAAACTCATCACTTACACCATGAAGTGCAGACCCCATGCAAAAGGGACTGTAATTAGATGGAATAAGTTGTCTAGCAGCAAGAGAATACAATGGTTTAAATACAAGTAAAGAAAAGGCTAACTAAGGTAAGTAGATATCTAAATCCCTAGAAATCAGCTAGAATATTATATACAAGGGAACATATAATTCTATGATTCTGTTACACTCCCCATCAAGCTGGAGCATAGATATTGATCATGCCCAACTTGTTACAAAGGTAATTAACTTGAGTTCCAACCAATGCTTTTGTGAACAAATCAGCTAGTTGCTCTCATGTCTTCACGTAGCCAGTGGAAATCACGTTTTCCTGAATCTTTTCACGAATAAAATGACAGTCAACCTCGATATGTTTAGTTCTTTCGTGATACACCGGATTTGAGGCAATATGAAGAGCAACTTGATTATCACACCAAAGTTTTGCTGGTGTATGATGCTTCAACCCAATTTCAATTAAAAGATGATGTATCCACATAATCTCACAAGTAGATTGTGACATAGCTCTGTACTCAGATTCTGCACTAGATCGACATATAACAATTTGCTTTTTACTCCTCCATGATACTAGGTTCCCTCCAACAAAGACACAATATCCTGTAGTAGATCTTCTATCAAATTTTGGATCCACCATAATCCGCATCTGCAAACATTCAATACGAGTATAGCCGTGATTGCTATGCAATATGCCAAGTCCAGGAGTTCCTTTTAAGTAACATAGAATTTGTTCCAAAGCTTTCCAATGTTTGACTGTAGGTGCATACATGAACTGGCTAACAACACTTACCGCAAAAGCAATATCTGGACGAGTCATAGTAAGGTACGGTCTGTATAATCAGACCGTCTTGTAAATTGCAAATTTCCAGTGACTTAGGGATTGAGACGGTCGAAAAGCCATCCGTATAATTTACTGTGTACTGTCAATTTCATAAAGAAATTGTATGGTCCAAATCAACGGTCCGTAAATGATTTTACAGTCCGTATAAGTTGGGCGTAAAATCTAATCTGCAGAACTGAAGCTGGGTTTTCAACTTAAACTCCCCGTTTTGGTTTCCTAAACCCCTGAATCATGAACAAGGTTTAGTTTGAAGTTACGAGTTGTTACAACCACCTTTTGAGATTGAGTTAAGAGGTTCATTTCTCTTATTAGTCACGGTTGATTCCAAATACAACTTTAAAGTCTTATTTGTTTATTTTTTTCTGTGAAAAAGGAGATATTTGAGGTAGATTAATCATTAATGAGAGGGGTGTAGTTGTATATTTCTTTCAGCTTGAGATTCTACCTTTTTTGCTTACTCTTCATCATCTTTCAGGCATCACGAAAACACTACTGTACAAATATGAACTTACGAGGTGAAGACAGCATTGATGAGAAATGGTGATTTTTCATATATTCATAAAAATATGCTTTCCTATCTCTTTTATCCAATGTTATAATGTTATGACTGAAATTGCAGCAAGTTGTTATTAAAGGATCGAGAGGCTGGGTGCTCAGAATTCAAGTTAGTTAGTTTGACTTTCAAATGTTTCTGTCATCTATTCTGCTCTAGATTGAAAATTGAGATGTTAATCATCTAATATCTGAACAGAAATTCACATAAAGTCAAAGGTCATCCATCCCTTCAGAAAGGAGGGTGCAACGAGGCTCATGATATTGAAGATCTTGTTAAAGTTGGACAAATTGTTAAAGGTGACAGTCTCTGTGTGAAGCTTTCCCATTATTTTCTATGCGAGGAGTGAACTTATCAACAAATTATTATTCAATTTTCAGGCTGCTCATACTTTGCAGCACGTTCCATGGCTGATGATGCGGAGTTAGTTTTCTGTCCATACAGCTATATCATCAATCCAGTTGTTAGGAGAGCAATGGAAGTAGTTATAACAGGAGCCATCATTATTCTTGATGAAGCCCAGTATGTATAGATATAAACCACTTGTGACATTTGTTGTTTCCCCTAGTGACTTGTTTGTGTAGAAAATTAATGAAAATTTTAATTATGTTACCATATGCACTAGGAGTATATGTTAAAAAAGATGATCCTTTTATCAAAATAGCTGAGCTACAAATGCAGAAGTTTGCGTGCTATGAAATGGAAAACTATATTAATTCATCTTTAGGTCTAGTCTAGATATGGTCATTTTGTACATCATAGAACAACTAATCTCTCTCTAATCCAAGTTGATAGATCTATTTTGCTTATCAATTTGATCAATTTTCAGAGTTGAAAATGGGTATACATTGTTTCATCTTTTGAAAATAAACTTCAGATATTGAGAAACACTTGAAGAAGTGCTTCATGTTAATTCTTTCCAGTTCAAAATGATGAAGACATTCGTTTAAAACTTTTAATTGCTGATAATTTTGTTCAACGGGAAGTGATGAGAAATTATTTCGAGACAGTATGCCTAAGCACATTTTGAGTATTAGATAAAAGTAATAATGCTTCATGAGAAGTATTGAAAAATGTATGTATCGAAAATTGAAATGAAGTCTATACATATCATTGTTTTGACTATTTCTTTGTATATTTGTTTTGGTTGGTGTGCTATCTGCAGCAATATAGAAGACATTTGCCGTGATGCTGGTAGTGTTGATGTTGAGGAGGATATTTTGCTTCGTAAGCATGGACTAGCTTTTCTTCATGCCCTTTATTAATCTTTTCTTTGGGCCAAATTGAAAGAACACTTTCTACATCTTCCATTTTAGTTCATCTCTTATCAGTTCTTGTTTTCTGGAAGAGTTGCAGATGGAACTGGAGCAACTCTCACAATCTGATACAATGACTTACCAACCTTTGGTAGAAATGACACAGGTAAACTAGTGCAAAATTTAAGTTTCGTTGTCAGCTTATAGAGCTTTTCCATCAATTAGTGTATTCATGGTTTTTGCAGGACATACTGAATTGGATTGATAGGAAGAAAAATACTTTAGAAAGACGGGACTTCCAACATTATGCCTCATGGTGAGTTATGGTTTGGTTACTCTTCCTGCTTTAGACGTGAAGTAAACTGGCAAAAACAAACATGGAATGTGAACAGATCAAGTTCTTACTCATCATTAAATGTTGGAACATTATATAGATAAAGGAGTATCTGTTGCTTCTTATAATTAGGCTCTTTTGGATAATTGCAAAAGGTAAAGCGACTAGATGAGAATTAATTTCTTGCACTTCCCTTGTGTTTGGACAGTATATTCATTCTGTAAACTTGATGCATACAATGGTATGCAAATGCTTTAGGATGTTGAAGGACTTTATCGCTTTCCATTTTGCTGAGGGTTACTCCATTTATCATCTTAGATAGGAAACTATATTTTGCATTTTAAATGATACTTTACCTTGCTTCGTAGAACTTAATTTTGCAAAACTTTCTTTAGTGTACTGTGGAGTCGTAGGAAATTGAAAAGGGATATGGAATCAATTACTTCCTTTAGTTTGAAAACCAAGACTTTATCAGTGTTTAGGTTTTCATGTCTTGCCTGACTTTGGTTACATTAATAACTGCTGAAGCTGAATCAGAAATCATAATTGTATATGGTGTAAAGCCTTCAAAGTTGATCTTCAACCATATTTGTATATGCAGAAGTAAAAGACAAAAATTCTACGGTTTGATTACAAATTATAGCTAATTATATTTCAAACAAGATGAAAGCTATTCCGAATTCTTATTTAAATTTAAGTCTCTGACTCAAGGCGCTTCATGCTCAAACAATAGTCCAGGCAACATTGCTTCTACTTGTAACTAGTTTTCACATTCTACCTGTGCATTTTGTGTGTGTATGTGTATATAGTACTTTGGGCACTATATATATTTATCTGATCTGCTCCAACTTACTTTGTAGTTGGACTGGTGACAAGGCCTTGAAAGAGCTACAAGAAGCCAATCTGACAAAGCAGTGCTTTCCCATTTTAAAGGAATGTGCCTCGAAGGTAAAATCTTCCTGACGCTGGTCTGATTAGTTTTATGCATGTGGTTGTTAAGCATTGGTTGAGGAAAGGGGTTGTGACCTCCTTATTTGGTCTTGGGCAATCCTCCCCCTGTGAGCTGGTTTTTGAGGTTGAGTTAGTCCCAAGATCCATTTCTTCACATAGTATCAGAGCTAAGACCGGTTGATACCTCTTGTTGTGATCCATTTCTTCACAGTGTCATGTTATCCACACTCCAGTTGTCCAATCCTGAGTCCTGTTGACAATGTCCCTGTCCCTTAAGCATCAGGTGTGCGGGGATGTTGTGTCCCACATTGGTTGAGGAAATGAGTTGTGGCCTCCTTATATGGTCTTGGCAATCATCCACAATTTGCTTTAAGGTTGAGTTAGGTCTAAGGTCCATTTCTTCACAGTGGAGTGGTATATGAGGACAAATATAGTTATCCTAATCATTGATCTTGCTCTCACCCTAATCTCTCATCATTTTTTCTTTCCCTGAAGGCCATCAAAGCCGCCTCTGAAGCTGAGCCAGAGACAGATCATTTGAGTGGCATGGCAGCATCTGTATTAGAAGGCACTGCATCTTATTTCTAATTCTAAACGCTGAACTTGTCTTTTAAAGGACTTTATATATATTGACTATTATAAGTATCATTCAGGACTATTCTCCTCACTTAATTACTTCTTCTCGGGAGATGGGCTTCATGTGTGTGATTACCAGCTAGCTTTACAACGTTATGTCAAGAAAAGTCCTGGTAAGTACTGATATCTGTGAGGAAGATGCTGCTTATTGTTCCTGTATTCAGGTACATGAGGTCTCCATTTGATCTTATTGGACTAAATTGCATAGATCATTTAACATATTTTGCTGACAAAATAAATCAACACAGTTACAGATATTTGTTATGAATTGTAACAAGGCATGCTCCTGCAAAGATATATTTTTGTAATAAGCACGTTGAAGTGTTCTTTCTTCAAAAGAATTTGGTATTCTGAATGCTTTTGCAGGACATAAAGGATCTGAGGGTTTATTGAAAACTTTCCTGATTACTAAAACAAGTAGAGATACTTGGTGATTCTGATCTGTTTCTTTCTGGTTCTGTTCAGTTAAAGGAGGTGAAATCCCTTTAACTCCATCCTTGGAACACACGAGAAGGAAATCAGATAAACATTTTTATGCTTCAGACATGCCTATGTAATGTGAAGCACCTCAAGCCTCATCCACCACAAAAAATAATAAAAAATTTAAAAAGAAAGGAAGAGAAAGGATGTTTTTATTTGCTTGTGACATGAAGACTGACACTGATGAAGTTCTACTGAATATAGTCATAATTCTCATCCTAGGGTTAGAGATCTAATTCATTTCTTGATAGTTAATTTGTTTATGCTGCTACTCCTCTACGAATATGCAGGAACTGCTGTTGGTAGCTGGACACATGCTTTTAGTTTGTGGTGCTTAAATCCAGCCGTTGTGTTCAATGAAATTGCTGATTCTTGTCTATCAGTGATTCTAACATCAGGGTATGTGCAATATCAAACAGCCCATGGTTACTTCATTCAAGCATTAATCCTTGGTGGTGTTTTGGAAGATTTAGACTTCCTTTTTTTGCTTGGGTCCAATTTGAAGCAAACTTAATGACTTGTCGAGCAAAATGTTCAGGTCAATGGTGTATGGTTCAGTTTCATGAATATGAAACATATGCCAAATGTTTCTTGTCTCTGTTTTCTTTGCTTGTTTATGATCTATCCTTGCACATCCATAGTTTTGCCTTCTCCTTCCTTGTACTTGTGATACCTCCAAAAGACAATTTTGAAAAGCTGCTGCTGTTGAAGTTCCAATAAATCTTTACTGTTGTGCCTCATTACTTCTTTTATTACAGGACTCTATCACCAATGGATTCATTTTCCTCTGAACTTGGCGTTACTTTTGGTACTTCTCTGGAAGCTCCACATGTTATAGACGTTGAATCACAGGTATTTTAGCATTTGTCATTGTTTTGGGATCTGCTGTTGTTCGAGTTTTAATTTGTAGATGAACTCAATGCCAGTCCATGAATTGCAGTTATGGGCTGCTGTAATCTCAAGAGGACCAAGAAATTATCCGTTGAATGCAAGTTTCAAAACAGCTGATTCATATGCTTTTCAGGTATTATGTGACATTTATGCTAAGTTTTCATTTGCCAATATGTGTTTTCCCTCTTTGTCTAATGTTGCAGTGTTCTTCGTGAAGGATGCACTTGGCTCATCTTTAGAGGAAATATGCAAGATTGTTCCAGGTGGTTGTCTTGTATTCTTTCCTAGTTATAAGCTGATGGAGAAACTAAGCAGCCGCTGGAAAGAAACAGGTCAATGGGCCCGTCTTAATGCTCGAAAGCCCCTTTTCGTTGGTAAGAAACATTAAGTCCATCCTTTGAACGTCAGTAAGATATTTGCCCATGAACAGGAAGCAAGAGAGATAAAGATTATCCGAGCTATTCATTGATACTTTTCCATTGACGCATTGGAAATTGATCATGCTAGCCAATTGTTGATCTTTACTGGTGCAGTTAATTTTTTTTTTTTTGATGGATCTTTACTGGTGCAATTAATTCTTTCTTTGATGGCTTTGTTTTTGTTTAGAGCCAAGAGGGGGTCAAGAAG
The DNA here is from genome assembly GCA_029783415.1 of Anisodus acutangulus. Lineage (NCBI taxonomy): Eukaryota > Viridiplantae > Streptophyta > Magnoliopsida > Solanales > Solanaceae > Anisodus > Anisodus acutangulus. Next base: position 60,905,971 of record CM056490.1, read on the forward strand.
AATTTGAATTAGTTTTGAATGGTTACTACAGTTCTATTAACCAAAAAGATAAACTAGTGATGGGAAGAAAGAAAAAGGCAAAAAAGTCAGCTCTTAGCGACAGTAATCCACATGAGGTCTCAGATGAAAACAAGAAAGAGGGAGCTGCTTTTCTTGCTGTTTGTCGAGGAAAGGTACATCAGGGTTAATTCCACCTGTCAAATTGTATGATCTTTCTAGTATTTGAATCATCACAAATGGCTATCTTGTGGAAGTTCAGTCCCACTACACTGTCAGGTCCAACTGCCCACATGGAGCTAATCACAATCCATCCTGCTCTTCTATGCTCTAAGTTGTTGCAATATGTAATTGCCTAATTTACAGTGTTCAACTTACAATCTTATTAAGGGAAATTGGTCTTTTGCATTTGACATGACTTGCAAAATTCCAATATGACTTGAATACAACTGTTTTTAAAAAGTTTAAAAACAATTCTCAAGAGACTAAGAAAAGAGTCAGGACTAACAAGAAAGGATTTGTTAATTGTTAGAGATATAATTAAGTAAATAAAAGTGTGATCTATCTATTACTTTACCAAAAAAAATAAAATTGTGCTCTATCTAACAGCTTACGCTTTTAGATGAGATGGTCACACTTCAATATTGTCTCAGAGAAGGCAAAAGTCGTGGGTTCAAATCTCACCCACCCATTATCAGAATGAATTTTCATGTGTTTGACTCATGAAAAAGAATCAAGCCCACACGTGAAAGGCATGTTAGAGATACTAAGTAAATAAAAGTGTAATCTCTATCAACTTAGCTGTTAGTTGAGATGGTCACACACTTCAATATAAATCATGAAAGCCTCCGGTCTTCCTCAACTCTTAAAACTTTTAGAATATTGAGAAAGGCTTTAATTTGAAGAAATTTATTGATTCATATTCACTCAGTTTAGGATTATTAATTTGTATAATGGAGGAGTTGCAGCATTTTTGTGGCCTATTGACATTGACTTGGAATTTCTTAGGGGTTAATAACCTTTCTGATGCAACATAAAATGGTGCGATTTTGGAGCTTGGCCACCCTTCCCAGCATTAAGCAATATGGTTCCTACTATTGGATGTTTTAGCTCTGTTTTTTTTCTAAAATAATCTGGTAGTATAAACATGTATCTTTTTGCAGCCTTAATCTCCTTGAATAGAAGCCATTACATGGTAGATAGTGAACAACTTAAAGCTATCTAAACTGTAGTCTCTATAGTTTTCGAAAATTCAATTTTCCAGGAAAATACTTTCTATGGACAGACTAGCAAACAGACTTCCATCCATACAGTTCTGCAAAGAATCCTTTGTAGAAAGTGTGTTAAAAAGGATTTTAACGTTCATGTCAACAATGACTTGTCTAGGTACTTCATTAAAGAGTCCCCGTCTGTGATTACATAGTACTTTTGCAACAGAATCAAGTGAGGATGTTGTTTAGAATTATTTATGAATACGCTCGTGGGCACTTTGTGCTATGCATAGTTTATTAGCTTCAAAATCCATAATCATTATATTTCTTTCTCCACATTGGAAAGCAAAGAAAATAAAACTTTGGCCACTTAGTTTTGTCTGTAAGAGTATTCAAGCTTGAAAAGATTGGATATCTGAATATGCAAGTGGTTTTTGCAGGTTTCTGAAGGCATAGACTTTTCTGACAACAAGGCTCGTGTAGTCGTATCCTTTTTCCTCTCTTTGTATTATGTTACTATTTGTCTTCCTGGAATCTGATAAAGAACGGCAGAAATTGTGGAAGCAAATCCTGATATTCTTATATGGAATCTTATAGTGGCAATTCATTTTTATATTGGAAGTATATTTTCATGGGCTTTTAGTTCCATAATTTTCGGTTGTTGTGATTATTTTCTTAACTAAATTAGATAGTTGTAGGCATTCCCTTTCCAAACATGTAAGAATCTCTCTTCATTTGAATTTCTATTAATTCATATATGTTTCAGTGACTAATATGGGGCTCATTGTCCATCAGAAATGATATTCAAGTCGATCTTAAGAAGAAGTTCAATAATACTTATAAGTCATCCAAAAATCTTCTGAGTGGGAGTGAGTGGTATTGCAATCAAGCCTTCAGAGCTCTTAACCAGGCTACAGGTAGGAGATGCCTCTGGTAACTTTCTAAACATCTCCATGTTGAGAGTTCTTTTTAATACATATATAGCAATTAGCAAGAAAATGTTCTGTGTCTCAAACAAGATTGTTAGTAAGAGAATATATCATCACCGATTCATCAACTTGGTGTTTGTCATAGGCCATCATATCATGGCTTTATCTTTGTGACCATTCATAGTTGTTGCAGTTGCGGACTTGCAGCTGGAGGATCCTCCTCCACTAGGCTACAAAGTTCATAAGTATTCATTGCGTTGCATTCTTAAATCAAAAGCATTTGAAAAGCTCTGGTAATATTAGAAAGACATTTCATCTAATTGACCTCATTATATAAGATGCATTATAATAATAATAATTTAAGCAATAACAGTTAATTTAAGTACATTAGCCCATGGAGCTCAACTAAGCTTATTCTGATTAGGAACTAGAAAGTATAGTCTTATTATGCAAGCATGATTTGCCTGGGTTGTCCTTAATGTTGAGGTGTTGTAATCACATTGAAGTGCCAAAAAGATATAGGAATCGTGCTGGAGTCATTTACATGAAATTGATTTTGTTGTTCTTTGTTTATCTTAGACGGTATTCATCAACATATACTATTACCATATGTCCATATCTTTCTTTTATGCTCATGAGCGTCTTGGAAAAGCCTCGTCTCTATTCCAATTCCAAGAAGCCTTCATTAAGTAGATAGTTAAATCATTATCCAAAGGAGGCACAACTCACCATCCTCTTCCGCTGATTGAAGAACCAAATAAATAATTCATAAATGATCCACAAAGATTTACCTGTTAGTAAGATGTAACTTAGGAAACAAATGGAATAGAGTCAAACATCAGCGTAGAGTTCAGGCTTCTTCAAAAAATAAAACAATAAAACATTTATTTTGCTTAATCTGATGGGAGAAATACTATATTCACCAAGGTACGATGATGAAAATGAAAGCGAAAAGCAACTGATAATATGAATATCTGCTAAGCTAAAAAGAGGCTATTCATTCAGTTGATATAATGAGTTGCTTTCACGAGTCAAATTTGCTATCATAAAACAACTCAGATTCACATAGTTATTAAAAAGGAAAAAACTAACATATTCTGATTGTTGATTTTTGCACAAACTCAGTTTGATCTTTCTTTATTCTGCACTCATTTTCTCTGAAACGTCCTCTTGATCTGGGACATATTTCTGTGTAAGAATTTTCCCTTTCTGTACATGTACTCTTGTGTCTTGGTCACGTGTCTATCTAAAAGTTTTTATTTTCCCATTTAATGTTATATATTTAGAATGCCATATCTACGAGTAAAATATTTTGCAAAGAATTGCTTCATATATCCAGCCTAGCTTCTTTGGATACAAGTACAACATAAAGCTACAAAGAGGACTTAAATGGTATTTTTATACCAAACAGACAACTTGCCAGAAATGCTAATTTAAGTAAAGAGTGATGTCATATAAGATCATGCATATATCTTCAAGAGGCAACTAATGCGTGCAATGTATTAAAAAAGTGTTAAAACACCACATATGTGATATGCAAGTATGGGACAAAATAAGGGGATGGACCTTAACAAGTTTGGAGTATCACATTCTAGAGTTTTTACAACGAGAGATTTCACTTAGTTATCACTAACTGAAAGTGAGAGAAATTGTGCTCTATCACGCTTATTCCCCTTTCATCCATTTCTAGACCCCTTCACGCTTATTCTCCTTTCATCCATTTCTAGACCCCCAATAGCCATATATGTCTTAGTCATTAAAGACTTCCCAAAAAAAGTTTATCCTTGTTGTATGATTAGTTTGTATCCACCAAATTCTCTTAATGATGTTAACGTATTGGTTCTGTTATAATTGCTTTTTTGCTTTGTAGGTCGTTGCATTCGCCATAGATTTGATTATGGAGCTGTGATCTTTTTAGGTATTTATACTAATCCCTTCTTTGATTGCATAAAAGAGAAAAAGAAGAGATTTTGTCTTTGCTAAATTGGTGAGTAGGCTCATAAAAGGGAGCTCCTTATATTGGAGTTTTGGTTAATAAAGAATAACAAAAATGTAGGTTTCCTTATTGCCATATAAAAACTTCCAAGTGCTCATGCTTTGTACTTAGCTATGTATAATGAACCTGGGCACATTCTAACCTTTTTCTTGTTCATTATTATCTAAAATATATATTTTTGACAATTTTTGATAAACTTAGAAGAAGTATATTTAACATGTTATTAGTAAACACAAATGGAAATTGTTTCTACCATGTAGAGAAATGATCTTTAGTAGATCTCGATGACTCAACAAAATTTTCATGTCATGCCATATAGGAAACGAGTAATGTAACATCTTTTTTGAGATAGACTATTTTAGGACTTTTTGTTCTTTTCTTCAGACTGAGTGTTTCGATCATTCATCTTATGACAAACGGTGTTATGTTAGATTGTTAGTCATTATGGATGTTAAGTATCCCTAATATTGACAGAAGTATCATGGTACATCACCAGAGTTAGCTAGCAGGTAATAGCAATCATATCTATTACAGTGTATAAATATAAAAGTATCTTGTTGTCAGTAATCTCGAATAGCGAATAGAACTCTATCCATCTCCCCCTCTTGTTTTCCACCCTTTTGAGTACTTCTAATTGATAACAGTTTGGTGCATTATTTTGAGAAAGAATGCATCAATGTCTTTAATGGTTTTGAATAATGTGATGATTTTCAGTATCTTTCATCTTCTTGCATGTAGACGAGCGTTTCTGTGAGGCAAGGAATAGAGCTTATATTTCAAAGTGGGTGCGGAATTCAATAAGACACTACAGCAGCTTTGGCAAGTCAATAGAAGAACTGAAATCCTTTTTCCGAGATGTCAAAGTACTCATTGCCAACCTTTAATTATCATGGCAGCTCATGTTCTCTGCATCAGTTCATTGACTTTGTTGAAGTTTTCCCAATATTTTTCTCTTTTTGGTTCTTTTAAGTTATTAATTTAATTTTTTTAACGTTAAACAGGAGCGCGTTGGCAAGGCAGCCAGTTCCTTACAAAGTGCTGTTATTGATGTTGAGGAAAATGCTTTTGTTACTAAAAGCATAAGAACCAGGCAGAAAAATCAGATGTTGAGCATTTCTGATGTGAAAGGGCTTAAGGAAGAAGAAAATGGTGCATTGATTAGTCAAAAAGCCCCTCTCCTATGTCAATCCTCACGTAATGATACCGTGTATAATATATCCTCCACTAAAATGAGAGTTGATGCCACACATTTGATGTTAAGTGATGACGAGGATTCTGATGGTCGCAGAATTTACGTCGATTTGGAATGTGATTCAGAAAAATCATCTAGGTGAAACATGGATCTTTAATGTGTTGTGTCTGCGAATTACAGTCCTTCCATTCAATTCAAAAACTTATGCATCTTTAGCTCGCTGCTGGACATTACTTTTACATTGTTATTTTTGACACTGAATTTCTAATTTGCAGGTTCTCTGGAGATCCATTGATGGTTTTACATGATGCTGACCCTCAATTAACCATTGTAAAAGAAACTCCCGCTACTGATGACATTACTCACATTTCTAGTCCTCAATCCTTCTCCAAGGATGAATATTCTTGCTCGACCATTATTCAAGCATCTGATGACCTTTCAGACCACTTGTCAAATCATCCTATAACTCAACAGTTTACTGAGTTGGGTTGTAAATCTCCCTGTTTGATGATTACTCCTCAAAAAGATGTTAATACAAAAGCAAACAGGATATCATTTGATGTTGAATCGTCAATTAACTCCAGCGTCAATTCTCATGTGGGGAAAAGGATAAAACGTTTGGATTTGTCATCCATAAGTCATCTCCATGCAGAAGAATTTGATACTCAGATGACCAAGACTACTATCCATGATAGTTCTACATGTAGATCAAGGAAGATTAAAATTTCAAACGAGAGGATTGATTCTGGTTACAGAATTATTCAGTTAGACAAGGAATTGGAGAAGTCCAAATTTCCTAGGTCAACAGTCCTGAATAACTGTGAGACATCAGTTGTGCAGTCTAAACTTGCTATGGACGAAAGACTACAGATATTTTGCTCACTTTGCAAGAATCCACTGGGGCTTCCTGAGAATAATTTATTTGTTATGTGCTCACGAACTTCGTCAACAAAAACTCACTTGAAATCTCTGTGGAAGGGTCAACCAGAAACCCCTGATCCGAGCAGACATAGTATACCTATTCTCATATCTAACTTTTCGTCTGTTGATCAACGCATCTATGAAAGAACCAGTGATAGTATATCTGTTCAGGGGATTTGGTGCAAAGAAGATGGCTGTGTTTTCAAAACTATTTTCTGCCCCTTCTGTGTAAACTCCAGACATTGTCTTGGTGTACAGGTCATGGCTTCTGATGCGTCTAATGTCCAGTTACTGAATAAGGTATGAATCTCTCCGCCAATACAGTACTGGTTACACTGTTTTACTGGATCAATTTTCATCCTAAAACTTGAACGCTCTCATGTTTAGATATTTTCCATTTGCACCATTTGTTTTCTGTGAAGGTGCTGCTTTATTGTGATTGCTTGGTGATAAAGGAGCCTGAAGCATCAAAAAAGGTCAGTCACTTTTTTGTTCATTCCTTGGGGACAAGTGACCTAGAATGTGTAAAATTGTAGTAGCACAGGCATTTCATATGCATATGGAATTTCTAAGCAGAGTCAAGAATCATGTAATCTGTTTGTTGATAGGTCAATTGCATAATGACTTAGTGGTCATGCGGATCAATGGATAAACCATGATGTTGCCTGTGAACTAATGTAATTCTGAATCATTAATCTCTAAACCTGATTTCAGAATTTGTCCTCTATTTGAAAGTGATTGGTCCAACCACCAACAGAATACCTGTAAATAGACCATCCAAGTTTCCATTATCTCAATTCTGTTACCGATCTATCATTGTGACGTCCTTAAAGTTCTTGTACGTAGCATATGCATTATTTGATCCAGAGTCTTTACTTGGATTAATCCTATTAAATTTGTGGTGTGCCTTCTTTTCCTTCTCCCTTACTGATGTTGCTATTTACCTTTATGAACTCGATTTAGGAATTATCTCCATCCAACAATTCAAGCTCCGATAGAGGGTGTCTTAATTCCATTGAGAGTTTCACATTTACTCAGCAGCAGAACCTTGGAGGATGGAGAACTACAAAATCCAAGGTTAGGACATACATTTTGATATAATTCGACATTGTTACCCTATATATTCATTAAATAATTTTAACATGCAGATGCGATTACCAAAGAGGAGCATCTCAACTAGTGCACAGAGGTGATGAGTTCACTAAAATAGATGATACTTTCTGAAAATGCTACCACATTATGACAACAGTTTCCAGCTGGAGAGATCAGATCACAGGTCAAAATGGGTCAGAAGTTGCTGGCAAGATGAAGTTTTTCAGAAGCGTGGATGCCAACAATTAATGTTTATGCAGTTTGATACAAGATATCAGCAGTCAGTGGTAACTCTTGTAGTCGCTGCAGTTTATTTGTCTTGGATTACAACTTGGCAGATAAATAGAATCCAGTTTCTGTATTTATATTGCTAGGAGATAGTGACCAATCTTCTAGTCAACGAGTGTATATATTGGTCGGATATGCAGAAACTTTTACTTGAAATTTTCATACAATTTATAATAAAAAAAAGTGCAAAAATGAGACATCTTGTTGATGGCATTAGTCTTTTTACGAAAAATGGTATGTGCACTTATTATTACTAGTTTCTCGCCAGATGCTTCTCATGTATATGACAAATCACGTAATGTGCTTGATTTTGTGGTAATAATTTTATGAAATCAAAAGTTTTGAGTGAATTAACTAAAAAATAAAAGAATAAAGTACAAGCCTTTGCGGATGACCAATATGAATTGTGGTATTGTCCTAGTTTGTCGAGGTCAGTAGGTTCTGCCCAAAAAACTGAACTTGCTGAAGGCAATAAGTCTGGAACATAGTTCACTAGTAATTTTCTTTTTTCATCACTAACAAGTAAAGCACCACATAAATTTGCCAGCATCTGCAGTTGCAATATCATACATAACCGGTAAAAACTGCTATGAGCCAAGATAAATAATATAATGAAGGTGAAAAAGGTATAACAGATGAAAAGGGCCTTATATGGGGTTTCATAAAAGACTTTACAATATAAACTAAAGAATAGTTTGCAGGGTCAATGAAAATCCATAGCTATAAAAAGCAAAAGCATACATGAAGAAATCGACTTCACTCGGGTCATTTACAAAAAGCTTACACATTCCCAGGTTGGAAAAGAATATTTGAGGGAAGGAAATGACAAAATGATGCTTAATTGTGGGAGAAAGTTTTAAGCTTTGCTACCAATATTTGCTTGTTACTCTGGTAAATAAAGTTTTAATATTAAAACTAACATTGAAAGGAAGAAACTTTTCAAAATCGATTTTTTGAGTTAACTTATTTTTAAAGTTAGATGTTTCATCTAAATCTGATTTTCCCTTTTGCAAATTGTGTGGGCTAGAGGTTGATTTTGCAACACGCTTTTGGACATATATGGCAATAGTTGCTGATAAATAGAGAGATATCTGGAGCGATACATGCAGAATCCCAAAATTGCCATACATAGCTGAAATTTATAGTTTAATGTTTAACAACAAGAAACTTATGGTACATTACTCCCCAATAACAGCTAAATCAGAAGTATTTCTTCTCATAATCGACGAGACCATGCACCCCTCCTTCAACTTGTGCTGCTCCTGTTCGGACCTAAAGAACCAGAAAGAGAATTAATGTTAGATCCCCATGAACCATGAGGTTGATGATTCTGCTCTTTCAATTCGTTTTCTTCAGATGCCCGGAAAAAAAAGCACAAACATTCAATAATATAACAATGGTTGAAGAAGAAGATACAAACCTCTAGTCTCAATGTGCCCGATCTTAAAAGTTCATGAGCAGACGGCAAGGAGGAAGCACCTAGATCCTGGAATCCTTGTTTTACAGCTTGCATTGTATAAGGAACAAACTTCAGAACAGAACCTTTATCAGCAACTGAACCAACAACACCTTGAGCAATCTTTAGTTTAGCGGTATCGCCCAAGTATCTTGCATCACTCCCTTTTGTCATTGCTTCCAGGGATCCCATACCTCGATACTTTTTCACACGGAGACCATTCTATCCTCACCGAAAAATTGACCAAAGTTAGCAATAGAACAAGCGCACATTTGAGTAGAATACACTTGCAGATATGAATAGAATCACCAAGGTTCATTTAGTCTCACGCTACAAAAATTTGCAATCCAGCAGCTTTGAAGATAAGATAATCAAAATTTCTGTCACATAAAGCCAGATACACTATGCGCCAAGATGATCAAATATACTAATATATATTTAAGATAAGGCCAATTACACAGCCCCTCAAAGTTGGCACGAAATGTTAATTAGATACCAAAACTTTGCTTCAGTTGGTCAGAAACAACTGAAGCAAAAACGATTAAAATGGATGAAAAGGGCGCCAATTTGCCGCATAAAATTAAAAATGATTAAAAAACCAAGTTTTAAAGGGCAACTCCTCATGAGCCAAGTCAAATTGCATGCCAGATAGTTACTGAAAATGGAGAGGAAATTTTAATCCCACAAGTGGGATCTGGGGAGGGTAAGATGTACGCAAACCTTACCTCTACCTTTGCAGGGTAGAGAGGCTGTTTCCGATAGACCCTCGGCTCAAAAGGGCCGTAAGTCATTGCAGGATTGCATGGAAAATAGGACAGCAAAAAATAAGACATAAAACAGAAACAAGACATAAAACAAATGGCGCAACATGGTAATACACGCATAGAGATAATGATCTACGCGATACCAAAAAATACAACTAAGAAAAGGAGGAGGAGATGGTAAGACTATCCCCACCTATCTCCCGCAGTAGCGCGACAAAAATAAAAAACCTACTAACCATATATCCTAATCCTCATTTCTAGATCTTCCTATCTAAGGTCATGTCTTCAGTCAGCCGGAGTTGATCCATATCCTATCTAATCACCTCCCCCGGTTCTTTTTCGGCCTACCTCTACCTCTACCTCTACTAATTCTTGCAACCGCCAATCTCTCACACCTCCTAACTGGCGCATCATCACACCTACTCTTCACATTTCCGAACCATCTCAGTCTCGCTTACCTCATCTTATCCTCCACGGAGGCCACTCCAACCTTTTCCCGTATATCTTTATTCCTAATCATATATCTTCTCGTATGTCCACACATCCATTTGAGCATCCGCATCTCCACTACCTTCATCTTTTGAAAGTGAACGTTCTTGACTGGCCAACACTCTGCCCCGTACAACAATGTTGGTCTAACCACCACACTGTAGAATTTACCTTTCAGCCTAGGCAATACCTTTTAATCGCAAAGTACCCCAGAGGTGAGCCTCCATTTCATCCATCCTGTTCCAATACGGTGGGCGACATCATTGTCAATCTCCCCGTTTTCTTAAATAATGGACCCAAGATACTTGAAACTCTATCTTTTGGGTATAACTTGTGCATCAAGCTTCACTTCCACATCTGGCTCTTGCGTCACTTCATTGAACTTGCACTCCATGTACTCCGTCTTAGTCCTGCTCAACCTGAAACCTTTAGATTCTAAGGTTGTTCTCCAAACTTCCAGCCTATCGTTAATGCCACTACGCGTTTCGTCAATCAAAACTATGTCGTCCACAAATAACATACACCACGGCACCTCCTCATGAATATGTCGCGTCAATTCATCTATCACTAAGGCAAATAGAAACGGGCTAAGGAACATTAGATATATCTTTAGCTCTACAGATACAACTAAAGAAACATTAGATATATCTTTGAAGGAACTTTTGCATACGGAGAATAGAAGCATTAGGAATGGTGTTGTACCTGATATACATATGTACCGGGAGCTTCATTGCTTCCAGCCAAGAAGCTTCCCATCATGACAGTTGATGCTCCAAGCGACAATGCTTTTACGATATGGCCAGAATTAGAAATCCCACCATCAGCGATGACAGGGACACCATGCTGCGCAGCAATTGATGACACCTTGTAAACAGCAGTTGCCTACAAAAATTGACATAGAACATAAGTTTCATGATACTTTTAACCGTCAAAAAAGGTTCATTGGTTCATTTTGAAATGTTAAACACAACGAGAGAGAGCAAGTTTGAATTCAGTTGTCCAGCCAGCATGTCCCCTGGATGCTTTCTGCATTCCTTCCCAATCACTTTACCTACGCTCATGTGAGTCATGTCTCTATTTATAGTGACTATCTTCGTATTCAGTTATACAGAGAGAAAAAGAAACAAAATAAATCAACTACAATGACCCTTTTTTTTTGACAATGGTAACATTAATCAACTACAATGACCTTATCATGTGAAAAAGGGGATCTTTACACAAGTAGCATGTCAAATTCAATGTTTACTTTTCTTAGCCAGTATACATAAATGATGCACAGATTATACATGTTTATACACATTATACATGAATTATGCATATATTATACATTAAGGATTGGGTGGATGGCTATTCATGTTAGTTCTTCACAACAAAAGAGAACTACAATCAACAGAACAAAAACAGCTGCATCGAATAACAACTTAACGAAGAGATAATTCACCTGTCCGCGACCCACAGCACAAACTTCTTGAGTAGTACAAATAGACCCGGATCCCATCCCGACCCTCAATCCATCAACACCTTGCTTAATCAAATTCTCCGCTTGATACTTCGTAACTACATTCCCACCAATCACATCCAAATTCGGATAATTACTCTTCACATGCTTAATCATATTAATTTGATACTCCGAATTCCCTTGCGAACTATCAATCACCAAACCATCAATCCCTTCTTTCACCAAATGCTCCAACCTCTCTTTATCCGACTCCCTCGTCCCTACCGCCGCCCCCACCAAAAACTTCCCGTCTTTCCCAATAGACGGTAAACCTAATTTAGGAAGTGATTTTATCCTCTCCAAATCATCACTTGTCACCAAATTAACCACTCTCCCTTCATTCTCGTCGTCCCCGTCCTTTTCGTTCACTAATGCTACAAATTCGAGGTTTTTCGATGCTATATAACCAGCTACATCCTCAAAATTATAATTTGAAGGCAACATAACAGGTGAATTATTCATGTAATCACAAACCCTAGCCTCCTTATCACTTAATTTCTCCCAGTTTGACTTACTTACAAACCCTAACACATTCAATTCATTTTTACCCGACTCAGTAACAAAAATGCAATGCGAATTACCGAATTCATTACTCGAATGTATCGAATCATTAGGTGAAACGAACAGTAAATCGGAAACGAAAGGAATTCGATGAGATTTAGCGTTACGGATAATTGAAGATTGTTGAGATACTGTGTTGTTATAATGAACGATACCTATACCGCCTAAAGCAGCCATTACGACAGACATGGAGCTTTCGGTTACGGTATCCATTGGTGAAGATACACATGGGATGGATAACGGAATGTTGCGGGTTAAGTTAGTGTTGAGAGTGACGTCATCGGTAGAGAAATCGATGTAGCCTGGAAGGAAGATGACGTCATCGTAGGTGTAAGAGTAGCCTTGGTTGAAGAGTTTATTGGCTGAGAAGCCGTCGTCGTTCATGACGGCGGCGGTGATGGCGGGTTTAGGGTTTTGCTTGTCAACAGAAGTTCTAGGTCAATTCAAGTGAGAGTAGCTTGATAAGTGATTGTAGGAGTATTAATTTATTTATCTTAAAAAGATTTTAAAGTATTTATAATTGAATTTATAATAAAATAATATATTTTAATCATTATAGATCCTTCACATAAATTGAGACGAAATAATAATGAATATGTTTGTATTTGAAAGCACTTAGTTAATGGTTTATTATAATATATAATTTCACTCATTTTATCAATTAACACTAATGTTAGAAGGTAAGTTAAATTTTAGGAATAATAACACATTTGATCCCTTAGTTATTGATAAATTTTTATTTTGAATCTTGGAATATTTTGTTAAGCAACCTTTGATTAATTGAAAATATGTGTTTTTGGTCCATATGTGTAAGACTTGTGTTGTATTTTGATTATTATTAGAACTATAGTATCCTCAAATATAAAATAATAATATTTAATATAACATAAGTAGTTAAATGATGGAACAATTAATAATTTTGATAAATTTATAAAATTCACAAGCAATGAATTAAAAGGTACGTCTTTTAATTAATTAAAAATTAAATATATTTAACAAAATATCATAAAGATCAAAATATTAATTTTAAAAAAAATGGGAGGACCAAAAATACTACTAATATATGTCACTGAAAACAATTGTTGACACATATCATGCATCAAACATGTTACAACAACAACATACACAGTGAAATCTCACAATGTGAAATCTGAAAAGGATGGAGTGTACGCAAATTTTATCTCTACCTTGATACGCATCAAACATGTTAGTAAAGATAAAACAAGAATTTAGAATTAAATATTAGAAATATATATTAACTTTTTAAATAAACAAAAAATGTAAAAAGGACAGTCCGGTGCATTAAACTTTCGCTATGAACAGGGTTCGGAAAAGGACCGGACCACAAGAATCTATCGTAAGCAGTCTTACCTCACATTTATCATATAAAAATTAAATAAATTAAGCATATGGAATGACATAATCATAAGCTTGCAATCCAATAACTTAACAAGGAGGATGAAGTAGAAGGAAGAGAAAGTAACTGATTTTAAAAGCAACATTAGATGATTATTATGTGGGAAATTTGGTCAATTGATCCTTAAAGAACCATTAGCAAAAGTGACTTAATAGTTAATACCCAATCCATTGAAAAGAATATGACAACTGGAGTTCTCTTTCACTTCATTTTCTTCACACTTTACTTCCAAGAACGGAACCAACCAACCAAATATCTCTCTACACTTTTTTTTTTTTTTTGATAATTCAGGTCTCCAGGCTTGCGCCTGACTACGTCCCGGAGATAATAGCACCGGTCCTTCAACACTATTACCAGGTAAATCGCGGGATGTGCTCCGGTGGTCGATTTAGGGAGCGCATAACCGATCAATGAGACAGGTCAAATTCCCAACATGCAGAGTTTCTTCGTCTTTGCGGGGAATCGAACTGTATTGTCACATCTTGGAAGAAGCGTCTTATAAGCGCTTGAGAACTTTCTTGGCTGACTATGCCCCGGAGGACATCTCTCTACACTCTTCCTTGGCTCTTTGCCATTATTCTCTCTTTAATTAGCGTTTCTTCACTCTCCCGAGGCGAAACTAAAATTTATATTTTTGTATATTTTATGATAATATAATGTCAAGTGATTATAATTGAGTTTTAAATTTAATTTTTAAACACGTTTAGTGAACTTTTTTAAACCATACAGATTTCCAGCTAAAATTATATGATGTTGCCAAACTCCTACGTTAAATTCTATATCTGCCCCCAATTACTATTAACTACCGGTCAACTAGGTCCTGAGTTTAATTTCTAGACATTTTTAGTTAAATTTTGTAATACATATATAAAATTTTGACAAACTCATACGTTAAAGTTAAACCTCTATCACCAACAACCATGAACTACCCTTCAACTGAGTTCTAAATTTAATTTTTAACCATATTTAAATTTAAACTAAAATTATTTGATTGTGCCAAACCTACGTATGAAAGCCTTCCCATGTGTGGTGCATTAGATGCTATTGCTTTCTTCTTAATTAGAGATTTGGGATTTGAGTCGTGGTTATGAAAAAATCTTGGTAGGAGCTCTTTCTATGAGCTCTAACCAGCGTAAATCTGAATATAATCAAACGATGGAATACGTGTTACCACCAGCCATTAACTACCCCACCCCAACCCAAATTACCCAATATTAGATGCACCCATTCTTTTCCTCTATATCTAGCAGATCAAGAACCAACTTCACTTCACAAAGTTCCAAACTTTCTTGATCTTTTAGCTCAAATCTTCCAATGGGTATCAAGATTTTCATGTTTTACTTCATTGTAACATCACTTCTATTCATTCTTATCTACATACCAACCCAATTTTCCCACTCACCCATCACCATATTTAAGCCAAAAAAACCCTTCATAATCTCAAATACAACTACCCTTTACCCTATAAAATTTGCTTACTTAATCTCTGCTTCAAAAGGGGATGTACCAAAGCTAAAAAGATTACTTTTTTCACTATACCATCCTACTAATTTTTATTTAATTCACTTAGATTTAGATGCACCAGTAAATGAACATCAAGAAATTTCAAGATTTGTAGCTGACAACACTGTGTTTGGAGAATTAATAATGTTTGGGTTGTGAATAAGCCTAATTTGGTAACATATAGAGGACCAACTATGCTTGCTAATACACTACATGCAATGTCTATGCTTTTGAAGATCGCTAAATGGGATTGGTTTATTAATCTTTGTGCATCTGATTATCCTTTAGTTACTCAAGATGGTATGGTGAGTGCCTCTTTTTTTTTAAAATAAATATATATTGTGTGGTTTTTGGCAAAAAGATTCAATTTTTCCAATACATTATTTGTAAGTAAATTTTTTTTGTAATGTTTTGTGTGATTTTTGACTAATAATTGCATCTTTCTAATATATTTGTAAATAAAAAATATTTTCACTAATTTTTCTGTGAGGTTATAAGTAAAAAACATTTTTTCCTAATTTTTCATGTCAGTGCCTCTTTTGTTTTGCAATTTTTGTGTGGTTTTTGACAAAAAAAATGCAGTTTTTCCAATACATTTGTAAATAACAACATTTTTTCGTACAGTAAAAAAAAATTCCTAATTTTTCCAGTGAGTGCCTTTTTTTTAATTTTATTTTTGCAGTTTTTGTGTGATTTTTGACTAACATTGCATTTTCCTATACATTTGTAAATAAAAACATTGTTTTTCCTGTGGGGTTTTTAAGTTCAGAGTCTCTTTTTTTTTAATCAAGAAAATACTGTTTTATCATT
The DNA here is from genome assembly GCA_029783415.1 of Anisodus acutangulus. NCBI lineage: Eukaryota > Viridiplantae > Streptophyta > Magnoliopsida > Solanales > Solanaceae > Anisodus > Anisodus acutangulus. Next base: position 60,922,095 of record CM056490.1, read on the forward strand.
ATTCATTTGGTTTTGGAGTAATAAATTCAAGTGATTAATCTTTCACATTTTTAATAAAAATGTGGTAAAAGTGTTTTTTTTAATGATAATTCATTGTTTGTTTGAGTGTTTTTAGAAGAAAAAAAAACTTCCTTGATTCCTATCAAAATGTGGTAAAGAAAATACTTTACTTTTGTTTATTTATACAAAATTTATGAATTCCTTCAATTATTATTTTCCAAAATATGTTTAATTATTCTTACTTTGTTTTTTTTATTGTCTCAGATCTGATCCATGCCTTCTTGGACTTACCAAGGGATCTAAATTTTGTACAACACACTAGTCACACGGGTTGGAAACTGTAAGTTTTTTGTTAAAAAAATAATCACAAAGTTTAAATTGTTTATTTATGAAATTCTATAGTACTTAAAAACATAAAAATTATTAATTTATTTTTAGGAATAAGAGAGGAAAGCCAATTGTAATAGATCCTGGTCTTCATAGTCTAAACAAATCATAGATTTGGTGGGTTGTCAAGCAAAGAAGTCTACCAACTGCTTTCAAGCTTTATACAGGTTATATATTATTTTCCTTTTATATTGTTTTATTTTTTTTATTCATTATTTGTGGCTCATAAAATTCTAAGAGGTTATAAAGTATAAAAAGTGACAAACCTTACATGTGAGATGTGACTCTTGAAGACAGCAAAAGAGCACAAAAAGAGTGACTATAGTACTTTTTGCTAAATATTTTAATGTAGCCCTATCTGAAAGAATAAATTATTAATGCTTAAATATGTTTAGAAATAAATGATAAGAGGAAAGATAGAATTGTTTAGCAGTTTTTGATCAATCCTCATTTCAATGTAGAGAGAATGAAAAGGAGGAAAATAACTTTTACTTTTATTTGCTGGTTTGCAGAGGTTTAGTTTAACTACCTATATATCACCTGGATGAGGAGCAACTTTTTCTCCAATCTAGATTAATACTTTTACCAGAAAAAAAAAGATATTCCTAAAATAAGTTATGTGTTGGTTACAAAGATGCAAGAAACGAAAATTACAAGTAACTGCTAAGTATCAAGAACTGAAATTATAATTGAACAATAAACTGAAATTACAATGAACTTGGAGAACAAACTGGAATAGTTTTTGGTATGCTGAGTCGAGTGTTTGCACTCTGTCTTTAAGACAATATTGCCTCGTATGTATCATTTCTACGTCCTGGACAATTGTCTCCCAAGATAAAACAACAAGTGAACAAATGAGCAAAGGAAACTCAAGTGTTACCGTGAAGAATTTTGAGTAATGAAATGATGCTGGAAGGTAGTAGGAAGACTGATTTCTGTTTCTGTTTATGTGTGTCTGCTTGTGTGTTTTTGGTGTGGCTCAACAATGGTGACAAAGGTCCTTTATATAGTTGAAGGAGAGGCTTACCAACTGCCCACATAAGTGCCATTACTGGCCAAGTAATGTCAATTATGGAGGGAGTAATTCACCAAAATAAATGGTGAATTTGATGTGCAACGGATGGCATTTAGGAAGAGTAATTCAACCAAAATAAATGGCTGAATTGAGTGCTGTTGACGTTGTGTTCTCTACCCAATCTGACTTTCTTGAAACTTCATGGACCAAACTGTACATATTGAAACTTCAGGGACCAAACTGTATATATAAAAGAATTTTGGAAAACTGTACATATGAAGGAATTTTGGTCCAAAAAGAGAATATTAGAAGAAGCACAACCCACAGCCCACGACCCGGACCGGATGGGCGGGCGGCGGCGCGCGTGTGGCCTTTCCTCGAACCGAAGCACATCTAGGTCCTCCCTCCTTTAAACATATGGGATACCCCTTGGGGTCCCAAACCCCAAGACAACTTTGAGACTTATAAACAAAACAATTCTTTCTTCCTCCACCGATGAGGGAGAATTGATCCCAATACCACACTTTTCCATTCTTCAAACACCTCACTTCGTGGACCAATATCTCTTTCATTTCTCAACGAAATTTGACGATCCTTGGCCCTACGGTCATCTACTTACTTAGTAGATTATGCATGTGCGAAGAACCGGATTCTCCAATATGCGGAACACTAGTGTTTAAGCCGTTAAAGTTGGTCGGACGCAACTTCCGCCAAAGGCAAATTTCCAACATTATGTTGCTCGGATTCTTCAAAAATATTATTGCACCCACACGTGTCGGATCCTTAGAAAATGCATAGATTTTGGAAGGTCTGACACACCCAAGATATTCATAAAATAAATTATGTTGCTCGGACCCTCCAAAATTATTGTCGCATCCATCGGGTCCTTCAAAAATGAATAGTTTTTGGTGGATGTGACACAAACACCCAAGATATTCATAACATAAGTAATGTTGCTCAGACCTTCGATCATCCACTCGTGTCGGATCCTCCAAAAAGTACACACCTTATTTTTAAGAATCCGATCTACATAGAAAATGAGTACCATTAGGCAAAAGCTAAGCAACATAAAGGGTAAATGTATTAATAGATTATAAAAAATAGTTTGAGCTACATTATCAAGAAAATGCACATGTTAATGTCGTTAACACATGCTTTGCACTTGGTATAAGGGCCATTTAGTTCAAGTCAGAATATTTTCTTTTGGATCCCTAGATTGTGCTCTATGGCAGTACTGAACAACTAATATCTGCGTGCTATGAGAGAATTCTATTTCTTCAAGATCTAATTAGCACCTAATGTTATTACTAAGATATATGAAAGTGGCACAAGGCCTAGATCTGAATTGTACTCATATTGCAATTCACCACCTCTAGTGAGAGTTTCTTCATTGATGGATCGAACTTAATGGCACTTGTCCGGTGTCCGTGTTGGGGCCCGACAAATTCTGATTCCGCTGCGTAAGACGAAACACTCTCTCCCACGATTTTTTCCACACTAGGGACTTGAACCCGGGACCTCTGGTCATAGGTGGAGGGATTCTATCCATCCCACTCCCACCACAACCATTGGTAGTGTGCGTAAGATTCAGGATTTAATTTTCTTTCTTTTTCTTTTTGGTGAATAATTCAAGATATCAAAAATTTCATTTTATTTTATTATAATCTTCTTTAGCTCATTTATCAGAAGGGGAGCCTTGGAGTAACTGGTAAAGTTGCTTCCTTGTGACCAGGAGGTCATGAGTTCAAGCCGTTGAAATAACCTCTTGCAGAGATGTGGGGTAAGGCCGCGTACAATAGACTCTTTTGGTCTGGCCCTTCCCCGAACCCCGTGCATAACAGGAGCTTAATGCACCGGGCTGCCCTTCTTTAGCTCATTTATCATTGATCTACTGTGTGTAATTAGATCCATGACTGGAGAATAACTACATCTTTTCCTTGTTTTTTTCCTCATTCTTTTGGGTTGTGTTGGGAGGAGATACGACTGAAGTATAAATCAAAGGGTTTAACTTATCTATAGACGGTATACAGAACTTTTACACTCGGTATATTTTAACTTGTCGTAGTAGGTAAACTACCTTATTTTTAAAGGTCAAGGATCACACTTTTTATTGATGTCTGTGATCTGATAAGTATAAAAGTTCTTTTACACTGCCATTGTATAGAAATTAAACTCTAAATCAGACCTGACATTTCCTCGTCAATTTCTCGATGAATAATGAGCAAACACGTGTTATTCTCTATTTTTCGATTTTTTATTTTTATTTTCATCAGGTAGATTTGTCAACAAGTGCTAACAGAAAATCTATTTACAGGTTCAGCTTGGACAATATTGTCAAGATCCTTTGCTGAATATGCATAATCGGCTGGGAAAACCTTCCAAGAACTCTTCTTCTCTACTACACAAATTTAGTGTCATCTCCAGAGGGTTATTTCCAAACAGTCATATGCAACTCTGATGAATACAAGAACACTACAGTGAACCATGATCTTCACTACATTACATGGGACAACCCTCCGAGATCCCTTGGTCCGAAGGATTATAGAAGAATGATCTTAAGCAACAGGCCATTCGCCCGGAAGTTCAAGAACAATAACGTTGTCCTTAATAAAATTGATCGCGATCTTCTGAGAAGACGAAATGGACAGTACTTCTCAGCCGGAGGATGGTGTTCCAATGACGATGAGCGAGGTTGTATGAATCTACAGGGGAGAAATATGGCGTTTTAAGGCCAGGAATGGGTGCTAGAAGGCTGAGAACTTTGTTGAAGAAATTGGTATCTGCACCACATTTTGCTAAAAGGCAGTGTAGATAAGTTGGAAATGAAATATATAAAAAATAAATTTTGTGGAAGAAGACATACAAAAATGTTAGGTCAATTCTTGATAATTGTCATAGTTCATTAGTTGGAATATTGTTGGAAATTTACTAATATGGAATTAAGTTTATCTCATTATTTATGACTCGAACAATTGGGGCCCCGCACGCCGGAAATGTCGTTTCCACACACGTGCAATCTTAGTGCCAAGTATCGTAAATTTCGTTAATGAAAGAGATATTGGTACGTAAGTGAAATGTTTGAGACATAGAATGATGGATGATTATTTGCTAAATGACAAGTGTTCCACGTTGGTAAATGAAGGAAGGATTGTGCGAAGTGTAAGATGGTACGGGTCGGAAAAGGGCCGCGGAGCCGAGAAGGGCCGCGGCGCCTCCCGGACTGGGCCACGGCGCCGTAGCGCCGCCGCGCCCCCCTCGCAGAGCCGTGGCGCTGGAGTGGCAGTGAGTTCTGTGTCGAATTAGCGCCGCGACGCTTTATGGGCAGTGACTGCTCGACGGAATCCCAAAAGTCTTGGTTGTTGAGGGGGTTTCAATGGCATTGAATCCACCCAATAATGGTCATTACTTGGACCTTTATGTTGCTGCATTACTTGGGGGTTAAATGCCATCCATTACATGGCAATTGATTGCCATTGTGGGGCACTTGAAGAGGCCATATTGCACACCTATAAATTGAGGCTTTGGCTCAATTCTATAGAAGAACATATATGAACAGAAAAACAAGTTCACAACACCACAAAGAAATCAGATTTTCCTGATAGCAAGCCTTCTCTTAGCAATATTCATTATTCGTGTTCTTCTCTAAGATCATTTGTGTAGGCTTTGCACACTTGATAGTTTGTTGTTTCATCTTGGGAGACTATTGTCCACACTTCCGTAAAGCCTATATACGGGGGCAATCTTGTCTTAAAGACAGAGATCCATCTCTCGACTCAGCCGGTGGTGTTGTGGTTTATCTAATTGGTTGCTAAGTGTTTCAGGTGTTAACTTAACAGACGAAGGACTCTAACTGTTCATATTCTCAGCGGATCTACAAGCCACAAGTGTAGCAGTTCATGTTCTTATATTTCCGAATACAAGTTTTATATTTGAAGTTTCATTCAAGATCAAGATATTGACAATTTGTTGTTGTCATAATTATTGTTTATTCTTTCGATCACTGTAATAGTTATTTACTATTCCCGTTGTTAGCTTTACATATTCCAACAAATATTACATCAGGTATTGTGTAGGTTATTGAAGTCCAGTTTTATTGGTCTTTTTTTCATTGTTCTCTTTGGGTTCTTTTCTATTTGTGGGGGTGTTTCAATTCTTTCCAAAGTGTAGTCTACACACAGTATGGATCATTATACATGCTATATGATCTAAAATTAGAGGTACTGTACCATTGCCACTATTATCATTATTATTAAACTACAGCTTTTCTTTTTTATGTGGTCTGTTGTTTTCTGCTCATTGCATAAGCGGCAAGAATTATGATGAAAGTGATGACATGACAATAGTTGTCCTCAACACTAATGACCACATATTGCATGTTGATTCTTGGATTGTAATGTTTGGGTGGGGTGGGGGTTCCAAATTTATGTATCATATATTTCAATTATACTTTCCACCACATAGCACTAAAGATTTTGAGCAAGGGTATCGGTCTATTATCACAACTCAACTTGTATATTCATCTATTATCACAACTAAGCTTGTATGTGGGTTTTGGGTACATGGTTGTAGCAGTTCTAAAGCTTTACGTCTTGTCCCTAATTGAGGATTATTTGAAATTATTTTCAAGCAGTGTCGCCTTATTAAATATGTATATATATATATATATTTTTTTTCAAATACGATATACATATCAATCTAATAAATGTATTTGACAAAGCTTTGAAGATGACACTCGTGGTAGAATTGTGTGTCATTGCCCATTACTAACTAAAAGTTCTTCAAGAAAAACGTATTTGGTATTGCAACATCGCAAAATATATGAGTTGAGGGGCACACAAGGTAACTTGAACCCTACGATTATAGAAAAAAAAAGAGAATGATGTTTCTATGTCAGCTTTGTTATCAATTAAATAGAGATAAGAACAGGCAGGAAAAAGCAAAAAGATCAAGAAACAATAGAGCATCTTGGTAGGTTGGTTTAGGCAACATCATGTAACAAGAGAGTAATTCAAAATTCATTGTCGTACTTATGAGGTGATTAACCATATTATACCTTTCGAATCGTCATCTGACGCCAGTGTGGTGAACAAAATTTATGGTCCCGTTTGGATGCCATTGTTCTTCAATAGATTTTGGCATCATATCCAATGATCTTTTACACACCATATTGGAGCTCAATTCTACGGCTCAACGGGCATGGGAACGTCTACAAAATATATTTCAGGATAACAAACTTTCTCGAGCCGTTTATCTTGTACACCAATTTACTAATGTTAAATTGGAAGACTTTTCCAACATCTCTGCTTATTGTCAGGAATTAAAGATGCTTGCGGCCCAATTATCCAACGTTGGTTCGCCCGTAACAAATCAAAGATTGGTCCTTCAGTTAATTGCAGGGTTGAATGAACAGTATGATGGAGTGGCTACGTTCATTCAACAAAGTAATCCATTGCCTCCCTTTTCTGAGGCTCGTTCGAGGTTGATTCTTGAAGAAACTCGGAAAGCAAAACATGCATCTTCTGGAGCAACCATCGCCGGAACTGCTCTCGTTTCCACCAACTCATTTTCCATTGATTTGGAGTCCCAAAGTTCTGGTTTCGGGGGCCATAATAATCGTCAAAATAATGGCAAAAAATGGGGTTCAAACTGAAACAATAAAGGCAAAAATAATGGTGAAACTGGACGTGGACGGGGCAGGGGCCAACCCGTCTGCGGTAGTGGCCAGCCCGGGCAGTGGCGGGCTGGCAGTGGCGGTAATAATGCTGGCAGTAGCGGAAACCAGTGGGGGCAGTTCCCAACATGGGCCTAGGCCCCACAGTGGCTGCCCCGCCATGTCCATATCCGACCTATTCGTGGGCCAGGCCTCCTCCTACTTCAAATCGTCAACCCGGTATTCTAGGGTCTCGTCCACAAGATGCGTTTGCGGCTTAGGCATCGTCCTCGGTTGGATATGCACCCACGGACATTGAACAAATCATGAACAACATGAATTTAAGTGTTCTGGATGAGTCTTGGTACATGGACACAGGGGCTACGTCACACATGACGGCATCTCAAGGTAATCTCTCATCTTATTGTAATATGAGCAATAATATAAATATTATTATCGACAGTGGGCAGAAAATTCCAATTCGTGGTATTGGTCAGGTACAACTACAACCTCCACACCCACCCTTATACTTAAAAAACGTCTTACATGCACCAAAACTAATTAAAAACTTGATATCTATTAGACATTTTTCCATTGACAATAATGTTTTCTGTGAATTTTGATCCATTTGGCTTTTCTGTGAAGGATTTTCAGACGGGGATGCCACTTATGAGATGCAATAGCACAGAGGACTTATATCCCGTCACCTCTGTTTCCAAAAATAGCATGACCAAACCATCCACATTTGCTGCCATTTCTCCTTCTCTATGGCACAGTCGGCTGGGACACCCAGGAGCCCATATTTTTAATAATATTAGAAAGAATAATTTGTTTGGTTGTAACAAACTTTCGGACTCTTTTGTTTGCCAAACTTGTGTGCTTGGTAAACGTATTAAGCTTCCTTTTGCATCCTCTACTTCTTATACTTTTATGCCATTTGATCTTGTGTATTGTGATTTGTGGACATCGCCGATTTTGAGTTCTGCGGATCATAAATATTATATGCTCATCCTAGATGATTATTTGTTTTTTTGTGGACTTTTTACCTTAGGACATAAATCACAAACCTACACCATTTTAAAACAGTTTAGTGTTTTTATCAAAACCCAATTTGACAAAGCATTAAATATTTTCAATGTGACAGGGGGGGAGATTTATCAATGCCCAATTTAATGATTTTTATCACCAAAATGGGATGTCAATGTGTCTTTCATGTCCACATACATCACCACAAAATGGGAAAGCCGAAAGAAAAATTCAAACAATTAACAATACGATTCACTCTCTTCTTGTGCATTCTTCCACACCACCAAAGTTTTGGCAACATGCACTTCAAATGGCCACATATCTTTTAAATATTCTTCCTAGTAAACTACTATCAAATGTGTCTCCCACAGAAATATTGTATCATAGTCTCCCGTCTTTTCAACATTTGAGGGTGTTTGTGTTATCCTTTGTGCCCATCCACTACCGTTAACAAGTTGCAGGCTCGCTCAACTCCTTGTGTGTTTTTGGGATACCCACAAAATCATAGGGGTTATAAATGTTATGATTGGACGAATGAGAAAATAATTATCTCTCGTCATGTGATTTTTGATGAGTCTACATTCCCGTTTGCTAAGTCTCATGTGGCATCTTCACCTTCATATGGATTTTTGGATAACGGAATACATCTAATTTTACACCACCATTTTAATAACCAAACACAAGTGGAACCACCTCAACAACATAACCAACACCTTTCGGCCCATCCACAAAATGAGACTGGACCAGAGACCACAACCTCGTGGCCGGGGGTCTTGGCCCAGTCCCATTCTCGTGGCGGGCAGACTCAAGTGAGGGAGCCCACTGCTCCCTTACCAACATCCGCAAACCAGCTCACTACCGGATCCCAGGCCAACACCGGTCACCGCACACCCCCTCGGCCCATTACCAATACTATACAGCCTCAGACCATTGAAACTCGTGCAATGCACGGAATGTTTAGGCCCAAATGCCAGTTTAACCTTCTATCCACATAACTACCTTTGCCTATACCGAAAAATCCCAAAGATGCCTTGTCCGATCCGAATTGGAAAGCTGCTATGTTAGACGAATTTAATGCTCTTATTAAAAATAAGACATGGGAATTAGTACCGCGCCGGTCTAATGTGAATGTCATTCGATCTATGTGGGTGTTTTGTCATAAGAAAAATTATGACAGTTCTTTTGCGAGATACAAAGTTCGTCTTATTGGTGATGGCATGTCTCAGCAGGTTGGGATCGATTGTGGTGAAACATTCAGTCCGGTAGTTAAGCCCGTGACTATCAGGACAGTTCTGAGTCTGGCTCTCTTTAATCCTGGTTTATTCATCAGTTGAATGTTAAAAATGCATTCTTACATAGCCACTTACAGGAAACGGTGTACATGCATTAGTCGTTGGGGTTCCGAGATTATTCATGTCCAGATCATGTTTGCCTGTTGAATAAATCCTTATATGATTTGAAACAAGCTCCTAGGGCATGGTATAACCGTTTTGCAGGGTTTGTTTCCAAGTTGGGCTTTTCTCACAGCAAGTCTGATCAGTCATTGTTCATTTATCGGAAGGGCGTTGACATAGCCTATATACTTCTGTATGTTGATGATAGTATTCTCACAGCATCATTTATTTCACTTCGCCAGTCTATCATATCTCTTCTTGCCGCAGAATTTGCAATGAAGGACTTTGGTCCATTGCATTATTTTCTTGGCATTGTAGTAACCCAATATGCATGTGGTCTCTTTCTCAGTCAAAAGAAATATGCGGAAGAAATAATTGAAAAAGCTGAGATGTCTTCCTACAAACCATCTCATACTCTAGTTGACACAAAGACGAAGTTGAGCAATACAACAGGTATTCCATAAATAATCCGACACATTACCGAAGTCTTGCGGGAGCCTTGGAGTATCTGACCTTTACAAGACCAGATATTTTCTATGCGGTTCAGTAAGTTTGTTTACACATGCATGATCCGAATGAGGAACATATGGGGGCTATAAAAAGGAACATGCGGTATGTGAAGGGTACTCTCCATTTTGGGCTTCATTTGTATAAATCCTATGTCACGCATCTTTCAGCCTACACAGATGCAGATTGGGGTGGCTGCCTGGACACACGCCATTACACTTCCGATTATTGTGTGTTTTTGGGGGACAATCTCATTTCCTGGTCGTCCAAACCACAATCCACAGTCTCGGTCAAGTGCTGAGACAGAATACTGAGGTGTAGCCAACGTAGTTGTTGAATCATGTTTGCTTTGTAAAGTACTGTTGGAGTTGCATTGTCCAATTGAAAAGACAACAATGGTTTATTGTGATAATGTGAGGGCGATATACTTATCCGGCAATCATGTTCAACATCAGCGCACGAAACACATTGAAATTGATATACTATTTGTCCGAGAAAATGTTGCTCGTGGACAAGTCCGAGTTCTTCATGTACCGTCCCGCTACCAAATTGCAGATATCTTCACGAAAAGGCTTCCACACGTACTTTTTGATGATTTCCGGGACAGTCTCAGTATCCGTGAACCTCCCGCTAAGACTGCGGGGGACTAAATCTCATATTATCATCCTCCATCATAAATCATGTAATTATAATCAATTAGTAATATTGTAATTGTTAGATAAATCAATTAATTAATAATTAACATCTTATATTTTAGGTAACCTAGATTATTAATACATACCATGATTGTATATATATTCTATTGATGAAATGAAATACTGAAGGGATTCAATTTTTACGGTGGGAATAGTTACGATGCCAATTACAAGAAACAAAAAAGAGAGCAGTATATATCAAGTATTAACACATTTGATGTATTATTGAACAAGATTCTTGATAAGTCATTCTGTATCCTTTAACAAATTGTTAATCATAGTTACCAAAGGAAGAGTTCCCTTTGTCATAATCTCTATTCTAGAAGTACTTGAAGCGTGATAGAAAAGGGACATCCCGAAAAACATAAGCTCAGGAAGAAACAGCCGAGATGACAAGAACCCATGCCAATAACGAGGTTCTAGATCAAAAAAGGCATCGAAAAACCTTCTCGTAGCTGATAAATCAAGCTTCAGAAGAATATCCATACCAAAGCAAAAGAATTCTCTTTGACGTCTCCTTTCTATTGGCCACAAATCTTTCCAAACAGACGCCGATAACTCATTACCTAATTGGTCTTTCTCAGAACCAAGGTACTGAATTATTGCTTTAGCAACGATAGGAGCTGCAGCTAAGGTCCTTGCTACCATATAACCCGTCGAAGGATGAACCATGCCAGCTGTACCACCAATTCCGACCACTCTCTGAGGTATTACTGGAAGGGGGCCACCCATCGGAATTACACATCGTTCATCCTCTTCAATGCTCTTAACTTTTATACCCAAGTGACTTAAACGAGCCACCATTCTTTCTTGAATATCGTCCATACATAAACCAGGACGAGCAACAAGGGATGTTTCTTCGAGAAATATTCTGTTTGATGAAAATGGCATGGCATATAAAAAAGTTGGAATTTTTCTACTTCTCTCCTTCAACTCCATATTATTATTAAGATGTGAATCTCGCCAATCCATGAAAAGCATCTTACTTGTATCGAAGGGATGTTCCTCCACTTCCGCCAATATGCCATAAGCTACTTGATACCCGGGATTATATGGCTTATCATACTGAACGAGACATCTAGAGAAGCCAGTTGCATCAAGAACCACCGTTGCCTGAATAGTTACACCGTCATTGCAAATCAGCATAGATTTAGCTTCCTCGTGAATTACCTGTTGGAATCGAAAATGATGATAAATAAGACGACAAAGAGAACTATACTAAAAGAGGCATAATCTTTAATATGGTTTGGTCAATGACCTACATATCAAAAAACCAATATAAAGAAACATAAAAACTATGGAGAGAATAATCTCTCTCTAAATAAAACTCTTTAACGACTACATTGTGGATGTTATTGTATTGATTAATGAGAGGAAATGATATTCTACTAATAGAAGTCCAAAACTTCTCCTACAAAAAAGGACAGATATGGAAGTTACTTTCCACCGACCAAAGTTGAAGCAAAATACAATTATGGTAGAATCGAAATAAGGTAAGAAATTCAGGGCGAAACCTAACATTACCTTTATAACTTTGGCTTGGTGGAATTTAACACCATCTAGTATGCATTTCTGCATCATTTTGGACTTGAGCTGTTTCCTATTAACCCTTCCATAAGGTCTATCAAGATTCTTCATCCTATCATCATCGACATAAACAACAGCACCTGACCATGTAGCATCAAGGCAATCCAACAAATCCATGGCCTCAAATTCATCCACCCAAACACCATAGTTATTAGGCCATATCAATTTCGGGGAGGGGTCAATCGAGCAAACGGATAGTCCAGCTTCTGAAACCTGTTGTGCAACTGCAAGACCAGCAGGTCCACCACCAACAACAGCTAAATCTACAAGCCCTTTTGAAGGGTCATACATAGGAAGCTCAAAATCAAGATTTTCCTTCTTTGTCTCAGGTACAAGCTCCAAAAGTGTACTACTACTCCTAGCTTTAACACAAACCCTTTTACCCAAATTTTCACAAAATTTTCTTGAACCAAAATTTTGAGGCTTTATAGAGTTAAAGTTGCTAGCTTTAACAGCAAATCCATGAAGGGGTTGCAGAAACTCAAGCTTATTTGGGGTTTTCAACAAAGTATCCATGTTTTCCAACAGGGGTTCAAAGGTTCTTGAAACTACAAACAGGATTTTCAAGAAAGTTGCCTAATTTTCAACTCTGAACATCAAACTAGAACAACAACAACATACTCTCAGTGAACATCAACCTAGAACCAATAGTTGATTATTATGTAATAATCTAGGAAATGAAAAGGGTGTTAGATATTTCTCAAGATTTGCCATATAAGAGAAGTATTACACTTGATAGAAGCATATGGAGTTGAACGCTCACCATGAAGACAGCGAGGTTACATAAAGAAATCCCATCCTTTTGTTGTTATAAAAATTTACAGCAAAATCTGGTACTGGTTAGAGGATATGCTTTGTGGTGAACATACTGCCTTTGATTTGAGAAAAACAATAATGTTTTGTCTGTGCCTGTGGTGATAATACCACCAAAGTTGCTCTCTTTTTCAATTATTTTCTGTTCACCTCCCTATTTAATTTTGGTGGGGTGGGGGTGGGGACAAAGGCCAAACTTTTCGATTGATTTATCATGTACCAGAAAAAAGCATCCATGTTAAATGTTCCTAGTTATGCCATCACAAAAGATAATTCAGATATTAATTGATTTTGATATTTCAAAAATAATAGTACTAATTGTTAAAAGTTAAGTTAAAATTGTGTAATACAAAAATTGATCACTGAAAAGGAGGAATATATGTATTTTTATTGCTAATAACGGAGTTGTAGCCTGATGAATCAACTTTACGTGTCCAAATTTTTTGTTATCTTTTACACTTACTCTCCGTTTGGAGCTACGTTAGGAGTTAAGGGGCAAATATGAGACCTTTCTCCTAATTTATATTATAATATAAAAAAAGTCAACTTTATGTACTAAACTCTTGCTGTGTCTTAGATTTGAAAAAAATCTCACTGTAAAGATCTATTGTACGCGGTCTTAATATTCTATCAAAAAATTAATCAGACATAAATTTAATAATTCTCGAATATTACATACATAAATTGTGATAATAGTTTTTTAAAAATAAAATAATGTAAAGGTTTTTAAGAGAGTGAACGTCATCCCAGCATGGACTATGGTCCCATTAATGATGAAATAATCTTTCTTCAAAGGTTCTGATATTTCATCATCATCTTCTTCTTTACTCAGTCCACATTTCCCACTAAAACCCAATCAAAACGACGACGTTCAAATGCTCCGTTCTATCACTTCGAAACGCTCTCTAGTCTCTCCAATCCCTCCTCCACCACCACCCTAATCCCCTACTCCTCACCGCACCATATAATCCCCGCCACTTCTCCTCTACCCGGGCCCACCTACCTCCGAATCCGAACTCCGTAAATACATAGGCTACACCCAACTCCTCTTAGGGTGTGGTGCCGCTACATACTATTATTTCCCATTCCCCGAAAACGCAATTCACAAAAAAACACAGTTATTCCTTTACGCACCCTTACGTGAGGATCTCCACACTGTATCTAATTGGAGTGGGACCCACGAAGTACAAACCCGGACTTTTTTACAACCCGAATCGATCCACAAGCTTGAAAGGGCAGTGAAAGACGCGAATGATAAGAAACAGAATATTCGCCCCATCGGGTCGGGTTTGTCACCGAATGGGATCGGGTTAACCGGTGCTGGGATGGTGAATTTGGCTTTAATGGATAAGGTTACGAAGAAAAATGTCTATTTTTGAAACTATTTACGCCAGATAGTCCATACGCTAAAAACTTACGCGCGGTGTATACACCAAACTAATCAACTTAACATAAGTGTCTTACATACATTCATCACTTAACAATGATTAAATGATATGTGTTTTTCACCCTGATTTTCAATTATTAATATTCATGATTTGATGGGATTAAAGCCTCACATGCTCCACTAGGGGCTATAGATCCCAACAATTTTTTTCTTACTATTATTATATTAACAATTATAAAAAAGACCATATCCACAAAAAATATTAGCCCCCAACATTTTGCTACTCTTAAATTATCCAAGCCCAATAAATTTGTAAAAGATAATTCATAAGCCCAACAAAAGAAAAAAAGTATTAGTCTATGAATACACAACAATGTCAATGTATGTGCTGATTAAAAAATAGTGTTATCTTTCTCTATTAAAATAAAAAAACACTTTGTCTTCTTCAGGGTTTCACGCTCGAGACCAACTTAGAAATTGGCGATTCTTCTTTCGTTCTTCCGGTTCTTTTCTTGTGATCTTCTTCAAGACTTTGATTTTTGCGTTGCTCATTTTTATTTAGTATCTATTCAATTTCATTATAATAGTTATTTTTTATGAACCCTAATTAGAGCAAATTTATTATTATTTGAATTAATTAGTATTTGATAAATGATCATATAGTTTTGGATTTTTGTAGAACATTATTGTTGTGGATTTAAAGATTGTATTGATGGAGAAATTTCTTAAAAGAAAGTCTCCAATTGTTGATTCTTCTAAATTAAATGCTCAAAAAAGACCTTTAAATGTTGAAATTGATTTCGACAATCTTCCGACAGATCATGTAAAGCGACCAACAATATGGAGTAACGAAGTGCACAAACCTATTGAGAACGAATTTTTGTATGAGATCAGTAACGAAGTAGTTATGCAACGGTTTCAGACTATGAAATCTCGTCGAGAGAAATTGTTTATATTTTCATTATTCTTGAACAATTTGTATTTATGTTATTTAGAATTTAAATTATTACCTACTTTTTAAAATTTGTATAATATAATACTAGCCCTTCGAAAAAAATTGGCTGGCTTCGTCCCTGGGTGCATACACCGGTGTAGGTAAATTTTCCTAGTCCATACTTTTAGTTTGTTATCTGATTTAGTTCATATTTGTGTATAAACACCTTTTATACAAGGTTGATACATTATGTATAATGCTTTCGCCCTAGGTATAATGATATATAATATTGTATAATAATACTCTCTCTGGATCAAAAAGAGTGTTCATTTAACTTTTATTTTTTGGTTCAAAAAGAGTGTTCACTTATCAAATTAAAAAAAATTAATCTTACTTTTTCAGATTTCCCTTATTAAATGTTAGACGACCAAATTCCAATACCTAGTTAATTAGGGACATATTAGTCAAATTATCTATTTTTATCTAGGAGTTAGTGCTTTCTTAAGGATGTATAAATGACTGAGTGAACACTCTTTTTTATCCAGATAGAGTATTGTATAATACAACATCAAGAATATACCTGGTATAATCCCACTAGATGGACGTATGAGGAGTATAGAGTGTATACACGCTTTAACTAAAGGTATAGAGAATGTTTTAGATAATTTTGTATAGAATTGTATATTAGGCTACTTGGCATAATAATTTATGTTGGGCTGTATATTTTTGAAAATTTTCCTAATTTTAGAACATAATAAGTTTTTAAATAGCTAGCAACAATTCTATTTATAATACTATGTAACCTATTTGACTGAAATCTAGAAAACCTATTCTTATATAAACTTATAAATGCTAACTATATATAAATTAAAATACCAAATTCTAACTAATTTTGATTTACTGCAATTTTGAATTATTTTTCTTAAACAGGTTTTTGAGTGTGGACAAGGAGAAGAAAAGGGTTATTGTTCAAGCTGGGATTAGGGTTCAGCAGCTTGTTGATGCGATTAAAGAATATGGAATTACTCTTCAGAATTTTCCGTCGATAAGAGAACAACAAATCGGTGGCATTGTTCAGGTGATTGATTTTGTTTATGGATGTTTTATATAGCTTGTTATGTCAATTTGTTATGGATTAGTTTATTTATTTGACAAAAGGGTAGTGTTAGATATAGAGGTGGAGCCAAGATTCTAACTTTATGGGTTCTAGATTTTAAAATGACAACTTTAAGTGGTAATAACTAGGTTCTAAATTTAATAATATCAAAATGGCAGCCCTGTGCAGAAAGCATCCCGCTTTAGCAGGTCCGGGTAAGAGCCGCACTCTAATGGGTTCTAGCTCCACCCCTGGATAGATAACTTAGAGAATTAACTAAACTATAGTGTGCCTATTCCAAAAATTTTCTTGTATATGTGATATTGATTAGGTGGGATTAAGGTTTAGTCATGTTGATGAGCTTACATTTGGTTCAATGGTTGCTAAAAGTCTTCATTTTTAGACATTTGTATGTCAGTAAAAAAGGTATGAACTTTTTCTTTTAATGAAATGGAGTAGAAAATGTATAAACTTGTATTATTAGGGAACATGAATTATTGAAAATTGGAATGAAACGGGTTCAAGTGTAGCGAAATGGGTAGTGAGAATTCGTATAGCCAAGCCCAACTAGCTTGTTTTTGAGACGTGGTTGACTGGTTTTTGTTGTTGCTATATTTGTATTCCAATATTACCAAAAAAGTACTTAGCAATTTTCCCTATTTTATACTTTAAACCAATTTTTTATTTCATAGAGAAGACAATGTAGTGGGTGTAACCTTGTTATTCGATTGGCTCTTTTTTTGAATTATCTCAAGTTGCTACATTTGCCTTAATTCTCATCTCCGATTAAACTAGGAAAATTGAGTTTTAACTGAGGGAGTGAGAACCTTTAAGGCTGGGGTATATGTTTATCATATATGCCTTGCATAATTTGTGCTAGTGCTAAAGTTTTAATTATGGCCTGTACATGTATAATTATGCCTTCTCTTTTACAATCCGAGTAGAGCTCCAAAGACCGTTCAGAGGCCTGTTATACTACACCATTTGCACAATGGCAACACTTTGGCTAGGAGAAATAATAGATGCTTCTGAGGGACAAGTTGTCCCTGTGTATAGATTATAACTTAGCTGTATACCAACTGTTTTGTGGTGGCCAGAAATTAGTCTCCAGAATTGGTGAAATGATGAGTTTTGTGGGAAGTTTATGGATGTACTCTGTATAACTGATACAGTACTTTCTTGATGTACATCTGCTTATGTCATTAAAAAGCTCACTTTTGCATGATCACTCAAATAAAAAATGTTCAAGCTGGTTCCTTTTCATTCCATGTTGTGTTTCAAGGGACAGCATCTGCTTTTTATTACTTGTTTGAGGTTTCTACATTATTCCAACTTGCAGATAGTTGATATGTTGATTTGTCAGATGGATGTTTTTGGTGAGGATTGATTGGGAAAATTCTAAAGCCTTTGTTCCTTTGAATTCAAATTGTTAGGTTGGTGCCCATGGAACTGGTGCCAGGTTGCCTCCAATTGATGAGCAAGTCATAAGCATGAAATTGGTTTCCCCCGCCAAGGGCACAATAGAAATTTCAAAAGAGAAAGATCCAGAACTCTTTTATCTAGCTCGATGTGGACTTGGAGGACTTGGGGTGGTTGCAGAAGTCACTCTTCAGTGTGTTGACATTTTTTATGTTCAAGCTGAAGGATATCAAGAAAAATCACAAGTAAATATTCACTTTTTTCTTTAGTTATTTGTTTTCCCTTTTGGGAAGTTCTCATAGTTGTTATATTAGACCTTTTTAGAGGATCTTCTTTATACAGAGCTTGTTACTTGTTAATATTGATGTAGCCAAGCTAGTGATTTGCAAGCATCCTAAAACCTAGCACAAGGGATCTCATGGAAAAGATTTTAGGCTTTGTTTCTATTATTGCGAGTGATATATGCTTGTGTGTTTGTGAAACAAGGATTGCTCATAAAAGGGAAAAGAAAGTACTTTCTTTTCCCCATTTTATGTGTCACACTGTATGTCCCAAAAAGAATACACATTCTATACTTAGAAATATTTGACTTTAAACTTCCCATTTTCGCTTACTACTATATAGGATATGTTATCCTCTCTCTAGTGACATCAACTATTGTGTATTGGCATTTGTGAAAGCTTCTCCTCGATATGTTTGATCCCTTATGAGATGATTTATAGCGATAAAAATGTCTATGGCTTGTTTTAGACCACAAGTTTCAAAAGTTTTTATTTCTTTCTTAAATTCTGTGCCCATTCAACACCGTCACATAAAATGGGATAGATGGAGTAGCTTTTAAAATCAAGGATAGTTGAATTTGCTCATCTTTTGATTTTCTTGCTGCTCAGTCCACTTAGAATTAGAGCTATAAGCTTTAAGTTTTTGCTTTGATGATGACGTAAGTGAATTATATTGATATGCACCCAGAAGAAGTGCACAATAATATACATCTCTATTGCACCCAAGGGTGCGGCCTAGTGTGTCAATGAAGTGGGTTGAGAACCATGAGGTCTCAGTTCAAATCCTAGCGAAAACAAAAATATAGGTGATTTCTTATCAGTCTTGGACTCGGTAGACAGAGTTACCCAGAACCGAACCGTGTTGGTGGGAGGTAGCAGGTACCTATGATTAGTTGAGGTGTGTGCAAGCTAGCCCAGGCGCGACGGTAATAAGAAAAACTAATCATAGTGTACATCTCTATCGAAAGGGCTTTAGAGCTCTTGTGCATTGTCATCTGCCACTTCAAACAAAAGATAATGAGCTTATAAAATCCAAAAAAGTGTTTTTACTATCTACACTGCTCTGCTTACACCAACAAAAAAGAACCATTAAACGCCTCACCTTGAGGGGGAGGGTGTAGAAGTTGAAAGACCATAGGTGAAATCATCTGCCAAGTCTTCTCGATGGATTTCCTTACTTACAGCTACAGGTGTCCCCAGCATATAAATGAAACTTTTAGGCTGTATGTCATCACCCAATGCAGTCCAAAAAGGTCCAAAACATGCTCCATGTGTCACTTGCAACTGACAGTGGAGAAGGCACAACACTGCTCTCCTGTTTAGATTTTCATGAGTAAGACAGACTTCCAACAAGGCGATCGATTTCTTATAATAATTCTTTTTGCATTGATAATATATTTAAATACGCCAACTTTCATTGGAACTTCAGATTTTCTAATGATATTCCAGGCCCAATTTTTCAATAAATCTACTAGCACTTTACTGTTCATAATAGCAGGTTTTGACTGAAAATTTTCCTTTCCAGCCCTTCTTGAATCTATCTTTCCTTTGGGGGTTAATAGATATTTGCTCCAGTTTGCCCTTCAGCTGCATCATGCTGTTCAGCTCCCAATCCTGGCAATTCCTTCTATACATGATGTTCTATATGTTCCCTGTTCAGCATTAAGCTATACGTGCATGAGGGTGCATCAGAAAAGAGAAAAGTTGTTTGGATTAGGGTGTTGTTCCCAACCATTTATCATGCCAGAATCTAATGTGTTATTGTTTTATAATTCCTAATTAAGCATTGAATTTGAAGTAGAACTTGATTTAGTGTTGCTACTCTATCTCATTAGTATCTTCTGTATTTGTGGGCTAGAATGTGTGAGAGGATGGAAGAAAAATCAAGATGAACAAAGAGAGAGATAGAATAATGGAGAAGAGAAGAGGTGAAAGAGAGATAAATATAAGATGTGGCAGGTAGTTGCTGAAAGGAATGCTGAGACTATATAGTGAAAGTTGTAATCCCTTATAGATGAGCATTTTATTTATCTCGTATTGTGCACCGACTGGTGCATCTCGTAGTAGACAAAATCCAGTACAAAACAACTTCTATAAAGGTCTTGTAAAACAGCTTGCTAGTTATTGTAGATAACCAATGTACCCGTTCAAACTGCAAAAAGGGCAGCCTGGTGCACTAAGCTCCCGCTATGTGCGGGGTCCGGGGAAGGGCCGGACGACAAGGGTCTATTGTACGCAGCCTTACCTCACATTTCCACAAGAGGTTGTTTCCACGGCTAACCCGTTCAAACTGCAGTATTGGGAAAATCTAGGGACCTCAGTTAAATCTCGTCTAGTGTTTCCTGGTCTGAACGGAAACTGATCAGTGGTTTGCTCCAATGGTGCTTATCTTGCCTTCTCGGTTTTATAACCTTTAAGTGTACTGTTTAGCGTACCCTGGAGTATAATTGAAGCTTTTTGCACCTTCTAAGTGTTAATGCTGATGATTTGCTGCCCCTGTATAAATATGTTACTATAGCAATTTATGGTGCTTTTTTACGTAGTGTCCTACGCTTGTGAAATAATGCTGCTAACATGTCATTACTTCAGGAAATTCTTATCTGAGAACAAGCATGTCAAATACTTGCACATTCCATATACTGATGCAGTTGTGGTTGTGACATGCAATCCTATATCTAGTTCGCGAGGTCTACCAAGTCATAAACCTAAATATACTACAGAAGAAGCCTTGCAGTATGTACGAGATCTCTATCAGGAGTCGTTGAAGAAGTACAGGTATGGTGACATTGAAATGGTGTAAAACTATATTTCATAACATCTTTTTCCTTGCATTTCTGCTCGACGTTCTGTTGTCGGACGAACTTCCCCATGTAGTTTCAGCTATTCACGTATACTGAGAAGGATCTCCTTTTTGCGTTGAACCTTTTCCTGAAAGGGGATAGGTGAAATAATACTCTTATGGACTAAATTAAGTTAGGTAATTTTGATAATTAAGACACTTTCAGTAATAAATATATTCTGAACAATATCATAAATTGCAAGAATTTGAATTTATTTAGCTACTCCTTTTTAGCCTTACTTGTAAGGTTTTGCTTATCGGACTAACTTTTCAACCCCTGCCCTTGTATTATACTTACTCATCATTAATAGACGAATACAAGTAATGCTGGAAAACGATACTAATTTAGTTGAAAATTTTGTTTGATAAACAAAACGCTACAAGTAATCCAGTATTACTTGTATAATTGACAAAATAAATAAACATTTTAAACTCAACACCTAGTCTAATTATACCACATAAAAAGAGCTGGTGGCTGTAAAATTTAGGATAAATGCTGAAGATCATATGTTTCTATTTCTTAAATAATGTTTAGTTACCTGTTAAATAAATTTCTTACCACTTGTTATAGAGTTGCTGATTCTGATTCTCCAAATGAACCTGAAATAGATGAACTATCTTTCACTGAACTGAGAGATAAACTACTTGCGATGGATCCTCTCAACAAGGAGCATGTAATTAAAGTCAACAAGCTGAGGCAGATTTCTGGAGAAAATCAGAAGGATATCGAGTTGGCTGGAGTGATGAAATTTTAGGCTGACTGTGGGGGCCACCAGTGGGTATCAGAGACATGTTTCCCTGCAGGAACACTGTCAAAGCCTAGCATGAAAGACCTAGAGTACATAGAGGAAGTGATGCAACTCATTGAGAAAGAAAGTGTACCGGCCTGCACCTATAGAACAGACATGGACTGCTTGCAGCAAAAGTCGAATGAGTCCAGCTTATAGCTCAGAGGATGATGATATATTCTCATGGGTATTCTTTTTTTAGCATGTGAATCTATGATCTGCTTTTATGAAAAAGGTCCTTTACTCTGGAGCCTAATTAATCACCGTAAATGTTGCACAAATTCAAGAAACTATTAAATCATAAATGAAATATAAAACCATGATGGATCTTTTTCCTTATCTGCTTTTAGGTAAAGAAAAAACCACGACGGACCTTTTGTTTAGCAGTTAGATAAATTCTTATGCACATAATGGCATGCAAATATTTGCTTATATGATGTGAGCTGTGAACTCATTTAAGTCCCTTGTCTGCATCTTCTTCAGGGAAAAAAAGATTTTAAGTCAATGGGTCGTGAAACTAGGGCTGGCCAACGGGGCGGGGCGGGGCGGGTTCCGGCGGGACGGGGGTAGGGCGGGATCCGCCGATGTCCCGTCCCATTCCCGGTCCCGTCGGAAAAGGGGACCGGTATTATCGGGTCGGGGTGGAACGGGGTCGGGGTTTTCCGTTTTTTTTTTTGCAATTAATTTTAAAAAATAACATATATATAAACACCTCAATAATTGAACAAGATAGTGCAATAAAAACATCCCAAGACTGTTTTTGTGCCTCTTATATTATTTAATAGAAATATAATTTTTTTGTAATACAATTGTCAAAATTGCAACTTTGTGGTGTAGAAAGTTGCAAATACCATAGTAAAATTGCAATTAAAAAAATTACATATTTAAAAACACCTTTTCTAGTTTCTTTATAATTTCTTGTGGTTCTTCGGTTGGAATTGGTATTTGTTGGTCAAATTGCTCGACGTCGCTTGCACCATATCAGTTGGATTTCGATTATGGGCGTTGAAAAATAAAGTTATAGGTCTTCTATAATCACAAGAAACAAGTAGTTGTTCGTATAAAGAATTCCACCTAGTCGCTACATCTTCGGGAATTTTTCTATAAGCTAGTCCACAATCGTGACAAGTTTTTTTATATTCTTTTTTTCGTTGTATTTTATTACTTCTAAAAATAAAGTTTATAGCAAATTGTATTTTATTAAGAATGTCTTCAAAAAGTGATAGACCATCCTTTACAACTAAGTTATAAATATGGCACGCACATTTTATATGAAAATAATTTGGAAAAGATGGAGTTAAAAGATCTTTTAAAATTCTAATAGCATAATTATTAGAAGAAGCATTATCTAATGTAATAGTCATAATTTTATCAGTTATGCCATAATATTCGCAAACTGAATAAATATTTTCTGCAATAAAAGTACCAGTGTGCCTATCATCTATGATATATACGCTAAAATACGTTTTTGCATAGACCATTTATAATCTATCCAATGACATGTTACCGTTAATCATGGTCGTTTGTACTACGACCTATATCAGACGTGATAGATACTTTACCAGAAAAATGATATAAGGAATAACGTAAATCTAAATCTAATGGTATTTCAGGAAAAAATTCAGTTTCAACCAAATCATCCTGTCTAGGAATAGGATGACTAGAAGAAGTACCCCTGCCTTTGTTAACCCTACTAGAAGAAGCCTTACCCTTAAACATACCTCTAAATCCTTCCATTTTAATTATGCTAATAAATAGTTAATGATAATGAAATTAATTGCGCTAATTAAAATAAAGAAACAATAATAATTTAATGAAGGAACGAATGTACCAAACGTCGACGTGTATTCGAGGTTGAAAATTGAAACTTTGCTCGATGGATGACCCTCAAGCTAGTTGTCAACTTCACTCCCAATTTTTGAACTTTGATGTAGTTATACAAATGAATAAATAAAATTTAATATTTAGTAGACAATGAAGACTTGTAGAGAGATAAATTGAGAGATTAGAGAGATTGTAGGAAGATTTGTGAGAAATATGAAGAGAAAATGAAGTATTTATAGTTGGAAAATTGGGTTAAGGTGTAAATATATTAACTTAGGGGTTAAAAATAAATATTAAGGGGTAGGGGGGGTTGTGGGGGAGGCCAAAAATGGCCGTTGCACAACGGCCAAAATATAAAATGGCCGTTGTGCCGGTCATTTTTGCAAAGGGGAGGGATCGGGCGGGATCGGGGCGGGTCTGTAAGTTCGAAGGTTTTTGTGTTATTCGAGTGAGGATGTGAATAAGTAGAAAAGGAAATAATTAGGCTTTGAACTTACCTTCTCTGGATGTAAGGGGTGACGGGCGTAGCGGGACTGAGGTGGGACGGGCCCACGTCTCGTCCCGGTTCGAGTCCCGTTACCGATTTTTTTTTATAGCGGGGTCTGGTCGGTACCGGGCCGTCCCTCCCCGTTGGCCAGCCATAGGTGAAACTTAGATGAGCCAATCAATGCTGACAATATCATGTGGAAAATAGATCTTAATCAAGGGTTGATGGGTTTTATAAACTTTATCTAAACACAAACCTTAGGTGGCCTCATGCCCTTTTACAGGTGCCTTAGTTTTAATTTGTTTAGTTTCTATTTAGTTTTCGTTAAATACTAGATTACCTTCTATTCAGAAAGTGAAGTCCTCCTTCTGTTTACACCCAAATCCGTGATTATTTGTTAAACCTGATAATTTTGATGCTTAGCTTTATTACTTATTTACTTATATCCCTTCCAATATGTTACTAGGTTGGAATTATTATGTATCTCCCAACCATGGATGCTCGGCAGAGAAGGCAAATCACTGAGGAGTTCTTCCATGACAGGCATATGACGCAAGCACAATTGTGGGATCATTATTCTGCTTTTGAACATTGGGCAAAGATTGAGGTATGAGTTATTCTCACTATATCTGTTTACCAATCATTCCTCTTTTTCGTTTGGTTATTTTATTCCACTTTATTATGGGGGCAAGTAGTCCCAAGGGAAGAGTGTTCTATGGGCAATGTCTCCATCCTACTACAAAGAGATTAGATTTCTCCTACTTCTTCCTCTGCTTTGCTGCTATAGCTCCTTCTATTGTGATTTTGCAATTCTGAATTATGAAATTGTCGGGAAGATAGATCTGTACTCTTGTACCTGTTTTAACTTTTATATAATCTAGAGCTGATTCTATTCGTCAAACTGCCTGTTATAAGCTTCATCGAGAAACATGCTTCTAGAATATCTAGTCATAGTTCCTATTATCTAGCATAAGCCCATCCTAGGAGATCTTTACTTCGTTATCATTCTAAGTTGCCCAAGAGTAGTCTGAAGAAGATTCTCAGTTGAAGTTCTAGAAACACACTGGCCTTTTGGAGCCTTTTTGAAATTTACTTTCTAGATTTTGACACAATCTTGCGACTGTGATATGTTGCCAAGCATAGTTAGCTCTCGTTCTGGTAGCAATGCAGAAAGTGGGGCAAATATGGAAGACACCAGATTGGTGTTTAAACCTGTTCTCTTAAATCATTTTTCCAAAGTACTGCAATAAACTTTTTTTGTAGTTTACTTATTTCGAAGCGCAATGCATCTTCTGACATGAGGTCTAGATGTCGGGGTCAGTTAACTTTGATCATAGGCACTGGCTTTTAGAATTAAAAAGGAAAAACTTAGACAGGTTGACAATTGGGTACTCGAAATGGAGTGAATGGCGTTACCATTTAATTCTTTTGTGTTACTCCAGGTTCCTAAGGATAAGGAAGAGCTCGCAGCTCTGCAGGCAAGGCTAAAAAAAAGAAATTCCCGGTGGATGCATACAATCAAGCGCGAAAAGTGCTGGACCCGAACCGCATCCTATCTAATAACATGCTTGAGAAGCTCTTCCCTCCTCCGAGGACGTGTAACTGGTCCAGTTTTCTTGGTTGGCTTACGTCTCTTTGTTATCAATTCATTTTTGTCACGTCTGTTTCAAAGCAAATATTTTGCGAGGAAATTTTTGTCCTGTATATTGTTGTTCAGAATGTTTAGTTGAAGGAATTGTTACAATAATGCTTGTCATGCATTGTATATGCTTGAGGCCAGTCCCCAACTTGACAATTTGGAGAAGAAAGTGGGGATCTAGTCTGAGGCTAATAAATTAGTTATAGCTTCAATTATGTTGTTTCAGTAAGGATTATGGCAGGTGAATTAGTAGAATTTGAAGAGGGTACAATAGGCATTGCTCTGAATTTGGAATCAAATAATGTTGGTGTTGTATTAATGGGCGATGGTTTATTGATACAAGAAGGAAGTTCTGTAAAAGCAACGGGAAGAATTGCTCAGATACCCGTGAGTGAGGCTTATTTGGGTCGTGTTGTAAATGCCCTGCCTGATTTCGTCACTATTTCTTGAGCAGTTCTCTGAGGTACTATTGTTGAGCCTAAATTTCACTTTTGAGCAGCAGCCAGATTCTTGTTAACAGAACATTGTCATGGTTGTTTTATTTAAGATGAACTGAGGAATCTCTGCTGT
Organism: Anisodus acutangulus; assembly: GCA_029783415.1. Taxonomy (NCBI): domain Eukaryota; kingdom Viridiplantae; phylum Streptophyta; class Magnoliopsida; order Solanales; family Solanaceae; genus Anisodus; species Anisodus acutangulus. The sequence continues at coordinate 60,948,433 of CM056490.1, forward strand.
TACATGTTTTGTTCAGTTGCAATAATTCGACAACTTTATGTTACTATACATTATTAAAACAAACTTTACTTGATTTTAGCACAAATATTCATATATCAATAAGTAGCCAAAATAAATTTCCCCTTTTTTCTCAATTTATTCCTTTAAAAACGTCACCTTCTCCCCCCATAGTTCATAGCAAATATCTACCATAAATAAGTCCCCTCTTTTGTCTCAAATAATTCCTAAAAAACACACTAATAAGTGTTGTTTAATAAAAGACTTTTTTTCTAATCTCTGTTTCTTATTTTCTTTTTATACTAGCAATTTTTTGTCCTTTACTTTTTCTAGCGTCTTTATTTTTTTTACATTGCAAAGTCTCTTTTAAAATTCAAATTTACATGTTATTTTAACATATTACCAATTTGGTGGTGCTTATGTATTTTCTATTTTAAAGATATATACGATAAATCATATATTAGCACATATATATCAAGTATGTTGTACATATTTAAATAGTATGTATAATAGATTGCTTAATTAAATGTAGTATATTGCATATACAATTCATATTTGATACATTATATGTATAAACAGTATATATGATATATTAATGAAGTATTTACATTATATAAACTCAGTCATAATATAATATAGCTGAAATATTATATGTATATTTTACAACAACAAAAAAAAAAGCCATTCAACATAAAATAAAATTTGATGAAATTGTTTATCACTAATTTCCTACATGACAACCTCATTAAAGAGGGAGGGTAAAAAAAATATTTATGGAAGAAAGAGAAGTTATGGAAGAGAGAGGAAAGAGGAAATGCAGTAAAAATGCATTAATGGAATTGATTTCATATTTATTTTCGAATTGATATATTTGTTATAAAACTTGCTACATTTGTAATATTTAAAAAGATATGTTATTCTTGTATTAATTTCTCACTAATTGATATGTAATGTGTAAAAATCTCTAGTTTCTACTCTGCTTCAATATACCAATATGTTGGGCCGGGATACTTATAAAATTGAGTAGTCCTAAAGCAAGCATTTGCACACAGACTCAGAGAGGTGTGAAAGTGAACATTTTAAGAAATTTTTACTTTTAATCTTTTTTATTGAACATTGTGTGCAAATCACATCTTAGTTAATCGGTGTTAAGTACTGCTCAATGAATTGTTAAGCGATAACTTTAGTTTTATAAATAAATGAGATGGATTGAACTAATAATTCATTAGATTTTTTTTTTTGTAATATCGACTAAATATCATAATTAAATTTCCTTTTGTTGTTAAATAGTTTGATATCCAGCTTTATTCTTTAATAAATGATCACATACTTTTTATTTAATGTAATTTCTATAATTTGGACTTTCTCTCTTTATAGTAAGGTCAATCCATTTCTCACCTACTACTCTACTCATATTGATAATTCACTTGAAAGCTGTTTTGCTTTCTCCAGAAATTGAAACTTCAGTATGTGAAAAGCTGGTAATAAGAATGACATGCATTGCATTTATTTTATCAATAATGAAAAAGAAAATAGTTGGCTAATTAGTTTTATGAAAGGAATTCCTAAAAGCACCAACACATTGGCAGAACTATTAGCTCTAAGGATCGGATCATTCATGAAAAGTTTAATACCTTCTCATATTTTGATGTTTAGTTTCACTGACAAAATCAAGACGCTGATAAAAGTTATTTTAATCATTTCATCACAATGTAAGTACTTTATAGTTTATAATCTATTCTTGATAATAATAATATATAATTTATTGTTCCACTACTCGAATAAAGAAAATATAGTGTGTATACTCTTACATATACAGTTTTGTCCAAAGTGTACCCGCAACCTCTCGTATATACGGTTGAAAATTTACTAATGTGGAATTAAGTTTATCCCATTATTTATGATTCGAATAATTGGGCCCCGCACGTCGGAAATATCATTTCCACATACGTGCAATCTTAGTGCCAAGTATCGTAAATTTCGTTAATGAAAGAGATATTGGTACTTAAGTGAAATGTTTGAGACATAGAATGATGGATGGTTATTTGCTAAATAACAAATGTTCCACGTTGGTAAATGGAGGAAGGATTGTGCGAGGTGCAAGATGGAACGGGTCGGAAAAAGGCCGCGGAGCCGAGAAGGGCCGCGACACCCCCTAGCAGGGCCGCGACGCGTGACTGGCAGTAAGTTCGTGGGCTTTCTAGTTGAATTAGCGCCGCGACGCTTCATGGGCAGTGACTGCTCGACGGAATCCCAAAAGTCTTGGTTGTTGAGGGGGTTTCAATGGCATTGAATCCACTCAATAATGGCCATTACTTGGACCATTATGTTGCTACATTACTTGGGGGTTAAACGTCATCCATTACATGGCAATTGATTGCCATTGTGGGGCATTTGAAGAGGCCATCTTGCACACCTATAAATTGAAGCCTTGGCTCAATTCTATAGAACAAGAGATGAACATATATGAATAGAAAATAAGTTAACAACACCACAAAGAGATCAGATTTTCCTGATATCAATCCTTCTCTTAGCAATCTTCATTATTCGTGTTCTTCGCTGAGATCATTTGTGTAGGCTTTGCACACTTGATAGTTTGTTGTTTCATCTTAGGAGACTATTGTCCACACTTCCGTAAAGCCTATATACAGAGGCAATCTTGTCTTAAAGACAGAGAGTCATCTCTCGACTCAGCCGGTGGTATTGTGGTTTATCTAATTGGTTGCTAAGTGTTTCATGTGTTAACTTAACAGACGAAGGACTTTAACAGTTCGTATTCTCAGCGGATCTACAAGACACAAGTGTAGCAGTTCAAGTTCTTGTATTTCCGAATACAAGATTCATATTTGAAGTTTCACTTAAAGATCAAGATATTGACAATTTGTAGTTGTACTCTTGTTGTTTATCATTTCGATCACTGTAATAGTTATTTACTATTCTCGTTGTTGCTTTACATATTCCATCAGTTTTAAGACAAGATTGTATTAGTGATTCGAAAGATGTTGGTCGACAAGTGTGTGACCAAATCTGGCTGTGGTTTTCTTCTTGAAAATAGTTATGGTTCTCTCTTTGACGACAGTTACAAATCTGTTTCCGTCAAAGGAGGGATCTCTGAATCTGATAATGAGCTTCAAGATACTGCTGATAGTCATGCCAGTACGGCTAAAGATCAAGGATGAGTTGGTGTCACCGCTCCCGAGAGTGGTGGAAACAAGCGCCCACGAGAGGCTGAGGATGTCAACTGGGACAAGAAGAGAAGGCTGAAGATGATGTTCTATCATATAGCAAAAGTCCTATATCTATCCCAGACAAAGAATCTGAATTATGGTAAGGAGGATTTGGACACTCAGTCTAACTGAAGTGGGCCAGAATACAAAAGGTCGAAGTTAATCCTTCCTTATCAATAATAATGTTTAGTTAATATCTGAATAAAAGTGTGTAAAAGCAAGGCTAGGAATATGAAAGTGTTTTCATTAAAAAAACTTATATTCCCTACACTCTAAAATCAGATATTGAATCTCCTTCCCTCTCGGTTAAAGATTGGACTATTATAAACAAAACTTAAAAGATCCGTTCTTTTGAGTGTAATTATGACAAGTGTGTAAAGTATGTTCGCACATACGAAGGAGAGAGATCCACTGACTGTGCGAAAACTGTAACCACTCTTAAGTAAGCGCCAGGGATTTTCCTAGACACCAATCACAAGGGAAGAAGACTAAAAGATAATGTCTTATCTTAAGACGTTGAACCTGTCACACTATCTGACAGAAGGTCATTCATTTGATAGAATGATATTGGACACTCAGTCGTGCAAAGCCTACGGGTGACTGGAGTGGGCCAGAATTCAGTTGACAGAAGAGTAATGGACACCTAGTGAGGTGGACCAAAGTTTCCAGGTCTTAAATGATCTGAAGGCCAAAAGAAAGGCAGAAAAGTAATTGGACACTCAGTCTGCCAAAGCAACTGGAGTGGGCCAGAGTATCCAGATCACATATGATCCGATTACACCCTAACCACGGGCAAGAGGTTGTTCATGTGAAGCAACACCACCTCTAAAGTAGAAGGGGTTGGAGAGGTTGTCCTCAATAGGACTTCAGAGAATGGGATCACTCTAAAATAAGGTGATACATGTCCCAAACTTGGTTTAAGGGATGATGTTGGTCAAGCTGGTTTGAGACTAGTCAAACAGGTCTGTAATAACTAAGAATGGTACAGAATGTCTATAGCTAGATGAATGATATATTTGTAATCTGTGCATCTATGCCATCATAGATTAAGACACGTCAAATAAAAAGTCATTCAAAAGCTAACGAAGTTGAGATTGTTTCCTTCTATCGACATAAACCCTCTAAATGAATGTGAGGTAGGCGAAGAGGCAAAATCACCTTTCCATGTTCCGTCAAAGTAATAGCAAAATAAGCACCGCTCCTCTAGAACTTAGTCACACCTACATGGGTGATTTGAAGTTTATACAAAATAGAGGGGGGAGACAAGTACTTTGTGACCTTCATTGATGATGGTACAAAGTATTACATCCTTTGCTTGTTAAAAATCAAAGATGAAGTTGTTGAAGCGGATAAGCGCTACAAAGCATAAGTTGGAAATCAACTAAGCCTACGGATTGAGGAATTCGTAGTGATAGAGGGGAGAATGTGAAGCATCGTTCATTAAACGACTGCTCATTACTCACCTCAGTCTAACGGTGTTAGCCAAGCGCAAAGCCGTACGCCTAAAATATGTGGGGCAAGGCGATCCTTACCGCTAATGCGATTCTCAACAGAAATACGCATAAGGATAAGGATAACTATCCGTGTGAAACATGGAAAGGATCTCACATACAAATGTTGTGATGTGGGATGGCTTGGTAGAAGTTGGAATACCAAAACCAGGTCAAGTTGGACCTAATAGTAGTGCTTATCGCCTCTTGTTGTCAAAGAATGCTGAATTCTTTGAAGATAACTTTCCTTGAGAAAGAAAAATAAGTAATTTCTCGAGGTTAACAAGAACCCGGTAGGGCCTGACTGTTCGGAACTAGACATTCTGTATCTACAGGACTCAGAAGTAGCTGATTATCCGGAACTTAATATTCCAGATCTACAGAACTCGGGGATTCTAGATGTTGAATCGAGACGGAGCAAAGAGGGGATAAAGACTTGTTGCAGGCCTTCTAGCTTGTATGGTTGAGAACGAACCATGGACAATTAACAAATAATTGTCATCTTCATAAGCGCTGCTTTGGAAAGAAGATACAAAGAGAGAAATAGATTCCATCATATAGAACCATACTTGTGTAATGGTTGATCTTCCTCCGAGAAAAGAACACTTGGGTTGTAAAAGTGGATACTCAAAAGTGAGTACAAAGTAGATGGATCTACTGACGAGTATAAGGCCTCGGCTACTTGTACATGTGCTCCCCTGTGAATAGCTTAACATCTAGGGCCATTGCAGTCTTGCGTGACATGAATGTTGATGCAGCCTTCCTAACCGGAGAGTTGGAAGGGGAGGATCAGACTTGGTTTGTTGGACTGTTAGGCTTCTTCTTGTACTTTCATTTTGGTCCCTGAAATATTTACATTTTGGTCCTGAAAGTTTCAGATAAAACAGAAATAATGAATCTGACAATAGAAACATTGACTCTGAAGTTGCAAAGTCAATAGTTGGAAAAACCAACAGTCTGAAAGTGGAAGTCATATTGAAACAAAAGTCTCGATATGAAAGATATGGGTATCACAGATGGCATCTTAGGAATTGAGATTTCTAAGACATCTAACGGACTGGTCTAACTCCAAACTCAGTTGTGAGATAGTTGACAGTCTCGTTGAAGCCACCAATGTATATGAATCATAGAACTGATTGGAATCATGGTGCACCCATATACAAGGAGCGATATGTGCAGGTCACATGTAGTTCAATGTATTGTACACACTACAACCGACCTGGTATCGGCCTACAAAGAAGATCAGTTGAACTAAAGTTCACTCGTGATTCTGGAAATGATCGATAGAAGGCGTTAAGTCGGATATGACGATATCTAAAATATTCGCTTATCTACGGATTATGGTATTCTGGATGTCCAGCGGTTCTGGGAGAACACAGTGATGCAAACTGGACATCAGATATGAAGAACACCAAAGCCACAAGTAAATGTGTATGGTGGGTCTTGAAAAATCCTCTAAGCAAACTTGCATCGGTCGATTCATCAGAGTTTATCGCTTTAAACAAAGCATGAAAGAAGTTGAGTAACTTCACGACTCCTTAGAGGATGTCCCTTATTGGGAGAAACTCATGCCTTCAACAGTTATACATTGTGGCTAGCCGATCGGCTTCAGGAAGGGCACGGATGACGGCGTCTGGACATATCTGTCGGATCTGTCGGAGACATGAGACCGTATGGCCGTTGATCATCACGGGTGTCACTTCCTTGATTACTAATCAAAGGATATAGCTGACCCTTTAACTAAGGGACTATCCAAAGATCAAGAGTTCTACCTGTCTAGGGGAATGGGCTTAAAAACCCCAACAATACAAACCTTTGCGGTGGTAACCCAACCATACTGACTGGAGATCCCAAGAATATGGTTCAATGGAAAAACTAAGCTGCAAAAGGTTCAGTTGAGCGCTTCGGTGGAAGCAAGAGCACTTCAGATTATGATTTATGTTAAGAAACATGAATCCATAGTCGTTCTCACGATAGACATTATAGTGCTACCTGCATGGTGGGTAAGGTTAAGCTTCCAAACTTTTAACGATCCTCAAACGATTGAGGTAAATGTTGGAGAAACTTTTAATGATTCCTAACACTTGTGAAGTGGGGTATTGCAGGATACCTTGTAGGAGATCACCTATTTAAGTGCGAGGACATGCCGCCTCAAATGAATGCACTTAAGAACCAAGTATGTCCACGGCCACAACGGACAGAACAAAAGAAGAAACGAATAAAGGGGAGGTATTATGTTGGTACCGTTGTCTTGGCTTACATTAAACACTGAAGGTTCAAGGCATCACGTTCACCGCGCAGTAAGTAAGTCCGGTGGTATTCAACTAGGGAATGTTCAAAGCGTAATCTACCTCTCCTGATGCAATATTTTTTCACTGAAAGATTGTTGAAAGTAGGCACATTGTGTATGTGCCAAAATCTATTTAAAGAGGAGATTGTTGAAAATTTACTAATGTGGAATTAAGTTTATCCCATTATTTATGACTCGAATAATTGGGCCCCGCACGTCGGAAATATCATTTTCACACACGTGCAATTTCAGTGCCAAGTATCGTAAATTTCGTTAATGAAAGAGATATTGGTACGTAAGTGAAATGTTTGAGACATAGAATGATGGATGGTTATTTGCTAAATGACAAATGTTCCACGTCGGTAAACGGAGGAAGGATTGTGCGAGGTGTAAGATGGAACGGGTCGAAAAAGGGTCGTGGAGCCGAGAAGGGCATGGCGCCTCCCAGACGAGGCGGCCGGAGCACCGCTGACGCTGCGGATCGGCGATAAGTTCGTCGACTTTACGGTTGAATTAGCGCGGCGACGCTAACGTGGCAGAGCCGCGGTGGTTCATGGGCAGTGACTGCTCGACGGAATCCCAAAAGTCTTGGCTGTTGAGGGGGTTTCAATGGCATTGAATCCACCCAATAATGGCTATTACTTGGACCATTATGTTGCTACATTACTTGGGGGTTAAATGTCATCCATTACATGGCAATTGATTGCCATTGTGGGGCATTTGAAGAGGCCATCTTGCACACCTATAAATTGAATCCTTAGCTCAATTCTATAGAACAAGAGATGAACATATGAACAGAAAATAAGTTAACAACACCACAAAGAGATCAGATTTTTCTGATATCAATCATTCTCTTAGCAATCTTCATTATTCGTGTTCTTCGCTGAGATCATTTGTGTAGGCTTTGCACACTTGATAGTTTGATGTTTAATCTTGGGAGACTATTGTTCCACACTTCCGTAAAGCCTATATACAGGAGCAATCTTGTCTTAAAGACAGAGAGCCATCTCTCGACTCAGCCGGTGGTGTTGTGGTTTATCTAATTGGTTGCTAAGTGTTTCATGTGCTAGCTTAACAGACGAAGGACTTTAACCGTTCGTATTCTCAGCGGATCTACAAGACACAAGTGTAGCAGTTCAAGTTCTTGTATTTTCGAATACAAGATCCATATTTGAAGTTTCACTTAAAGATCAAGATATTGACAACTTGTAGTTGTACTCTTGTTGTTTATCCTTTCGATCACTGTAATAGTTATTACTATTTCTGTTGTTGCTTTACATATTCCAACATATACTCCCTCTTGAACCCTTTACTATTTGGGAGTTTACCAGGTAGTTCTTTGACCACGTTTTTCGTATATTTTTTTTTAAATTATTTGAATTATAAATTATCATGACTTATAGTATTTTTAATATAGTTTCTAAACATATAAATTTTATTTTTATAAACTTGAAAAATCTATATCAAAATTTAAGATCAAAGTTATAAAGTTTGACCCTTGTACTCCGAAAATGTTCATATAAATTGAAACGGAGGGAGTATATACTTCCCATTCCTTTCAACATTTCCCTTTTCACCTTTTCCTAATTTATTTCTTTGCTGGAGAGGATATTATTTACTATGAATATGTAATTTGCATTAATAAATTGTTTATTAATGAAACTTTCCCTATTTTATATATATTGACCAGCCGTTACAAAGTTTAACCCTTTTTCTCGATATTTGATTTGAAGGGTTCTTAATAAAATAGTCATCTACAAAAGTAGTTCGCAAAATAAAACGTAAAAGGACAATTATATTTTGACAAAATATAACATTAGTACAATCATATTTAGACAAAATATTAACCACCTTATTGGTTTTTCTGAAAATATGCTGCACGAGTAGTCCTCCAAGATAAATACTACGGAGTAACATATTTTTGGTCAAAAGCTCATCAATCAAGTAAGATAATGATCACCAAACAAATTACCATATATATATATATACACTAAATTTCCTTAATAAGGATTAACGAATATAGATTAAAAAAGAACCAATGATGGATTGAGAAACTTTAAATTTCATTGTCCCGTCATTTCAGACATGTCCGCCCACTAGTTATGTCATGATTTATGAGGACACATCCCAAAAGAGAAAGAAAAAGGACTACTTACCAACTTTAGTTTTACTAATAACTACTGGTAATCATATCTTTAATAATCTGAATTCATAAACATCAACCCCACGATTCTTTTTATTTCTTCTGTTCAACTTTAGCCAAAAAGTGTATGGATGGTGATAGCAGCAGTAGTAGAAGAAGAGTAACAACAAGAAGATTTGTTATGCTCAAGTACTCAACCATTTAAATTTGGTCTCAAATCTCAAACATAGTACACAATTTACAAATGCTCACTAGGTCTTATATAAGTTGGTCGTTAAAAGAAAAAAGAAACCGCACGTCATTTGTCCATAACTAATATTCATGATGTTATTATCATAGGTGAATTTAGGATTTTCACAATATTAGTGCACCACTAAAAAAGAAGGAAAAAAACATCTTAAATGTGAACATCGCTAGTCCTCTAATTAAATAACTCAACACTCAACCAAGTGCACCATTTCGCCTTCTTGTACCTAATATTATAGTACCAATTTTAAAAAATATATATATAAAATATCTAATTTTACGAAGAGACCATGGGTTCACGTCCCCAAATTTAGGCTTTTCGCCCCTGATTGTTATTACAAAAAAATAATTCATGACGGTGTAAAGAAATTGTTACACTATTATCTTAAATAAGGCAATACACACACAATATACAAGTTACAAAATAGGAGAATCCTATTCCTATTCTATTCCTAAAATCTTATTCTACCATAATTCTAACTCTACAATTATGGTAGTGTATAATTCTATTTTACATGCTAGAGGGGGGCATGTAAAGTATTTTTCAAGATAAGGGGTGGATTGGGGGGATACAACGTTTTCTGATCATAACCCTGAATTGGAATAGAGTTGCCATTACCAACAATTATACCCCGAGGGTTGCTCAAATTGGAATATGGACACCGGTGTCACTACTCACATGACTTCCGATTCAGGTACTCTCTCATCTTATGTCCAATATTAACAAAAATCGAGACCGCCAATATGGGCAGAATCCGAGACATTGAATAAGGCAATATACACATGTATATTGTGTGTATATTGCCTTATTTAACATATTAGGACAAAATGACATAACTATTAGATTAAAAGAAAAGGAGGGAGGGGGGAGAACAAATTCTTGTGATACATCCAGATATACACAACAGAACTAGTACACAAAAAAAATATAGCAACATAATCCATAGAACTTTACTGATATCACTCATATATATGAATTAATGGAAGTTATATCCAATATACATGCTTTCTAAATTGTTTGAAAGAAAAAGAACAAAAAAGGAATGAAGTTTGTTATGTAGAGGAACTTGCGGTTACGTTTTGTACCGACAAATTAAAGTCTTGTTTAACGACCATTAGTGCCCACCACTTGAGATTTACTAATAAATATATTGCTAGAGTAATCATATCGTTACACCTTTGTCTTATAGCCAAAACCCTTATGCTTTAAATTAACCAGAAAATGCTTAATTAAGAAAGATGCAAATCACCGATTCACGATACATGTTGCTTCTTCCAAAAGTAATTGTGCATTGATTACTCACCTACAGACACTGAAATTTGAAAGTAGATATAGCATTTAAAAGAAAAACTATAGTTTAATCATTAAAGATCATTCATAAAAGAACACAAATGAACATAGAATAGTCTATGAATCCACAAAATCAACTTCTTGTGAATTTGAGATTTTAAAGACTTTGAATTCCTTAAAAGATCAGATATATATGCTTTGTCTATAATTCTCTTAAGTTTCAAGTGAAGGTCGTCGCTATTAAGTAACAGTTCTCCAAAGTTTCTTGTGAACATCGTAGCTCACTTTTTAACCCTTATTAAAGAACTAGTAATGACCACTGAAAATTTTACACTCAACATAGTTTCACACACGATGGTGATACCTATGTGGAGATCCCGGCGCAGGAGGGATGCAACACTCCAAGGAGATATGATGTAGGTAGCCTACGTCATCACAAATGTAGTGACTAATTTCATACACTGCTCGAATTCGTGACTTATATACTATACAGAGATAATTTTATCATTGCTTTCTTCTATAGTGAAACCTATGTAATTCTCCTAATTACCTATCAAAGGCTATCTTTTTCATTTTCTATTTAATTATATTCTATCTCTGGCTCGAGTCATTAGTTAGATACCACCTTGGAAGAGTTAGAATTCCAACTTTCTTTTTGTGCCTAATAAAGGGGAGCAAGAGACAAGAAGAGGATATATTGATACGTCTAGAATTTTAATTAGAAAAATAGTCACACTCACTGTTGCATTCATGCAAGACAACCAACCACATTTTCTAAAGCTAAATCATATCCTTCACATATATAATACTACAATTCTTTAAATACAAGATAGCGTTATAGCCTATCAAGATTTCTCATACATAAGCAAAGAAAAAAATGTTTAAAAAATGATAAAGCTTTAGAGCCAGCTCATTTCCCTCATTAGAATAAAAAGAGCCAAAAATGGTAAGAAACATATGTAACCCCACCCATCAAAAGAAACGAAAAACATCAACTCTAGAAAACGTAAAGCATATACACAAAAAATATAGGAGTAATTAATATCTACTCTCCGTCTCAATTTAAATGTCTTACTTTTTTTTGGATCTTTTTTAGTCTGTCCCAAAAAGAATATTTCTTTCTATATTTAGTAAATTTTCCAATCCAATGCAAGTTTGAGACCACAATATTTAAAAGACCACAATCTTTAATTTAAGACTACAAGATCTAAAAAACTTTCTTTATTTCTTAAATTCCGTATCAAGTCAAACTAAGACACTTAAAATGGGACAGAAGGAGTAATTGAATAAGAATTTAAGTGATCTATACCGTTAGTATAAATAATTTTTTTTACATCATTAAGACATCCAAAGTATATCAACGTAATATGTAAGCCTCCTTAAGATATAATATTTGAAATTTTGAAAATAAAATATATCAACTGCTTTAACAGATACAAAATGACTTGATAGTATAAAATAATTAATTAATTAAACTCATTACATAAAGTGTAGTACTCAATAAATATTTTCTGTCATGCGACAAGAAATGAATTGGGAATTAGTTGGGTAGTGTAATAGAGGATATCATCAAGAAAATTATTGGTTGCAAAATTGTCAATGACATCAGAAAATATATCATACTCTAATATAACATAAAAAGAAAAAACAAGTATAGCTATAGGAGTTGACAGGCCAGGGTTGAAAAGATTGAACTGTGTCCCTTCTCTCCATCAAAAAACTTGGAATCTCATTTTCTTGTCCCATCACAGATGAATAAATTCCAAAATCCACCCTTAAATGCACATTGCATTATCATTCCGAAAGCCCTAGAATAGAAATAACACAAGAAACCAACAACATATGCTGGCTTTGTTAAAAATATAGTTAAGTAAATAAACGTATATTTTCTATAAATGTTATGCGATAACCACAAGCATTAACATATCAATTTATTGTTCGTGTTTCATTATCACTAATTATCAAAAGAAATTTTCTCGTGTACTCGTAAAGAAGAATCAATCAATATGTAAGGAAGCCTGCTGAAAATTACATAATTAAGAAGTAAGTAAAATATAATCTTTCTATTAGCTTAAGTTTTTCGATGACTTATTAGTCACACTTCTAAAAGTAGGAGTGCGCACTAGAAAATAAAAGAAAGTGAAAGGGCTGAAGATGAACATGAAAATGGGGATTGTAGTAATTAATATGTAACTCATCAAAATTATGGGTAAAAAAAAATTAATATGCAACTCAAAATCATGAGTAATATATAATTCCCATGAGATTAACTTCTTGATAATCAACCTTTTGTTTTTGAGTTTCTCAAATCCATGAAATTATACACTTTATCTCTCTAAAGAAGAGATCAAAAAGGGGTAGAGGCAAAAAGAAATACTCCTATTTCTAATAGCATATAATAGAAACAGTAATTAATTAATACTCATGAGAATGATGATGGTGGTGGTACAACATTGTTGATGGATTCTGATTATTGTGGTTACTGCTGCAATCATGATCACCTTCATTATTCATTTTGCCTGCCATTTGATGAGCACCAAGATTTAAGTACACCATTCTTGAATCCAAGTTCAAGTTTCCCATATTGTTGTTTCCACTGCTCGTACTCGAACTATAATCTTCGCGAACATGTGGATACATGTTCTCCGAAGACGGATTATTATTCGCTTCCCCTTCCTCTCGGGAAATTACCATAGCCGCGGATTGAACGAGCTCGAGGCAAAGTCTTAACTTATTCGGTTCAATGTGAGTTAGCCCTGGTATAGCACCTTTGAATAAAAAATCCGAAGTTAGGGTTCTGAGAATATGGAGTGGAGTGATCCCATCCATCGTTTGAACGTTCGGGTCAGCATGGTGATCTAGTAAAACCGCAACCATATCGGGTGATACCATTTCGGCCGCTAAATGAAGCGGGCTTTTACCGTTCGGCCCGGCCTGATAATTAACATCGGCTGCACCGAGCTCAAGTAACGCTTTCACAACTTCGCGGCTACAATTTTCAACAGCATAATGTAAGGCTAATGATTCGTCAAGATTTAGGCCTTCTCCCATTACCATAAGTTTGACTAGTTCAACGTCTGATGAGTCAAGGGCTCGTCTCATTCGTCGTATTTTCTGATCCTCGAGCTCAATGTTCGAGGTCATCTGGTGGTGTTGGTGATGGTGGTGATGAAGGATTAAGGATCTTCGCGCTACGGAGGATTTGAGGCGGAGATCTTCAATTTTGGCTACAACATCAATAGGGAGGTGTTTGGCTAAGATTTCTGGTCGAAGGCCTGATTTTGCAACCAAATGGGAACAAGTAGTCCATAGTTGATGCATGTCTTGTTTTCTTGAAGCTATTAAAACTTTCATCACATCCTCAATTGATGCCTTCTCCACCATGCTTACTAGTTGCTTCTGCTAATAAAATAAATGTCAATAACAATAATAATAGCTATAGCTCAGTTCCGAACAAGATAAGATCGGCTATATAAATCTCCACTTTCTTCATTTAACAAACGTAGTACAGTATTTTATATCAAAATACAAAAAGGGAGAGGAAGTTTGTAATTCTAGGAAAAAATCTAAATATCAATGTGCTTGTCAAATTTTTTGTGATTAGGTAGGGTAGGTATTATTTCAGTATTGATTATATACGTATATAATATAGTAGTAATTAATTCCAACTTTTGCTGTTGCTTATTGGAACCAAAAGAGGAAAGTAGACACCACTATTTCGGAAATGATTTGATATCATCACTGTGGAAAGACGACCAATGAAATCAAGAACCAAATTTGGAAACCTTTGAGTTTGGAGCACAATAAGAAAATAGGACATTCCAAACAAGTGTAAAATATATTCTTACATGAAATCAAGAAAAAAAACACTTGTTAGATGAGACATCTATAATCAAGATTCCACTATAATTTTTTACAAATATGGTAAATTAAGATGAAAGAGGAAAGAAAAAAGGCTGCATTTGATAGATATTATTAACAGAAAAAATTGGATCTGGTTATTCTGCAAAAGAAATCTAGGAAAAAAAAAAGAGAAACAAGTACTACTAGTACTAGATTTCTCTTAGATCAATTTACAAGCTTCAATGAAAAATACCAAAAAACAACTAAAATATTTGCCCAAAAATACCTTTGATCCACATAATAAAAAAATCTTGTGTGACGAGGAAAAAAAATATTAATTATCCTCTTTCACGATTTTAAAACCACAAATATGGACATAAGTTGCTAGAAAAAAAATGAACCTGACTGAGCAAAGCAAGCTGTTCAACACCAAAAGATCTAGCGGCTGAGAGTGTATCAAGGGCAAGATCAACGGCTGCAGTGCAATGCGTATGCCAACAGCTTCTTTCCCCACAATTAGGCCTAGGTTCATGTTTTTGCGGCACAATTGAAACTTGTCCACTGTACAAAAACTGAAGCATCAACAAGAAAACCTCGTACCCTACCGTATTCACAGGTATAACCTGTGAACCGGTTGTTGCGCCCATCGGCGACGACGCAATCCTGCAGCCGGCGAACGGGCCTGTCCGTGGGCCGGAAGGCGATTCCGGCCCGCAGAGGAATTTTCGAAAGAAAAGGCTCCTTGCAGCTAAGATGCATCTGTGAGCATGTACTAGACGGCCTTCAACACTGAAAGTTACATCACTAAAAGCTTGGCCGTTGATGAGGAGATTGAGATAATCTAAAGAGAGTGTTCTTAAGGAGTCTTCAGGAGTCATATTGTGGAAACAAAGAGAGAAAACAATTAAAATAATAGTGCAATTGAAGTTCTAATAGGAAAATGGACACATGTAGAGAGAGAGAGAGAGAGAGAATGAGTAAAGCTTAAAGCTTAGTGGCTTTTACTTCATTTAATGGATTTATTTGTATTGTTCTTTCTTTCTACCATTAGATGAACAAGTAGTACTGCTGATCATTGTACATGTCATTTGTTGTGAGATTCTCTACCTATGGTGTTTCTTCTGTTGTGTTGTGTGATTAGATATTTTTGTGAAAGAGTGAGGTGGGTGGGTCTTGGTTGGGTTGGGGGAGGACAATATGGTTGGCTATTCTTGGACAATTGAGGGATTTTAAAAAAGAGAGGAAATTATGAAGAGCGAATATTGATAGGGTTTAAGTTATATACATCAAAGCGTCGTTTAGTTTCAAATATATAAGCAAATATAATTCTAGTATAAAAATCATATTTTTATATCGTTTGGTAATTTTATCGTGTAATTTATTCTCTGCATAACATTTTTCATACAAAGGACATGTGCATTACAGCTTCGGTATAAGTAATTAATCCATTAATCAAAAACTCCTTAATAAGTCATTTTATTTTATGTATTGACGGTATAAAGTATATTTAGACAGTTAGATCATATATTAAATAATTATAGGTACCTCTAAATTGAAATTGAAATTTACTAATAATGTAAAAAAACCTACACGCTATCAGTATATATAACTAAAATTTATTCGTCTCTCACACATCGATATAAAGGATAGTATAGAAAAAACTTTTGTAAGAACAAGAATAGTGTGATTTTAAGGTATGGCTAGGGTCATTCATGATTCATCAGCTGCCTAAACAAGCATGTTAGAAATTTCTTGGAGATAGTGTGCAAGTAAAAGATTAGAGAAACAGAAAAGTACTCTTACTAGAAGTTAGGTACATAGATGTTACAGTTTTCGCCTGTGATTTAATGGCCCTTAAAAAGGGTAGTGTAATTAGAGGTGTATTGGGTATTATGAAAATATTCTGCATAAAATGTTTTTGAATAAATTATTTTCACCAAATTAAAGAAGAAAATGACTTCTTTCTCTAATTGGCTGAGTGATTTTCCTTTGGAGGCACTTTACTTTTAAAATATTAGTTTCTAACACAATCAATAATAATGTCACAAACTATAGATTTTTTGAGTCGTTTTCAAGTGCAAAGCTAATATTTAATGACATATCAAGGATAAGACTGATGTCTAACGACATTAGGCAGCATGCAACAACACAATTAGAGGTTTTATGGGTTGTAAAGACCAATAACCGCGCCCAACAACACTAGTCTTGCACTCGACATCAGGGAGGACTAGCATGTTAGATCAGTATTTTTAGCATAGATTCTGAATTTTATAAAATTTATCAAGAATCTAATAATTTTTTGTTTAGGATTTAGACCCATAAATTCAAAATTTTACTTCCTCTTCTCTTCTGCTTGACACCCCAAAAATCTCTAGTTGCGACTTGTTGCATGCCGCCTAGTACTTGACTTGTCATTGGGCATTGACATTTGCTTGGCCCTCGATATGTTACACATTATTGGCCATGTCACTCGAAAAGAATATAGAATTTAATTAAATTTTAATTAATCAATCTAAGGACCCGTTTGAACATAATTTGAAATTATGAGATGAAATCATGAAGATTTGAAGTTGAAATTTAGACATGCAATTTGAATTTTTTAAATTGTACTTTTTTCTTATTGACATAAAACCCCCACAAATTGTGAAACCATCAAAACTTTTTCAATTCTTATACAATCTTACCAAATGAGCAAATCATAGTTCATAACAAAATTAATACGCTACTAGAAGACCTTTCTAAAAAATAAAATATCAATTGATCAAACTTTAATTCAATAAAATGAAAAATTGAACATGAGTTGTAGTGTAACTACTCTTTAATATAATCTTCCCACATTGTTGGTAAGAGTAAATTTGTTATAAATATACTGTTAAGAGTTCCACGTCGGAAACAGAATAAGAACATGGACTCATTAGGCCCTAGATTCATCTTTACATGGTATCAGAGTCGGACTCATTCCAATTCTTTGTTCACCGATGTTGGGCGCCCAAACTATATTGTCCACGCTCCAGTTAACGAGATTTGGGCATGCAGGGAGCGTTAAGAGTTCCACATTGGAAATTGAATGGAAACATGAACTCCTTATATGGACTTGGACAATCCTCACCCTACAAGCTAGCTTTTAGGGTTAACTTAAGTCAAAGATCTATTCTTTACATATACTACAAATTTAATATTTGATACAAATGGTTGATAAACATGATTGATAAATATGTCTACTAGCTTATGGATCTATTTTTACAAAAATATAACTTTTGAATCAATTTTATATTAAAAATTTTGAAATCATAATTTGAACTTTTTCGATTATCTGGGATTCGCATGTTCAAGTACAAATAAAAATAAGATGAAATTGCATGTCCAAACGACTACTGAAATGAATATCGAACCCCATTAAAAAAAAATGAGGTAAGGCAGCATATGGAGAAGCGTGTCGGCCGGGTAAATGGGGTTCATAAGATTGGACTCGTGCACTGCCACAAAGCGCGGCTAACTTGGAGTTTATTTAGGGTTTCTTGACCTGTCGTCTTTACCCTGACACGTGACTACTACCCTTCACTAAAACACCCTTCAACAATAACAGCAAAAAGCTGCTATGAGTAGTTAACTTGTACTACTGTTAGATATCGTAGATAAAAGAATTCACAATTATTTAACTTATTAATCAAATTTTCTGCAATTATAACATTATTGAGCTGATGCTCTTTAAAAAATAATCTCTCTATCTTCACGAGATAAAATAAAATTAGCGTATACTCTACCTTCCTCATATCTCACATGTGAATTACAATAGGGAAGTCGCTGTAATAAAAAGTTATTTGTAACTCTTAGCCTACCCAAGTCATTAGGATTTCAGGCAGAGTTAGACCCAGGATAAATCTCAAGTAATACAGTATATAATAACAATTGAGCTTATAATAAAATATATAGCTATTTGATTTCAATAAATATTAAATTTTGAATTCATAGTTTTAATTAAAAGCATAATAAGTGTAGTTGTTACTGGACAATTTTTTTTAAAACTGTGTAAGAATATGAACAAAATATGTGTATACTTTTTTAATGTGTAAGAAATGGCAAGTACTGCTCTAGTAAGAAGGTTATGAACTATGAAGTACTACTATAACTTGGTGAATATAATGATATGCATTAATTTAAAATTTCGAAAATGGAAACATGTGGAGGAGGGAGGGGTTAGGTCACAGTATGGAAGAAACTAAAGAAGAAAATAAATAAAAACAAAAGAGAGAAACCTGCAGTGATTGACAACACATCACTGACTGTCTTATGATTTGAAAACCTTCGATTTGACGTTTGACTTGTCTTTTCATATACACACTCCTCTACAGTCTACACCCAACAACATTACTTGTACTTGTATTATCCTCACGTATTTATATATTTGTGTACAAAATATGGAGTAGTCCTTTTTTGTGGTCTCATATTATATGCTTTCCCCCCGAAATTTAGGCTTTCATTTACTTTTACTTTATTTCTTGTTTCCCCCTTTCCAAAAAGATATTGAGAGGTGAAATATACAGTGAAAAGATCACTAACACTTCAAATTAGTTAAATCACAAATGTAGAAACTAGAAACCAAGAATGAGCAAATATAGAGAAATAATCCTCCTTTCCTATAAATTAATGAAAGCTTATAATAATTCCGGAAAAAATAAATTGAAACTAATTTTATCCAATATTTGTTTTGAGGTATTAACTAATTCCGAGATAACTTTTACACTAAAATAAAAAAATTAGCAATTTCATATAAATGTGAGATAAGCTAATCCCATGGGACATCCCACCCCATGAGGCACCTAAGATATCTCACCATTGTAACAAACTATCCCTATATTATATATGAACTTACATATACAGGAATAACACAAAGGGAGGAATTAGGTTGCCTATAATTCATAACCCAAGGTAGAGTTTGAATTTAAAGTTTATGCTTTCTAAATTTGCCATTAAATTCATAGTTTGGTTTAGTTATTGATTTCGTAATTAAATATTTATATATATTTAATAAATTTTCTATCTAAATAAAAGTAATTGGGTTCGTTTTGAAAGTATATTTATGTCATAGAGACAATCTGTATTAGGACAAATGTATTTTATACACATTCGTATTATTATTAATGGAGATTAATATTTTGGCATTTGCAATTATTGAATTATTATTTGATTGTTTGTAATTATTCATTAATGTGCATCCCTTGAGCTTACGTTGTCATCAATAGAGTGAGATATTCATGATAGAGCGTAACTCTTAAAATAGCCTCGACTAATGATCATCGAGAATGGGATATCGATGATATGTGATAAGTTGACATGTGGGCTGCATCACATCCTTAGAGGATGTAGTATGTCTCACCTTCTACGAGTAATGGTTACTCGTGATGGACACATGGATACTTTAGAAGTATTGGTATACCCTGCTGATATACTGTTTGTTATACTTGTCTAAAGTGTGATAAGCGTGTGGGAGATAGAAGTCCTTAAACTTGAGGTCAATACGCGTCTTATCTACAAAGTGATGTACTTTGATCCCGTCCTAAGCTCAAATGCCTTATAGGTTGAGATACAACTTGTATTGGGTACATTACGATGTGGATTAAAGGTGGTAGTTGAACCAAGATTAGGATTCATTCCTCGGATGTATATTCGAGAGAACACTCAGATTCTCAGTGATATTAGGTTGACTAAGTCGTTGGCCAACGCAATAGACATATTTAGAATATGGTCTAGTTGTCAACTAATATAGATGAGATACAATGATTAAGCCATTTGAATAGACACTTGACAAATCCTAAGCTTGATCGGGTGTGTCGTGAATGAAAGAATTTTATCTTACCACATAAAGGTTAAATTTACTAGATTCGCATAAACGTACTTCACATATTGAGTTCGTCTTCCGGCGCCGTCTAGGAGTTCCGCGTAGACCTTAATTTGATTAATGTCGATATGAGAATGCATGTAGGGTCACACTATGTCAATTGTCTTTTCGATCTAAGGATGTATTGAGAGAGTAATTAAATGTTCGATTTAGAATCGAGATATTTAATAAATAATGATTATTTTAATTAAGTCAAAATTGAACTTTGGATTTAATTAAAAATGCACGGAAAATAAATCGAAACAGTGCAGGTGCACGTCGAGTGCTGCGACGCCCATACCCTAAGGCCGCGGTGCAGTGCAGGAGCACGTCGAGTGTTGCGACGCCCATGCCCTAGGACAACGGCGTCTCTGCCTCGAATTTTGGGCCAGGCCCAATGTCAAACCCTAATCCGATTTTGACCTATTTTTCAACTATAAATAGAGGCATTCTCTTCATTATTCACACACGAATTTTCTGAAAATCATTCTAAGCCTTAGAGACTTCGAATCAAATACTCTCTCGAACCTCTGCTGGATTTCCTAGCTTTCCGAAAGAGAAATACATTGAATCTTGGAGCTTGCAATCGGAAGGGCAACCGCGTGTGCACCTTATAGTAGATAAAGATTCCAGTTACTATAACTTGTAAGTTTATGCTCTATGTTACAAGTTTAATTGTTGTATAATCATACCAGAAATGTTGTTGGGTAAGTAAGAAACAAAATTTTAAACTTCCGATGTGCCTTACTTATATGCTTTGTATCCAACAAAACCATACACGTTTAAACATGTACCTCATGTTGTAGCCAAATTTGCGGCATGTTACATTAATATTTTGTAATATAGGACACCAATAAAACTTCCGTGAGTCCTTATAGTAAGTTAGCGGAGAAGATATAAGTCTCGTTGTATGTTTTAGTTTTAATAATTAAGAAGAAACCACAGTTAGAGGAGGGATTTTGTCATTCTATTTAACGCAACTCAAATCTAAAGAGCCCCACACAAAAGAATGTCAAATTTGATCGTGTCATGTTAGCCATTGAATTCCACATAATTCAGGTGGACTTCTGTGTGTTTCAGTCCATTGATTTGATGTTGGCGAAGTTATTGGAAAAAGGATGAGAATTCCATATAAATGTAAAGTAATTAGTGGGTGCAAATCATAATAATCATTTAACACTACACTTCTCTAGCAACTTGTTGAGGTGACTAAGGGTAAAAAAATGCAAGACTTGACTTTTGCCAAAACCTTCAAAGAAGAGTTTTTCTCTCATTCATTCGGAGGAAAAGTTATTCAAAATGTTGAATATTGAACTATTTTATAAGGGTTAATGGTATTTTTGGTCCCTCGTGAATTATTAATATTATTACCACCAACAAACAAACATAAAAACAACCTAAAGAGCACATGGATCCCTAAGCCACCTTTCATAAAGGGTGATAAGTTATGTCTATCTTGTGTTTTGATGATTTGCCAAAATTTTCGAGGAACCAGATAGGGACCTGGTCTGTGATCCGTTCCCTTGGTTCGTACAGTCAACATTTATAGCCTGTAAAGTCTAATGTTCAGTGGCAGAAGTACAACAGCTCTGCTACAGTTTGTTAGTGGTCAAACCAAGGGATGAATTGTCCCTATCTCCTCACACATGCTCCCCAATATATATATATATATATATATATATATATATATATATATATACACACACACAACATGTTGCAACGTTTAAAGAAACACTAGAAAATCTAAAATCACTTGTGCAAGTTCAGTCGCCACAAGTTCCTCCAAGTGCTTCCAAGAACAAAGCCTTTACAAACTGAAGGATCAGATCCCAACACTAAAGATGTCTAAGTCCTTTAGTTTGTTTTGAGTCTTTGTCTTTTGTTATTTATTGTAATCCTACACTACTTTTAAGAAGTGTCATAGTAGGATAAATTTCAATCTTTTGTTGATTTGTATTCTTGACTAGAGTTAGTCAATGTTTGTACCTTTGCAATATAGTTATTATAAAAGGCTTATAATAGAGATATTTGTAAGGGGTGAGGGGTTAATAATTTAATTCCTAGGTTGCAATAGGCTGTAATCTGAAGTTTCTCAGTTAGTGAAGTTGGAAATCCTACTTGGTAGGTCGTGGTTTTTAATCCCTTGAGCAAAGAGTTTTCCACGTAAATATTGTGTGTTATTTACTTTTTGTTTTGCTTGAGGGAACAGATAGAGAACATGGTTCTATGTACTGTTTGGTAGACTCTTAGTTTCTATCAATTGGTATCAAAGCAGGTGTTTTCTAAAGGGTTAACACCTAGAAATGATCTCTCTCATGGCTGCTCCACCAAACTTAGAGGAAGGACAATCTACCATAAGACCACCAAGGTTCAACATAAAGTACTATGGGTGGTGGAATACAAGGATGTATGATTTCATCATGGTTGAAGATTTTGAGTTGTGGAAAATAATTTATATGGTCCTCGTGTTCCTATGAACACAGATCTATCTGGTTTTACAACTACTCCAAAGACAAGGAAGGAATACATTGATGTCGACATAAAGGCAGTAGAAAAGAACTTCAAGGACAAGAAAATCCTTGTGTGTGGTATTGGACCAGATGAGTACAATCGTATCTCATCTTGTGTAACTGCTAAAGAGATCTGGGAAACTCTACGAATGGCTCATGAAGGAACCACTCAAGTAAATGAGTCAAAAATACACTTACTCACCACAGAGTATGAGTTGTTCAAGATGAGTCAATCCAAGATATGCATACCATGTTCACCTCTATAATAAATGAGCTTCACTCTCTTGGAGAAGTTATTTCAACCAACAAACTAGTCAGAAAATTACTTGGTGTCCTACCAGATTCTTGGAAAAGTAAGGTAAATGCCATATACAAAGTCAAGAACTTAAAGATTCTAACCATTGATGAGTTGATTGATAATCTCAAGACTTACGAGTTAAAGAGAACCACGAAGAAACTAGAAAATAGTGAGGCAAAGAAGGAGAAAACCCTAGTTCTCAAGGCTGCCAAAAGTGACTCAAGCAGTGACAAAGCTGATATGACATACCTCACTTGCTGGTTTCAAAAGATGGTTCGAAAACATAGTAGGGTCCCAAGAATAGAAATCTCCACCAGAAACTTCAAAGGAAATGACAATTGTTGCCATAAGTGGAAACCTGGTCACTTCATTAAAGAATGTTCTCTTTACAAGTAGGACAATCAGACCGGTGTTGCTAACCGACGTATTTCCCCCTTCGGCTATCCTCACACCTTCATTAGCATTAGCTCACTTACCAACAGTTTTCCGATGCATACTTTCCGGCAAATTCGTAGGCTGGTTTCTCTTTCCCATGAATGGTGTATGTTATGCTAACGTGCACTGAGAGAAAACCGTCCTAACCATCCTAGCATATTTATTAATTTACTAAGAAATTTTAATGTTTAGTCTATTTGATATCTAATTAAGTACATTAAAGTACTTTCAGTTAGTTGAATTGTGCACTTTTGATCTCTTCATCGGTGAATATTCACAAATTTATCATAATTAGATATTAATCGTTCCATTGCTTAATTACTCATGCATTATGTTAAGTTTGAAATGTTACTTCATATTTGACGATAATATATTTCTATAAACATTCAAATATAACATCTTATCTAAGGGGCCAAACAACAACAACAACACAGTGACCAGTGTAATCCCACAAGTGGGGACTAGAAAGTGTAGGATGTACGTAGACCTTACCTTTATCTTTGCGAGGTAAAGAAGTTGTTTCCGATAGACCCTCGGCTCAAAATCAATGTAACCGATGCATGAATTAATTGATTGAAGGGGCCAAAACTCATTTTAATTAACTCAAGATTAAATATGTTGAGTCATACACTACAAGAGCCAAAAGCAGAATTTAACAATAACTTAATGATCAAAAGTGCTATTATCTCATTTTAAAAAGTGAAAACTCCTGAGACACAACCACATGAATGGGCCCAATTAGATTTTATTGGAAAATAGGAAATGACCCAATTTGGGGTTGCATGTGAGCTATTATAAACTTTAGGGAGTCAAAGGAACCATATTCATATCAAATTCCTAACATTAGTACAAGCACATTAGCATGTGGATTTGTTCCTTTCTTATCCAAAGATGCCCACATTATTCAGTGTATGCTAAAAATTGGCAAATTCAACCACGCAAGAGACAAAGGCCATTTGTTCTTTTTTTCCGGTCTTGCCATTAATTATGCTAAATTCACATGCAAAATTAACAATATGATTTGATATAAGATTCAATGTACAAAAATTAAAGACGTCAATTTGCCTTGTGAATTAAGATTTCTTTACCAAAAATTATATTATGTAAATAGGTTAAAAAATCTTCTATGAATTTATATTGTATTATGTTAAATCGTGATATTGTTTGTATATATTTTTTTTATATATTTTAACTCTTTTTAGTAAATTTTTTGGCTTCACTATTGGTACAACGGATGCACTTTAGGGAGGATGAAAACTAAATTATGTTACACGAATATGACTCCTAATAAATATTTTTAATAAAGAATCTTGTATGAACTTTCGTATATCAACTCATCTATTTTAATAAATCTTCACTCAAATACAATAATTTAATAAATCTTAACTTCAAAATGTTGTCTCTTTCAATTTGTCACTTTAAAAATATGATCACTTGATCATATTCATTACAAAATTATGATACTTAAAACCCCAAATAAATTATGACAAGTTGTAAACCAAGTTGCTACAAAGTGGGGACAGGAACCATTATATTTTTCAAGTGATAAATTGCAATTATGTCGACAATTTACATATATTCTTGGATTCTTGGTTTCATCTATGCCCCCATCAATATTTTCTAAATGGGAAAAAGTATTCAAAATGTAGCACTATGTGTACCTTTTTATTATATTTAAGGACTAGTTGTTATCTTAATCTTTTAGAATGCCAAAAGTCATACGTATAATTTAGTTGTAGACATTAGAAAAGTCATGATTACGACTTCAAATCAAGATTAGTACATAGAGTACTGTTAAATTTAGAGCATTTCCAAAAGTGGAGTTAACCATTAGATAATGATACGGTTCAAATCTCCAAATAAGGAAAGACAAGAAGATTAACTGTCACTAAATTATGTTTGTTCTTTTGGCTTTATCAGTAAAAATATGTTTTAGTTTAAAAAGGGGTCTTGGGAAAGGGGAACAAACTGCAAAACATGGAAAGTGTGGTTGCCACAAAAATAATGAATATAAATAGGAATAATTTAAAGTGACAGTTGTATATATGATGAATATTGTCCATTTAAGAAACTTTCTTAGTACTAAACTTGATTATTTTAAACGTAGTTCAATTAGCAAATAAGTTCATATATGTACTCCATCCGTTCCTAAATAAATTGTGTTTTAGGCTTTTCATTTGTTTCAAAATAAGTGATGTTTTATGATTTCAACAAGAAATTGACCTTATTCTTCCAAAATTACCCTTATTTACATAATCAATAATCATTAAATAGCTATTTTTTCTAGACATTTAATTAGGGGTAAGTTAGTAAATCACTCCTAAATTCCTAAAAGTGAGCAATTTCTTACGGGGTGTGCATAAACTAAAAACACCACTTATTATGGAACGGATGGAGTATTATGTTTTTTACTTGTTTTTTTTTTATAGTATAGTCATGGTCATAGTATATATGCAAAAAATGTGAAGGATTTGGTGTAAAAAGTATTTAATTAAGGGCCCTTGTTGATCCTGCTTTCTTTTGGGGGAACATAAGCCATATGTGAAATCCAAGGCCCCTCATTGCAAAATCCACTATCTCCATTGACTTATTCCTGATTTAGGCAACCCTATCATCATGACCAATCCACAATATTTTCCAATTGCAATCACAACCATGGCCCAAAACCCATGGTTTAGTGAATTTTTTTTTTGAGTTTCAATTTAATTTTTTTGGAAGTGTGGGGTAATGAATATTGAACAATTAAGCCGGTCAAATGTAATCTAAGAGCAAGTTAAAATTACGAGTAGAACGCCAGAAATTTTGTGAAGGTAAAATTGCCCTTTTTATTCCAATAGGAATCATTGTTCAAATTCAAATTGGTTTAACAATATGGTAACAACTTTTCAGAGACATTTAGTTGAGAAGGAATTGGTAAACCTAGAGTTCTTATTGTGGTAGAGGGTCAATCTATTCATTCTAAAATAGTAATTAAGTGAGACGTTTAAGGAAGAAAAAAATTGAGACGATTTATTTGATGATTAAGGCTATTAATTTTTTTTAAGAATGTGCAAAATCTTAAAATAAATATATAAATGGCATTGATTAAACTAACAAATGTTGTGTGAGATTTCCTTTGGTTTCACAAATTGGTGGACCCAAAAGTATAAGATTTGAGTCCACTAATCTGTAAAGAAGTCGCACACAAGGCAGAAATTTTCACGGTTATTCCTCTTTGGTACAATTGTTTAGTAAATAATGACCCTTTATATTTCTATTATAATTTATGGCATGATCTAAAAATATAACTGAGCAAATGGAAAATCATATTAGAAAATATTATATCACGATTTGAAATTGCGTAAGTTATTTCAAAATGTCAGACTATTCTAATTAAGGGGTCATGAAGTAAATGGTAAAGATGATGTCATGTGATCAGGAGGTCATGAGTTCAAGCCGTGAAAACAACCTCTCTTGCAGAAATACAAGATATTAGACTCTTGTGTTCCGGTCGTATAGCGGAAGCTTAATGTATCGGAATATTTTTTTTAGACGATATTTTAATATTTTATCTATATTAGACCCGAATCTGACGTTTTTTCTCTTCAAGGGCTATATTATTATTTTTTTGGTAAAAGAAACACCATAAAAGAAGCTACTATGAATACAACTCTACACGCCATTGCAGACAAATTAAAGTATGAGAAACTGTACGGTCTATAGGATGGAACTGAACATGTGATAAATCCAACACAATCTTGCGTAATTTAAAGCCTTTAGCTTTTTGCAGATAGTATACTATATATTAGTGATTTAGATTTTGTGGCAGAATTTAAGTCCAGCAACATGCACTAAACAGTGATTTTCAGTTAGATCTTTAGTTGATTTTTGCTGATAAGTTTATAATGGAAACATTGGAAGAACCATTTATGCAGATATTAGGTTTGACAACCAATTAGATGGATTAGAATTGAGGACAGTCATCATAGTTTTTTGGAAAAGAAGTCAACATAAAAACCTTTATTAGAGTCTAACTTCTTTATAAAAATATTGTTTATTCAGATATTTTTTAGTTACTATAGCTAAACTTTATTATAAAGAACATGTATTATAACTTAACATGAAAAATTTTGTTAAAAAAGCAAGTTCATCTCATCTAAGAATTGTATACAATTAAAAAATATATCTTTATTTAATTAATCCAATAATTAAAAAAATATATTTCAACACGTCCCGCATATGCTGATAAGAAAATGGATCTTGACGCATGCCCTAAAACAAATATAAAAGTAAGGATTATTTAAAATCATATAAGGAAGTACCGTCGTGAAACTACTTATAACACATACAAATTTAATTCTTTTTTATGAGTCAAACATGTAAAATATATTTTTATTTGTTTTAAATAACGGGTGATGGTGATAGTTGAACCCATTATTTATATGGATTATCACCTATATCATCTAAAATATTTTAGTAAGTAAATTTATGCTTACAAATTGCTGAAATATGCTAGTGGAAATACTGATGTTATATAGTTACGTTGACATATTGCAATACATATGTGATATATACAACACCTAAGAATTTTTAACTCCTTTTTTGGAAATATCTAATTGGATTTTAGATGCTTTTTTCCCAACATGAATTAAATGCTTCACAATTTCATTATTGTACTCCACTTTCAAGCAAGCAAAAAGTCTAAGTACATGCACTAAATTTCCCATTTAACGCATCTTTTTTTTTCTCTTTCCCTTTGTCTTCTTCTTTCACTAAACTCTTTCGAGTCCAAACTCATATTAATCTAAACAAAGAATTAAAAAAACGGAAGTAGATAAATATCTTGTCAAGATTGTAAAGCCTTATTAAAAATGCCATAACAAAGAAATAGGTATTGGTTGAACATCTTTAATTAGGATTATGTCCTATTTACTATGATTTGGTTGGTCATATAGATAATATCACTTGGTATTAAATGATTAAACGTATAGAAAAATATGTTATAATTCATTCTTTTTGAAATAATATTTTTGTTAATAGTCACACATCGAATATGAAATGGAAACATGGACTCCTTATATGAACTTGGACAATCCTCACCCTATAAGCTAGCTTTTGGGGTTAAGTTAAGCTCAAAATCCATTCTTTACATGGTATCAAAGTCAGACTCATTCCAATTCTTTGTTCACCGATGTTGGGCCCCCAAATTATATTATCCACGCTCCAGTTAACGAGGTATGGGCGTGCGGAGGAGTGTTAAGAGTCTCACATCGGATATGGAATGAAAACATGGACTCCTTATATGGACTTGGACAATCCTCACCCTACAAGTTGTCGGCTTCCTATAGTAAAGTAATACAGAAAGTAAATAAATATTACAAGTGTTCGAAAGGATAAACAAATAGTCTAATGTTCAGAACTGCTGCAAGTTTGTTGTGTCTTGAATCTTGATAACCTGAAATAAAGAAACAACTAAATCTGAATGGTTATAACTGTGTGTTGAGTCAGTGATTGCACTCTGTCCTTAAGACAAGATTGCCCCGTATATATGCTTTTACGTTAATGGGCAATAGTCTCCCAAGATAAAACAACACTTTAATCTCAACACTACAAAGCAAATAGGTTGAGTCTGATGAAGAAAACAAATACGAATTGACTTGCTGAAGAAATGGAAAAGGAAGGAAGAGTTTCTGTTTTCGTCCAACGTTTTTGGACTGAATTTCAGTGTCTCTTCTGTTCGTCTATGTGTATATAAATGTTGTCTCATTTTTGCTGGTTGTTTGGGTGTTTATTTCTGTTTTGTGTATAATTTATGTGTTGCACAGTTGAGCCAAACAACTCAATATATAGCATGGAGGAGAGACTCATCAACTGCCACCGACAAAGCTGTTAATAGCCATTAAGAGGATTGTTAATGGCCATTAGGGAGGCTGATTAATGACAGGTTTAAGGCCATTAGTGAGGTTGTTCATGGACATTGAAGGAGGACTGATTATGGAGGAGTTAATCAGCCAAGTAATGGCTGGTTAATGCTCCAAAAATAGCCCAAACGATAGGCAGAAAGTTTCTGCCTTCCGTCATTCTCAAAATCAACTTTCCATAAATTCTAGGGACCAAACTGAAAATATTAAGCAATTTGGGGTCCAAAAAGATAATATCAGAAAGTTCCCACAGCCCGGACGGGCGGGCGGCGGCGCGCATGTGGGCTTAGCCTTGAACCCAAGCACATCTAGGTCATCCCTCCTTTAAACACATAGGATACCCCTTGGGGTCCCAAACCCTTAATCACATTAGAGACTTATAAAGAGAGCAATTCTTCATTTTCCCACCGATGTGGTAGATTTGTCCCACACCATATTTTCATGCCTCAAACACCTTACTTCGTGGACCAATATCTCTTTCATTTCTCAACGAAACTTGACGATTCTTGGCCTACGGTCATCTACTCACTTAGTAGATTATGCATGTGTGAAGAGACAACGCCTCCAACATGCAGAACACTAGTGTTTAATTTATTAAACATGGGTGGATGCACCTCCCCGCCAAAGGCAAATTTCCATCAATCCCCTCTATGAAAGAGAGATTTTGGCGCACACACAAGGTGCCTACTTTCAGCAATCTTTCAGCGAAAAGATATTGCATCAAGAGAGGTAGCTTCTGCTTTGAACCTTCCCCAGTTGAATACCACCGGACTTACTTACTGCGCAGTGAACGTGATGTCTTGAACCGTCAGTGTTTAGTGTAAGCCAAGACAATGATATCAACACAATAACTCTCCTTATTCATTTTCATTCTTATGGTTTTGTCCATTGTGGTCGTGGACACACTTGGATTCTTAAGTGCGTTCATTTGAGGCGGCATGTCCTCGCACTTAAATAGGTGATCTCCTACAAGGTATCCTGATATACCCCACTTCACAAGTGTTAGAAATCATTAAAAGTTTCCCCCAACCTTAACCTCAACCATTTGAGGATCGTTAAAGGTTTGAAAACTTAACCTTTACCCACCATGCAGGTAGCACTTTAATGTCTATCGCGGAAACAACTTTGGATTCATGTTTCTGTACATAAATCATCATTCGAAGTACTTCTTGCTTCCACCGAAGCGCTCAACTGAACCTTTTGCCGCTTAGTTTTCCCATTGAACCAAATTCTTGGGATCTCCAATCTGTATGGTTGGGTTACCACCTCAATAGTTCGTATTGTTTGGGTTTTAAGCCCATTCCCCTAGACAGGCAGAACATTTGATCTCCGGGTAGTCCCTTAGTTAGTAAACAAGGAAGTGACACCCATGATAATCAACTGTCATACGGTCTTATGTCTCCGACAAATCCTGACAGATATATCCAAACGCCGTCATCCGTGTCCTTTCTGAAGCCGACCGGCTAGCCATAGTGTATAACTGATGAAGGCACGGGTTTCTCCCAATAAGGGACGTCCTCTAAGAAGTCATGAAGTTACTCAACTTCTTTCATGCTTTGTATAAAGCGATAAACTCCGATCCCATCATGAATCGATCGATGCAAGTTTGCTTAGAGGATTTTCCAAGACCCGCCATACACATTTACTTGTGGCTTTGGTGTTCTTCATATCTGATGTCCAGTTTGTATCATTGTGTTCTCCCAGAACTGCTGGACATCCAGAATACTATAATCCGTAGATAAGCGAATAATTTAGATATCGTCATATCTGACTTAACGCCTTCTATTGATCATTTATTAAGATCATCAGTGAACCTTAGTTCAACTGATCTGTTTGTAGGCCGATACCAGGTTGATTGTAGTGTGTATAATACATTGAACTATACGTGACCTGTGCATATCGCTCCTTGTCTATGGGTGCACCATGATTTCAATCAGTTATATGATTCATATCCATTGATGGCTTCAACGAGACTGTCAACTATCTCACAACTGAGTTTGGAGTTAGACCAGTCCGTTAGATGTCTTAGAAATCCAATTCCTAAGATGTCATCTGTGATATCCATATCTTTCATATCGAGACTTTGTTTCAATATGACTTCTATTCTCAGACTGTTGGTTTTCCAACTATTGGCTTTCTAACTTCAGAGTCAATGTTTATGTGGTCAGATTCATTATTTCTGTTTTATCTGAAACTTTCAGAAACTACAAATTCCTCAATTCGTAGGCCTAGTTGATTTTCAACTTCTGCTTTGTAGCGATTATCCGCTTCAACAATTTCATCTTTGCTTTTTTGACAAACAAAGGATACAATACGTTGTACCATCATCAATGAAGGTCACAATGTACTTGTCTCCCCCCTCTATTTTGTATAAACTTCAAATCACCCAAGTAGGTGTTACTAAGTTCTAGAGGAGCGGTGCTTCTTTCGCTCTTCCTTTGACGGAATGGAAATGTGATTTTACCTCTTCGCCTACCTCACATTAATTTTGAGGGTTTATGTCGACAGAAGGCAACAATCTCAACATCGTTAGCTTTTGAATGACTTTCTATTTAACGTGTCTTAATCTATGATGGAATAGATGCACGGATTATAAATATATCATTCATTTGGCTACAGACATACTGTACCATTCTTAGTTATTACAGACCTGTTGGACTAGTCGCAAACCAGCTTGACCAACAGCGTCCCTTAAACCAAGTTTAGGACATGTATCACCTCATCTGAGAGTGATCCCATTCCCCGAAGTCCTATTGAGGACAACCTCTCCAACCCCTTCTACTTTAGAGGTGGTGTTGCTTCACATGAACAACATCTTGCCCGTGGTTAGGGAGTAACCGGATCATATGTGATCTGGATACTCTGGCCCACTCCAGTTGCTTTGGCAGACTGAGTGTCCAATTCCTTTTGTCTTTCTTTAGGCCTTCAGATCATTTAAGACCGGGAAACTCTGGCCCACCACACTAGGTGTCTATTACTTTTCCTATGAAATGAATTCTGGCCCCACTCCAGTCGCCCGTAGGCTTTGTATGACTGAGTGTCCAATATCATCATATCAAAGGAATTTTGGCGCACTCCAGTCGCCCGGAGGCTTTGTATGACTGAGTGTCCAATATCATCCTATCAAAGAAATTTTGACCCACTCCAGTCGCCTGGAGGCTTTGTATGACTGAGTATCCAATATCATCATATAAAGCATCTTCTGCCGAATAGTGTGACAGGCTCAACGTCTTTAGCTTTTAGACTTCTTCCGTTATGATTGGTGCCCAGATAATTCTTGGCGCTTACTTAAGAGTGGTAACAGTTTTCACACAGTTAGTGGATCTTTCTCCATTGTATGTGCGAACATACTTTACACACTTTTAATAATTACACTTAAAAGAACGGATCTTTTTAAGTCGTTTACAAAGTTCAATCTTTAAACAGGAAAGAAGAAGAGATTAAACTTCTGATTTAAAAGCGTAAGGAATATAAATTATTTCATAAAACATTTTCATATTCCTCCTTACTTTTAAGCCATTTTTAATCAGACATCATTTAATCTTTATTCTTGACAAGGAATAAAAATTACTTATCCCAATTTTGGATTCTGGCCCACTTCAGTCACTTCATCGGACTGAGTGTCTATTTCCTTCTTACCATAAATCAGATCCTTTGTCTCGGACAGATATAGGTCTTCTGCTGCAAGATAGAACCACATCTTCAGCCTTCTCCTCTTGTCCCAGTTGACATCCTCAGCCTCCCGTGAGCACTTGTTCCCACCACTCTCAAGAGCGGTGACACCATTAACATGTTGACCTTCAACAACATAATCATCCCTCTCTTCAAGCAGAAAACCACAGCCATATCCAGATTTGGTGACACAATTTTTAACCGACATCTTTCGAACACTAATACTAATACAATCTTGTCTTAAATTGTCGGCTTCCTATAGTAAAGCAGTACAGAAAGTAAATAAATATTACAAGTGTTCGAAAGGATAAACAAATAGTCCAATGTTCAGAACTGCTGCAAGCTTATTGTGTTTTGAATCTTGATAACCTGAAATCAAGAAACAACTAAATTTGGATGGTTACAACTGTGTGCTGAGTCGAGTGATTGCACTCTGTCCTTAAGACAAGATTGCTCCCAAGATAAAACAACACTTTAATCTCAACACTACAAAGCAAATAGGTTGAGTCTGACGAAGAAAACAAATACAAATCGACTTGCTGAAGAAATTGAAAAGGAAGGAAGAGTTTCTGTTTTCGTCCAACGTTTTTGGATTGAATTTCAGTGTCTCTTCTGTTCGTCTCTGTGTATATAAATGTTGTCTCATTTTTGCTGGATGTTTGGGTGTTTATTTCTATTTTGTGTATATTTTGTGTGTTGCACAATTGAGCCAAACAACTCAATATATATCATGGAAGAAGGACTCCTCAACTGCCACCAACAAGGCTGTTAATAGCCATTAGGAAGGCTGATTAATGGCAGGTTTAAGGCCATTAGTGAGGTTGTTCATGGACATTGAAGGAGGACTGATTATGGAGGAGTTAATCAGCCAAGTAATGGTTGGTTAATGCTCCAAAAATAGCTCAAACGGTAGGCAGAAAGTTTTTGTCTTCCATCATTCTCAAAATCAACTTTCCAGAAACTCTAGGGACCAAACTGTAAATATTAAGCAATTTGGAGTCCAAAAAGATAATATCAGAAAGTTCCCACAGCCCACAGCCCGGATGGGAGGGCGGCGGCGCTCGTGTGGGCTTAGCCTTGAACCCAAGCACATCTAGGTCTTCCATCCTTTAAACACATGGGATACCCCTTGGGGTCCCAAACCCTTAACCACATTAGAGACTTATAAAGATAGCAATTCTTCATTTTCCCACCGATGTGGTAGATTTGTCCCACACCATATTTCCATGCCTCAAACACCTTACTTCGTGGACCAATATCTCTTTCATTTCTCAACGAAACTTGACGATTCTTGGCCCTACGGTCATCTACTCACTTAGTAGATTATGCATGTGTGAAGAGACAACGCCTCCAACATGCGGAACACTAGTGTTTAATTCATTAAACATTGGTGGACGCACCTCCCCTCCAAAGGCAAATTTCCAACACAAGCTAGCTTTTGTGGTTGAGTTAAGCCCAAAATCCATTCTTTACAATTTTGACCTCAAGATATATAGGACTCAAAGGGTGTGTTCACGCGACCTAATGGTCAATGAGGTAGATCGAGAATCATGAGGATTCAAGTCAAATATCAGTGAAGAATTGATGACAAAAATTAGGTGATTTTTTTCTATTTGTCCAAGTTTTGGTGGACAAAGTTATCTGATAATTATGCTGATGGAAAATAACAGGTATTTTGTAAAATAGTCGCCTAACTCGAACACTGTGATTATAAAAAACATTTGAACCTCAAGATCTTAGAAGACTCGTGTGAAAGAAATTCTCCCACCACTTTTATGTTTAGTCTACTCTCTGTGGACACTAACTTGAAGCATCAATAGAAGTGAAGATTTGATTTAACAAAAAAAAAAATCAAAGTTGTAGTACACTTTTTAAAACTGAATAGACAAAAAAGCTTCCTCAATGATAAATCTTTATGAAATTAGAAGATTAAGTGGAGTCACCATGTAAACCCAAAGATGAAGGAAAGCTAGCTTGAGTGCACAAATTTGGTAAATGTTGCACTAAAAAGTCGTTATATTGCTTCATGTAATTAGTTTTTTGTTTGCCTACTATTTCTAAAAGGAAAATTAAAAACCTCACTTCTTCCTCATAATTTTTTATTTTCTAAAAGGATAATCAGTATTCAAAATTACCACAAAAAACGTAAAAATGTTTTGTATACTCAATTACTCATACTCTAAATCTTGCTTAGGGTCAATTGGTTTGAGGGATAAGAAAAAATAATTTCTCCATTATTTGTAGCTAGTGTTTGGTTTCTGGTATAAAAATTTATGATACTAATATAATCTTCTCTTAAAAATAGGCTATGGAAATCCCTGTATTATCAACCTATGCTAAACTATTTTTCCATTATCGTTAACTGTCTAACAATCTCTATATTATATAACTAAATCGCACGACGACAACTTAAAAGTTAAAATGGGTCATCCCATAAGATATAAACTTGGTTAGGAACCCTAATGGAGTAACTTTATAAGGCAGTGGTTTTTAATATAGATGAAATTTTCAAGAAAAAATTGTGAACCAAAAATATTACTCCCTACTAGGAGAATTTTTCTATTAAGTTTTACAAAAAAAGAAAAAAAAAATCTCTAGAAAACGCTCGTGCAAAGCTCAAAATTTGAAAATTAGAATTTCAAGAAAAAAAAATGTTCACACTCTCTTTTTGGAAGGAAAAAAAGACCACCTTATGGTCTTCTCATTAAACATTCAAACATTGATGTGACAAGACAATATACACATGTGAAGGATTTGACAATTGCCTTACCAGTTATTAAGTGGCCTCTCCTACTCAAAATCTGTCAAAATATATTCCCCTTACACCACAACCCCCGAAAAAGTAGGGCTGACCAACGGGACGGGTTCGGGGCGGATCCCAATGAGACGGTGGGGGGATCGGGACTCGGGCGTGATTGGCGGGTTCTGCCAGTGTTCCGTCTCGGTCCCGTCATTAAAGGGGCCCGGTATTTGTCGGGGCTGGGCGGGGCGGGGCGGGACAGAGTCGGGTCAGGATCATGTTTTTTTCAAATTTTTTTTTTTGCACTTAAATTTAAAAAATAACATATAAACAAGATAGTGTAATAAAAAACTTCTCAAGTCTGTTTTTGTGTCTCTTATATTATTTAATAGAAATATGATTTTTTCGGTAATACAATTGTCAAAATTGCAACTTTGTGGTGTTGAAAGTTGCAAATAACATAGTAAAATTGTAATTAAAAAATTACATATTTAAAAACACATTTTCTAGTTTCTTTATAATTTCTTGTGGTTCTTCGAATGAAATTGGTATTTGTTGGTCAAATTGCTCAACGTCGCTTCCACCTTCGTCGGATAAGATTTCGTTGTAGTTGTCTTCTTCTTCTTCGTTGATCTCCGGTTGACCGCACCTTCTCCGCTCCGTTCGTATTCAATCTCTGAATAATACTGCAATCTCCAAGCTGTCTCCCGCTAATGAGTGTCTGTGCTCTCCTATTTGAAATCTGTCGGGCAAAAAAGCGCTTTCAGACGTTGTTGATGACGCTTGACTGTTCAACACATCTCGGGCCATCTTTGACAGTGTCGAAAATGTCTTCTCATTCTCCCTCAAATATTTCAGCAAGTCTTCACGTCCTTCTTCATTAAGAACTGTTTGGTACTGTACAACACCCTGCAAAACAAAAACATCGAACTCGCTAACTTGGTTAGTAGTGTTACCACTATACATTCTACTTCTAAGGCTTTTAATACTAGCCGCATAAACAACATGTCTTTTTTGAGGTTGTGTTGAACAAGAAGAAGATGGTATGGAAGTCGGTTAGTTGCTAACACTTTCTTGTTGGTAATACCTATATATTTTTTTGCACTCATCTTGTATGCTAGACAACACTTCTTCTTTAGTTTGTTCAATAGGTGGTGGGTCATTTGAATTTTTGAGAGTTGGATGAGGCAGTACTGCTATACAATCATAAACAGTTTCAATAAGTGTTTTACAACCGTCTATTTTAATAGTCGAATTTAATAAAGCACCAATAATATAAATAGTGGAAATAGGAATAAAATATTTTTTTATTTTGATAAATATTTTTTTAATAGGTGCCTTATAAGCTGGTTTTTCCATATATTTACTAAGTAGTAAAAATATTAGAGCTATATAAAATAACATAGTTGAAATAGTAGGATAATATATACCGGAAAATTCTTTTGTTGTTTTAAAAAATTCTCTAGAAATACAATAAGTTCTGAATTTTTTTTCCAATCGCTATCTACAACCATATCAGTTGGAGTTCGATTATGGGCGTTAAAAAAATAAAGTTATAGGACTTCTATAGTCATAAGCAACAAATAGTTGATCGTATAAAGAATTCCACCTAGTGGCTACTTCTTCGAAATTTTTTCGATAAGGTAGTCCGCAATCGTGACAAGTTTTATATAATCTTTTTTTCGTTGTATTCTATTACTTTTAAAAATAATTTTATATCAAATTGTATTTTATTAAGAATGTCTGCAAAAAGTGTTAGACCATCCTTTACAACTAAGTTATATATATGAAAATGATTTGGAAAAGATAGAGTTAAAAGATCTTTTAAAATTCTAATAGCATAATTATTAGAAGAAACGTTATCTAATGTAATAGTCATAATTTTATCAGTTAATCCGTAATAATCGTAAACTTGATAAATATTTTCTGAATTAAAAGCACTAGTGTGCCTATCATCTATATATCTATACGCTAAAATATGTTTTCGCATAGACCATTTATAATCTATCCAATGACAGGTTACCGTTAAATAATCATGACCGTTAGTGTTACGACCTATATCATACGTTATGTATACCAGAAAAATAATATAAGGAATAACGTAAATACTGTTGATATTCATGTGCAAATTTAAATACATCTCTCTTAATAGTTGATCTAGAAAAATCGTTAAAAGCATGATTATACATATCTCTAATATAATGAATAAAAGCAGAAGAAGAAGGAAATGAAAAAAGGCAAACCCTCCACATCAACTAATTTTGCTATTGCTTCTCTATCTCTATGTTTATCGTATTTAGGGCCTACAATTCCCCCCGTCATAGGGTTAATTTGACCATGTATTTGATCTGGGACAGTATGTAAACCTTGTCCCGACTGAGAGGGCATTGACGCGCCCTATTTTTCAGCCAGGTGTTGGTTCCACCTAGCTTTGTGAAAGTTTTGTACGTGTCTAAATAAACCCTCTGTCCCACCCTGACCTTTTTCCATTTTAAATTTTAAAACATTTTTATAAATTTGACATATAACTACTTGATTCTCTTCGTCCCTATAAAAAAATTTCCATGCATTTGATTTTAATGGTCGTTTTGTTGGGCCTCGTCTCATACTAGGGGCAATAGGAGGCGTTCCAGTTGGAGGTGCACTAGTGGGTGTGTCATCTAGATCATCTTATAAATTAAAGTCTTGTTGAGTGCCAGCAAATATCTCATCGTCTAAATCTAATGGTATATCAGGAAAAAATTCATTATCAACTAAATCATCTAGGAGTAGGATGACTAGAAAAAGTACCCTTGCCCTTATTACCCCTACTGGAAGAAGCCTGACCCTTACCCTTAACCGTACTCATACGTTTCAATCCTTCCATTTTAATTATACAAATAAATAATTAAAGTAAATAAAATTAAGTGCGCTAAATATAAGAAAGAAACAATAATAATTTAATGAATGAACGAATGTACCAAGCGTCGACGTGTAATCAAGAGGTTGAAAATTGAAACTTTGATCGATGGAAGATCTTCAAGCTAGTTGCCAACTTCACTCCAAATGAATAAATAAAATTGAATATTTAGTAGACAATGTAGACTTGTAGAGAGATAGATTGAGAGATTAGAGAGAAAGATGAAGAAAAAATGAAGTATTTATAGTTGAAAATTTGAGTTAAAGTATAAATACAATAACTTAGGGGTTAAAAATAAATATTAAGGGGGTAGGGGGCTGGGGGAGGCCTAAAATGACCGTTGCACAACGGCCAAAATATAAAATGGTCGTTGGTGCAACAGTTATTTTGTGCAAAGGGGAGGAGTCGGGCGGGATAGGGGGTGGGACCGGGGCGGGCCGTAGTCGGGCGGGATAGGGGGCGGGCAAGGCCGGGGCGGGACGATCTCAGGTCCTGTCCCAGTTCGAGTTCCGATACCAAATTTTTTTATAGCGAGACAGGGGCTGAATCGGGACCGGGCCGACCCGTCCCGTTGGCCATCTATAGAAAAAAGTATACTTACTTGCATACGTTATTACAAAATCATTATTTCAATCTTTATAATTTATATATGAAATGACATTGTAAAGTGAGAAATATGTATATAAAGAATTGTCTTCTTCAATATACGACAATTCCTTTCGCACCTAACACAATAAGACGGTGAACACTTATCTGCATTAATTTTATTTACATTAAATCATATTAATTTAAAATGTTTTAAAAAATAAAGTATAAAAGCAGAGAGTGTATATATATATATATATATAAATATATATAAAGATATGTAGCATGTATTGTATTAATAAAAAAAATTACATTGAGCCTGACTCAATATTAAAAGCTAGCTCACGAGCGAAAAATTATCCAAGACTATATAAAAAGACTAAGTAACCCTTAACTCACGAGTGTGGGAAGCCAACATGTATTTATTTGTACGACAACCTAGTGAAAGTATGATACTGGAGTGCACCTGCAAGACTCCTATAAAGAGTGAGATCGGACACTGGATCATCATCAATAGCACTGAGCTTTGATTTAGAGTCAACATGAATGGCATGATCTTGCAGTTCGCTATTTTAGCCCTATACACAATCTCATCTGCATACTTACGCTGACACAGAAACATGATATCTGCAGATCTGGTCACTGATATCCCCAAGAAGTAACTCAATTTTCCCAAGTCAGTCATAACAAATTCGATTTTAAGCATTTCAATTATCTCACTTTTCAACACATCTGATGAGGTAGTAAGAACAATATCATCCACATATAACAACAAATAAGTAATATTACTACTTCGATGAAAATAAAGAGAGAATTATCACAGTTGATGCATACAAACCCAATCTGCATAATGTAATTAGCAAAGCGTTCATACCACGCTCCTGTTTCAAATCATAAAGTGACTTACAAAGACGTCATACATAATGAGGGGCCTCCGGATGGACAAAGCGTGGCGGTTGGTGCATCCAGGATGTTTGGCCGTTGTTGTAGCCACAATTGTTGGTGGGCCGCAATTGCTGGATAGTTGGCCCTGAATGTTGGGCTCTTGCTGGAGGCCCAATACCCATCCAGCCTGCCAAGGCAGTGGTGGTTTGTCTCTGCCATGATGGCTGCAGGAGAGTGGGTAAAAGAAAAAAAACTAGGGGAGTTCGGGATGTATACGAGGTGTATGTAGGGTCGTATACTGGGTATATATCGGCTTAGAGAGGTTGTATACGGGCAATGTCAGCCATATACTAGGTGAATATCGACTTAGGGAGGTTGTATACGGGTAGTATACAGTGGTAGAGAGGGTATATCAGCCGAATACAGAGTGTATATCGGCGTGTACTCGTATACAACTTGTTGGAGAGATAGGGAAGGTAATAGAGATGTATATCAGCGGTGTACGAGGCTGTTTGTAGAATTGGAGGGATGGACAGCTGTATATCAGAGAAGGTATTTTTGGCTCTTGATACCATGTAGAATTTTATTGATCTCCCTTGGGGAGTCTTTCTTATTAATACATATATATAGTGGGTACAATGTGAAATCTTAATACAGTAAGAATCATATTTCTGCTATAATCATACAACACTAATAATTACAAAATATATGGTGAATATCGTCTGATATTCACTAATAGAAGCTGAGCTTGTCATAATTCTCGTTTCAATGCCGGTGGATAAGTATTCTTGGGATGCAATGCTCATTTGTCATTTATTGATAAGATTATTTATAGTTACACAATTATTTAAGATATATTTTGGATCATAAATTTCAAAATTAATATCAAATATCTAAGAGTCTAAGACATTGAAATTGAGAAAATAGTAGCATGAGAGTAACAAGTAACAACAGTCACCCTTTTGGCTATTGATTTGAAGGAAAAGATAGGAGGATAATTTAACTTGTTCATATGATAAAAAATTCTCTTTCTATCATGTCTCTTATTCTTTTTGCCTCTCTTTTTAACTTGTTCATCTATCTTTCCTTCTGAGGTTCTATTTTACAGGATCTGTACCTAACTGCTTTTGCACTTGCCTTGCCTCTTTTTTTTTTGGTTGAATGCTACAATGTTATTGCTAGGTCTATTTATTTTAATCAAAGGCTATATATAGGGTCTATTTACTTGGATATTTTGTGCTAGTCAAATGATTTTTAGGATTGGGTTGAGTGTAAATCGACATCGAATAATCTATACTTTTTACATCGCGCAATAGAGAAAAGAGATGTATGTATATAGTCAAGCCTTAATTTTATAATAGTCATCTTTTATAATATTACTAGTGTCATTTGACCCGTGCTAAGCCCGAGCCCAAACCAACATTAAAAATTAAATTTATGGGTATTTTTCTGCTCTTACTTCTTTATCTTGTAATATCAGTGTGACATTTCTAAGGAATTCTAAAATATTAAAGTACAAAAAGTTATCTGGAAGTTAAAGAAAAATATTTTTTTTGGTTTATATATTAGACATTTTTAAATTTAAATCAAACAAATGAAAGCTTTTCTAATTTCTATTTTACTGATTTTTTTTAAGATTATAGTCTTACGATGATTCAAATTGAGCTTTTCATATGTTAAATTAATTTCATTTATTTATCTGAATTGAACCCATATTAGCTAAATTCTTTCTTTGCAAAAAGATATTACAACATTCAATTAATATCAAAATTATTAATGCTACAATATTATTGTATGATGAAATCAATAAAGTTAACTTATTAATAAATATAAATAATTAAAAGCTTTGGTATTGAAAGATACTTTTGTAGATGTTCTTTCAAATTAAACTATATAAAAATATTAAAAAATCAATGAAGTTAAATTGTTCTTACTTTAAGTTTCCTTTTCCTTCCAAAAGATGCATGTTGAAAAATAACCTTTTTTCCCTTTTTCTTAATTTAATGAACCTTTTTATGGAATCTACATTGTAATAACTTTTTCATGTTGAACTCAACTATTTTATTCTAAATCATACAAAATATTTACTATCCTGTATTTCAGAAAATATTTTAATATTATAAGAATTGAAAATATTCTTTTTGCAATTACTTAGTATTATTACTCTTTGGAGATCAAATAGTATTTTCTTTAACTATTCCTTTTTTTTCTTCAAATTTTCAGAATATATATGAAAATAATGCTTTATAGTTCCTCTTTCAATATAGTCATTTATTAGGTAATTTTATGTTAAAAGTGTGCGCATGTAAAATTAGATTAATTAATTACCGTACTTCGGGATTCATTTTTTGATTGGACGGAAGGACTATAATTTACATTTTGATATATTTTTAAAATATTTAACAAAGATATAAGTTATTTGTGTTAATTATTTTAATTTAAAACTTAATCGTATCTGAAGTTAAATCTTTGTTAATTACTTATGTTTGCAAGCATGTACAACGCATGATAAATGACAAATAACTAAATAATATAAGAATAATAATTTAATTCAATAATAAAACTTATATTAAGATACAAATTAAATGACATAATGATTTCCTTACGTGTCTATAATAATTGTTTATGTAAAAATATAATTTGATTCAAGTTTAAAAATATTTTCACACAAAAGAAAGACTCAAATATGTATGAGTGTTCTTTTAGGTGGCCACTAGGACCTTTACGACATCATTACTTTTAGTGGCATTGATAAAAATCCTTAAAGTTGTTAAAATTTATCAAAATGGGTGAGAACTATAAAATATTTTATGTGAGGACTACAAAACTTTGAGATGACTCTTATATATATATATATATATATATATATATATATATATATATATATATAGTAATAATAATAATGTTTTCCTTATTTATGTATTTTTTTTAAAATTGCTTTGATATAAATCATTTGAGCTGAGGGTCTTTCGGAAATAGCCTTTTAACTCCATGAGATAGGGTAAATTTTGCGTATACTCTATCCACGCCAGATTCCACCGTAGTATTATACTAAGTATATTGTTGTTGTTGTTGTTCTATATTAGCTAGCAATTAACTATAACAATCAAGTTTTCTTTGAAATTAATTTTCATATTATATGTTCTATAATAGCATTTCGTTATAACAATTAAAAGGTATTCAGACAACCAGCTGTGTTATAGAAAGATTTGATTGTGGAATGCTTCATTCGTTCAATAAATTACCCTTGTTGAAAAAAAAGAATAGAAACTAATTATAGGTGAAGAAAAATAATTAATTAAAGTGTGTATTGTTAAAGGGAAGTGTA
Organism: Anisodus acutangulus; assembly: GCA_029783415.1. NCBI lineage: Eukaryota > Viridiplantae > Streptophyta > Magnoliopsida > Solanales > Solanaceae > Anisodus > Anisodus acutangulus. The sequence continues at coordinate 60,992,090 of CM056490.1, forward strand.
CTTATGGAACTGATAACAGGGAAACACCATTATGTATGCCTGCAAGTGGTGATTAGAAGTGTTTAATTTGGACTTTTTTTAATGTCTTTCTGCAGTTAAAGTGAAAAAAAAAATTACCGCTCCTGCGTCTCAATTTAAATTTCTTACTTTTTTTTTGTCTGTCTCTAAAAGAGTATATCTTTCTATATTTAATTTAGTTTTCCAATTTCAATGCAAGTTTAAGACCATAAAATTTAAAAGAGCATACGCATTTTTAATTTAAGACCACAAAATTCAAAAATCTCTCTTTATTTTTAAAATTTTATATCAAGTCAAACTAAGATACTTAAATTGAGACGGAATAGTAACTACTAAGTCCCATACATGTGATGTAGATATATCAAACAAAAATAGTACAGTACTTAGTGTTACTACTGGTTGGTTGTACGTACTCATGTGCGTGTATGCACACGAGCAACTCTCATTTTCACCCCTAATTAAAGAAGAAGAGCCAATAAAAGATCTGAAGAAAGGTAACCTTAAAAGCCAGAAATAAAAAAGCAGGACCAGTCTCTTTGCTACTATAATGGTATAGTGAGTAGAAGAAATTAAACCAATAATATTATAAGTGATGTCAAAGGGACCATAGGTATTCTAGCAGAAGGGAGTAGCAGAACTCTGACAAAGAGATAAGGTGTGGAGAAGTAGGGTCTGCACTAGTCAGAGCCAGAATTTTATATAACAACAATCGTGAAATTTCACAATGTGAAATCTAGAAGGGTAGAATGTACGCAAACCTTATCTTTACTTTGATAGATAAATCAGCTGTTTTTAAGAGATCTCATCACAAGACAGAGCCTAAGCACAAGCAAAGTAAAGGACAGAAATTTATATAAAGAGATTCAAAATAATACTAGAAGGTCATAGTTGAACTTGAACTTATTGTGATTTAAATAATTTTTGAACCCCTCTATCATTTATATTGGAATTCTTCTAAATAGATTTAATAGGCTATAAATAATTTTAAAAATTATTTATATTTGTACAGTAAAAAATTTCGACTAAGGTAGTGTTTGTTGCTGAGACAAGGAGAGTGAATGTGTGAAGAGAGTAGGTCAATGACCCACAAACATGGGGTTGTCTTGTCATGTCAGAAGCTTCATTTGTAATTAATGCTCTTTTCTTTGGTTTAAAAATCTTGTCCTGATGAAACTATTGGCACAATTTGTTAGGAAGTTTTAAAATACAGTAGTAGTACTGCTCTCTTAATTGTTTCATGGATATTATGGTATCGAGGTAAAAAGAAGACATATTTCTTTCCCTTTTCCTAGGGAGAATTTTGGGAATTATCTAATTTTTAACATAGGACCATACAAGGGTGTAATCTAGCGCTTAATGATGCGGGTGAAAATTATGAAAGAACGAGATTTTAATTTTACAATTACAACTGCTATACGCCTTAGTTCTAAATGAGATGTATGATTCGTCACTGACATATTTCTCCATTTAAATTCTAGTAGAGAAAAACATAAAGAAATTTCTTCGTTTATATATAAATAATGGTGGGTTGTATTACCTCAGTACCCATGTTTGTAAGAAATAACAAGTATTTAGAAAAATAGTCGAAGTGCGCACAAACTACCACAATTGGATAATATCAATGGCAAATATACTAGTAGTAAGAGTTTTGAAAAAAATGTAGCAACTTCTTTTTTTGTTGCAAAAACTAATAAACAAACACAGCTACATCAAAATTTGAAGAAGAAAAAAATGGCCAAGAATATCTTCACCTTGTTTTCATTCCAAAAGCAACCTAAAGTCCTGGAAGTTAGTGATGATGTGATGTGAAAGAGAAGGCTATTAATTGAGAGACAAAGCATGAATATATATTACTTGTGTCCCGGCTATAAATGCAACAAGTCAGTTATTTAATGGATACCAACTCCTGGCAATAATAACATTGAGAAGGAGCAAGTTCAGTGTAAAAAGAACCTATGTCGCTAGGACTTTCCAAAATGTTGCCGTATCCGTGTTGATTTCTTCAGAAATGCACAATTTTTTGGAAATTCGATACGCAGCCATCGATAGTTATGAAGAATCCGAGCAACATAGAAAAGAACAACAGAACGATGAAGAGCTATGACAAATCACAAAACTCAGTTTATATTACAGCAGTAAATTTGTTCTCTTATGTGTACAACAATTACAAGTTAAGAACTACATCCTGGCTTTCCTTCAAACTGATAAATAACTATGAAACACATGAATTTACCATTCTGCAAATAAGTTACACGAATATAGTGAATATAATTATTCCCCAAATACTGTCATTTCTTCTTCTCCGGGAAAAGAAGTTCACGACCCGTGGGCCTTCTACCTCCATGTTGCATTGGCCAGTTCAAGGTGAGTCGTGAGCTGAAGGAAAAGATAGTAGCGAACCAGAAGAAATTCTTGTAGTTGCATTAGGGGGACCTTGAAAATATTCCAGCAGATAGTATGTAATACTCTTATCAAAACGAGCACTATTCTATTTCTTAGTTTAGGACGGAAACATAATCAAGGAATGCAAAGCTAAACCTAAAAATTGATATAAATTCAACATTTTCCTTTCGACTAACAATCACGGGCAAAATTACCTCAAGCAATAGCCCAAAACTTTTTCCTGCAAAATAAGACCGGCTCCGTCTTTTTCTGATAGTCCTCTAGAAAATGTAGTTGGACATCCCAGAGAAACTTCGGAGCAAGAGCTTGTATTTTTGATATAATTGGTTCTTCATCTCTGATAATGATAAATCCCTGCATGTCAGTTGAGAACGTTAAATTTATTCAATAGTTGAAACTTCAGGACAGAGACATGAACGAATATTCACAGGGGATTTCACATTTCACAATCACTAAATGGACATAAATATGTAGCATCTCATACACTGGAAGAGAGTCAATTTTCTAAGCATAAATTAATCAATAAGAAACTTTCTGATTGTGACATTTTCATCGATCCGAAGAGTCCTTCGTAAAACCCCCCTTACAAGGGAACATTTTTTTGCGCCTCTCAAGTATATTTTATATGAATGATCACACAAACTCTCGTCCAACACGCTAAGCTCAAAGAAAAGTTGGCAACCGTTATGTCAATTAAAACTGTCAAGAAACTGTCAGTGCAGAACTTGATAACAAGTAGCTTTTTTTCCCCTTTACTTATTATTGCTAGAGAGAACATTAACATAGATGTCAAAATTTGCCAATTAGGTTGGGTCAATTGGGAAAACCAAGAAAATCATAGCGTAAATTTGAGTAGGATATTGTACTTTGACAATTAAAACGAATAAGAACATATATTAATTGAATGGCTTGGAGTAACTGATAAAATTGTTGCCATGTGACCTCCTGATCACAGGTTCAAGCCGTGGAAACAACCTCTTGTAGAAATGCAGGGTAAGACTGCGTACAATAGACCCTTGTGGTCCGGCCTTTTCCTGAACCCCGCGCATAGCAGGAGCTTAGTGCACCGAACTGCCCCTTTATTTTTTTTTTAAGAACATATATTAATTATCAATTGATTAACTATTTAGTCTCTCAAAGCATTACATCGAAATGAAACTACTTACCTGGGGTCGTAGAATACGGTCCATCTCCAGCATGATATCTTCGAGTAAACAACCTTCGTCTCGACTTTTATAGTGAGAAAGAAGATGATTGGCATGCAACAAATCATAAGTGCGGGGATATGTGGAGAATGGCTCGCACCTACAAATTCGATTAGGTACTTGTTATGGCCCTTGTAAGTCAGATTAGAGCTTATGTGTAAGGTACAATAAATTAATACCCTACCAGTCATGAAAAACGCCTGTAAGACCCCTTCCATAAACGGCAGAGAGGGTGTTATTCATGGTTACAGGAACTGCATTCATTACCCAAACAGGCCATGTATTTAAACCAACGGCAAACCCGCCAAGTAAAGCGCTCATGTCCATTATGTTACGTATTTCTTTCTCCTCAACGTTCATTAGTCTCCAGTAATGGCGAGCTTGATCTTGCCAATAGATTGTATCTGCCAAGAATTTTTCACGATCAATACCTGCAAGAAATTGATTTGAGCATGTCAGACATATGAGACTTCCCAAATGATGAAAGGACAATCTCTGTAAAGCTTCGTGTTATTAGTTCTGTGTCAAATAGAGCAACAGCCTCAATTATCATTATAAGCATAATATTAGCATTTTAGGCTGGAAATGGTCTTTGAGAGGAGATAACTATCACTACCAGTTGAGAAACCGGTTAAAGAAAATGGATTAGGAGAGGGGGCAGTAAGAGTCAGAAGAAATGGTGGAGATTAATTCCACCATGCATCTGGTGGACAATTTGGAGGGAGAGGAATGGAAGATGTTTTGATGACAAAGTTAACAGCATTCAGAAAGTCAAAGGAAAATGCATTGCTACTTTTTATTTTTGGTGTAAAGAACATTGTATAGAAGAAGTTGAACAGTTAGTAGATCTTTTAGGTTCTCTGTAAGTACTTTAGGTTGTTCGTAACAACTTTTTGGAGGTCTCCAGCACATGCTGAGGAATACAACTTTACCAGTTTAAAAAAAAGTGACATTAATAGCGGAAAGAAAAAATAACAGTAACAGTTTGAGAGAAATGAAAAAGAACCACAAATGCAAACTTGCCAGTGTTCCAAAATTTAACAAAATATTCGAGCCAGGGAAAAAAAAGAAACAGGAAAAAAACTTCAAAGTTGAAAATTGCATTGAAATATACCTGATATAAAGTTTTTTTTTGTTATCAAAAAGAAAAGTTCTCTTTTTCCCTTATAATACATGTGATAGGATAGATTCGTAAGAGGTTTTCAGTACCTTCTAAATACTAGTAGCTAATTTTCTTGCTAACCACATATAGTTAGTTAATCCTTCTATTTACCAAGATACATGAGCACGAATAAGAGTTTTACGATAAACTACCCGATTATACATTTTCTCAAAGCTTAGCCTTTAAAACCTATGCAATATAAATGCGGGCAAATACAGCATTGTTGGACAACAGGAAAAGTTTCCACCATATACCAGATCATGCAAATATTTTTTCACTTATCTTAGACAATCCAAAAGGATTTTCTTGAAAAAACAAGCTTACAACACTATAGATTATCTGTTTTCTAAACCAGTGGTGTACGGGCACGAGGGATATATTCACTACAATTTATTTGAGAACTAAGAGAGGACAATTTATAATACAACTACACCAAGGAAGAGAATTGACAAACCTATACGACTGAGACTTTGTGAATACTCTGAAAGACGTTGTGGTCGAGGAGGTAGTTTCTTCATAGAAGATGAAGCGTCACTAAGTGTAACACAGTTCCTCAGAGATGTTTTCCATGATGGCTTCAAATCATCCTCAGAATCACACAAGTTTACAAGTTGCTCCTGAGCATTATGCTGAAGACATGAATTATTTTCTTGCTTAACCCATATCGCTGTCTGCACTTCCTGTGCAATAAGCTTCCAGCACATTCCAGAAGTCAGCTTTACTAATTTGTCCCATATCTCCGGGAAATCCTTATCCTTTCTATAGGCAGGAGGAGCTGAGTAGACAAAATATCCATTTGGTCTTAAAATGCGATTCAGTTCTTTGAGTAGAATACCATCTGCACGCACACCGAGATGAAAGATTACTTTTAGCATTGTAAAACAATAATAGTGTATTTACATGACATGCATGTGTAGCATATAATGAAAAGACTGCCTTACATAATTTCCTTCAATTACCTTGTAGAACCAGAGTCATATTCATAGTTAGAAACTCAACTATAACAGTTTAGTTGTCATGCGAGTGTCTTGAGTAAAGTTTATTTGACATAAAAAGAATAAGCTAATGGCTCCATGATGATCAAGCCAGTGGAACAAGTTTATTATGGGAGGATATCTAAGGCCTTGTAGATTCTACCACAGCATTAAGTTCATTGAAATTCGCAAATTTATGTACTATTAACATACATGATGTATAAATCCAAATAATTAGATACAGTTTCCTTATTTAACGTAAAGCAATTACATTTAAGCATATAAGGTTCGCATGTTCAATGAAAGAAACACTCACCATTTTCATGCCAATCAACTCGACATCTGGAACAATGGACCATGTCAAAAGAGTTACTTGGATATGGTAGCTGCTTCGTAGCTATAGCAGATATCATAGCACCGATTCCTCGTTCCAAAGCAAATTGAATTTGATTTTCATGACCATCTTTGGGAGCAAAAGACAGTGTTTCTATATTTAGTGGAAGAAGATAGGCAGAGAAACTAGCAACCCCACAACCAATGTCAAGCACTTGATATACCCCTGCTGCACGCAAGTCACCTGTCTCATCAGTTGTCATATTGCCTAACCTGCATCGAAGAAATGAATTAATATGTACATCAGCTACATAAAAGAAGTATAGCATTAAGGATAGATTCTCACCATTCTTAGTAAGTGTAATAGATCATCTAGTACAACATACAACATAAATTGCCTTTGTTAAATTGCTATAAGGAAGCCATCATGCATTTCAAATCAATTTTCATTTTGCATGCTCACGACAGAGAAAAGATAGTAGTAGAATTATCAAAAGGCTGAAACTCCAATTAGTGAAATAAAAACAGACCGTATACCTCTCAATATATTCTGTAGCTCCATGCTTAAAATGAGTTCCACCGCCTGGAAACCACCAAAGCTGATCCTTCTCATGTACCCAATTCTGTCCTCCTTTTACCTCCGCAAGACGTGTATGGTTTACATTACTCCGCCATACATAATCCCTGCTAGTTGGCCACCTTATCGGTATCTTATAATCAGCTGGAGGTGGTACCAAACAAAACAAGCGCCTGTAAAGTGGAGGACAATGCCTCTCTAGCTCTTCTTTCCTTGAAAGATCTAATTTTGGCATCAACTCTTTGACATAAGAAATGTCATGACAGGGGATATACTCATTAAATTTCAGAGGACATACATTTATCCCAGTTTCAGGGATTGTGAGAGGTACCACCCGATAAGAAAGAGCAATCTTGTTACTGAACTTTAGAATACCTGCATGCATATTATTATTTATCAAGTCATCACTAATGGGAATCTCCCGTATACAAAAGGTATAGAAGAAAGTAGAGAATCTACAGTAAGATATGATCTCTACAAATGACAAAACCAATCTTCTATACAAATAGGAACCTCATGTTCTCTAGCTGCATCCATATTATTAAAATATATGGATCAGAAATATCAATAATAGAAAAGGACAGTAAAACAAAGATGTCTAGCAACCAATGAAAAGACAGTCAATTCTGAGAGCTCAACGTTCAAACCAATTAGGAACTGTTCTTCCCAGTAGAAGGAAAATGACACCAAGGATGAGAGTAACAAGTTTAAGAAAAGTAAATTGGTAAAAGAAAAGGCAGAACACAAACGCATGTGGACACACGTTGACTGCCTAACAGAATGCCTCTCAGTTTCTACAGGGAATTCCTAAGTAGTAAGGTTGACAAGGAGGATAAATAGTGATGGTTGAAAATAAAGATGATTGCTGAAGGATGTGGGGATTAAGAGTTAAATAGTCACACAGTCAAGAACAAGTTACTACACGTAATAAAGTTGCTGGATGAATTGAATGGGATAAGTATTTTCCTAAATTGGATCTAAGGTCACAATATCGCCAAATCGGGATGCTTGAAACTGATATACCTAAAATTTCTCTTAGGACACACCCTGGACATCACAAGTTCATGCTGACGCCTTGCGCCCTAAAAATACCTTTGGGTTGGTTTGGGGTTGATGATATGCTCATCTACCACCCTAGCTGGGGATTACTGCCGACATATTACGACATAAAATTATTTGCATGCATTTAGGCTCCCTCTTATGAACATCGTCCAATTACTGACCACCAAATAAGCACTGGTGCAAATGTCTACCAAACCCATTCGACAAAGTAGAAGCCAGTGGACTTATACTCCATTGCACTGCTCAATGAATTATGTGCTTGCAACAGGGTTAAAGACTCCGCTTTAACTAAGTAATCATATAGTTATAGCCCCAATCAATAGTAGTTAGAACAATGTCCACAAGGATAAGCCTCGATAAAAAGCAAGTTTACCCATGCACAACATAAATATCTGATTTAAGTATCAAGGCCTATCCCTTACCAATAAGGGAAGGTTAGATTTATCCAAACTCCATGAAAACCAAAACAGATACAAGTACGATGCACTGCCCTTACACTAAAGCCTTCTGAGACAACCAAATTGCCTAGATAATCGACCTAACAACATTACAACACAAAGTATCATTCTTTATCCATTGAGTTTCCATCTTGCTCCAGCACAAACATAAACAATGCCTAGTTATCATTTTCAACCAAAGAAAGTTTTCATTTTTTCATCTAATGTACCCACCTAGACGGAAAATTCAACAACTTTTTTGCAGCAAACATTACCAATCCCATAAGCAACTCAATATGATTTCTTTTTCATGTTTTAAGCCCCCACCTCTCCACCAATCATATACACAGAGAACTCGAAAGCTAATTCTAATCTGAAAAACTAGCTTCCCCAGTAAAATGACTAAAAGCTTATTCAAATTCTCTCTTACAATCACACACTGAATCACTTCCTCCATAATTTCTATTCTGGGAATCAATTCCAACATTCTTTAATTTCTTTTAACAAACAAAAAGTTGCAATCTTTTTAGCTTACATTCAGAAAGACAATAAATTTACTTAAAAAAATTTCATAAGCAACATAACTTTAATCAGCCAAGAGAAAAAAAAAACTCCATTTCCTCAAGCACAACTTCCCAAATTATCAAATCTTCCTCATTTTTGTTTCCCTCATTTGCCACAAATTCAGCACATTTACAACAACATACCCAGTGAAAATGACATAATGTGGGATCTGGAGAGGGTATAGTGTACCCCGACCTTACTCTACCGGTAGACCTCGGCTCAATAGAAACGTAGTCAATGCAGTATTGCAGAAAAAAAGATAATAAAATATATAGAACAAATGTAGCAGCACGTAGTAATACACACATAAGAATAATGATCTACTTGATACCTAAAGAGTACTACTAAGAAAAGGGGTACCTTTTTTTTAAGACATAATTCGTATGAGTAAATTTTAGTTTTAAAAAGTTAAAGAATACACTAAAACCCTACAATTCTTTAAAAAGAAAGAAAGAAAGACTAACCAGATGATGACTCTGAAGAATTAATGTTGGAACCAACACTAAACTCTTCTTGTTTTTGTTGTTCTTGAGGGATATAGAGAGATGGGTTATTACCAAAAAGTGTACCAGTATAAAAAGAACCCACCATTATCAAAAGGGTTATTATTATCATTTGCCCTGTATTCCAATTAAATTCCCTTGAACTAATCAATGATCCACCCATTTCCCCCCTCAATTTTCAATCTTTTTCACTCCAATGATGTTCATATATTATGGAAATTTTACAAGTTTTGAATGAGATAAAAAAGAATTGTTCGTGGAAAATAGACACTTTACACTATAAGATCAATAGATCTCACGTTGTATGTGTGTGTGGGGGGAGCTGAACCAGAAGTGAGCAGTGTTAAGAGTGTTCTGTAGGAGAAAATAATCAAAATGGTCCTTGATGTACGGGGGTTGTACTATTTTAGTCCTTTCATATTACCACGTAATCGAAAGTGTTTAACGTAGGAAAAGAGTAATCATTTCAGCCCTTTATACCGTGGCGGATGTAACATGATAGATGGAGTTAAATTGAATTCTCCAATTTTTAACGTGAAATATAAATTTATGTGTAAAAATTTATTAACATTATAATAAATAATAGATATGAGTCTATAACTTTTAAAATACAATTAGTTCAAACTAAGAATCTTAAAAAATTAAACTTAAAGAATTTAAATTTTGAATCCGCATATGTCTTTATATATATATATATATATCACATAATTAAAATAGTCTTTAATGTATGAAAAAAGTATAAACACTAGGAGTTTTGCAAAAATGTAAATGTCATCATTAATGTGTGATTATACATTATAATCAAACAAAATTAAAAATGATTAAGACGAAGTTGCTTAAGATAGTTTAATCATGTCCTGTGCTGATCTAGCTAAATTAGAACTTACTGCTCCTTCCGTCTCAATTTATGTAGCACTTTTCATTTTCAGAAAATCAATTTGATTAATTTTGTAAGCTAAATTGAATTTGACTCGTTATTTTAAAATTAAAAATTAAAATTAAAATATTCAAAAATTATACGAAAAATACTATAAGTTGCAATTCTTCTCATATCAATATATGATGAAAAATGAGACAAATTACATATTCATATCCACAATAAAAGAATTAGTGAGCCTCCCTTTCTTAAAATGTATTTTAAAATATTGATCAAAGTTCACGTAATTTGAATCCCAAAAAGTGAAAAGTATCACATAAATTGAGACATGGGGAGAAGTACTTTATAAATATTAAGGAACATGGTATACTTTATTTGACGTACGTATTAGGCGTGCAAACAAAGTGTTAATTGGTACGTAGCTAAAAAAAAAGGTACATATAATTAAAGTATATGGAAATCTTAATGGTATGAGGCTTTTCGAGGGAACCGTGTGGGTTTGGTCCAAAATGAACAATATCATATCTTGTTAAGAGCGTCTTTGGGTTGTTTTAGCCCAATAATTGGTATCACGGCTAATGGTTCGCCAAGATGAATACGAAAATTGTGCAATGACGGCGTGGAGCCCGTCTTAGTGTCTTTGCTCGACTATAGGCCGATTTACTACCTTTACTCATAGCTTTGGAATGTATACACACAAAAAAAGCCATTTTTTATGGTCATAAATACTCGGATAACGAGGATAACGAACAATTAATCTTCATATATATAAACCCCTAAAGTGATGAGTCATATGGAACTTGTCATTCTTTTCAAGACTAACATAGGGGCGGGGCGGGGCGGGAGGGGGGGGGGCAAAATAAATAAGGACAAACGGAAAACATGCATATACTTTAACACGAATGTTATTATTAGGGTAGGATTTCAATCCAGAGAGAATAAATAATTTATTCTCTTGTGTATATTATTTTCTCAAACGTAACACAATCCATCATTTGAGAATAATAATAGTAATTCTTATAATCTTCCTAAGGGAAGAAAATAAATCAAAGGTACCTACGATAAAACACGTTATAATTATTCTCAAGTTCATCTTGAAGTTCCTTCTCTTTTTTCACATAAGCATCACGTCTATGTTCGATACCAAGTAACTCAGCAATATTGCCTCGCAATATAATCTCATCCAAATGCATATCAATTTCTCTGATATGGTGTCTCAAATCTTCCAACTCTGTACAAATCGCGCGCTTTCTGTCATCGTTATCATCAGACGGCGAAGCCATTTCTGTATTTAATCACTGGAAAAAAAATAATTGTTACTGTCAGATCCCTCTATATTAATATTTTATTACAACGTAATGGCCGACTGATTGTTTATATTATGTTATGTTACATGTTTTCTATAGCATCATTTTGCTATAGCAACAAAAAAAACTGGAAAATGACATCGTTATAGAGAAGGTTTGACTGTACATATATACACGATATTATTCTGATAGGATCGAACATTTAATGTTAAGAAATATAACAAGCAAAAGGAAGTTAAACTAACCTTAGTGAGGTGATGTTCAAGTATATAAAATGTGACAAGAATTAAATGTTAAGCCCTTGGCTATTTATAGAGGCTTGTGGTCTTAACTTCATATGAGTTATTAAACTGTTACCATACTTGGAAGTTCAAGATTAGGAAGGAACTTAATTTTCTTATTATCTATTTGTTTATGAAAGTAAAAGGAAAAAGAGAGTGAAGACAAATATGGAGAAGATAGAATTAATTAGGAAGATAGAATTAGTTATTGTCCTATATTAAGTAAATCCATTGAATGTTATAATTAATTATTAATCAGAACAAACACGAGAAAATCACCATTTTAGATATTATTGTAAGATTGGAATAATTTTTCTTAGAAATTCCTTTCATTAATCACAATATATATAGTTGTACAGAGGTTGATTCCTAATACAATAAGAATCCTAGGTTACCTTAAATATACACATATCATAATTACAAAATATACTGTGAATATTCGGAGAATATTCGCTAATACTCCCCCTCAGGCGGAGCGGGAGGAGGCCGGACGCTAAGGCTAGATCTGAAGTCGGAGAACAGTTGTCGCGGTAGTCCCTTTGTGAAAATATCGGCATACTGATACGAGTAAGGTACATGCAATATTTTGACCCGACCAAGAGCGACATTCTCACGTACAAAGTGAATATCCATTTCGATATGTTTGGTCCGCTGATGTTGGACCGGATTGTGAGACAGATATGTTGTCACAATAGACTATAGACGCCTTGCGCAGTGGACACTGGAGCTCCAAAAGAAGATTTCGGGGCCAACAGATCTCATCAACTACATTAGCAACTCCACGATACTCTACTTCAGCACTCGAACGGGATAGTGTGGCCTGCCGCTTGGCGGACCATGAAATAAGATTATCCCCTAGAAATACACATTAGCCCGAGGTGGATCGACGTGTGTCTGGGCATCCTGCCCAATCTGCATCCGTGTGGGAGAGAAACTTGGTTGGTGTAGAGGGGTAAAGATGCAATCCAAAGTCAGGTGTGCCCTTAATGTATCTGATAATATGCTTGAGGGAAGCAAAATAGGATTCAAGCGGGGCGTACATAAACAGACACACCTGCTGAACGGAATATGCAATATCAGGCCTAGTGAATGTGAGATACTTAAGGGCACCTGCAAGACTCCGATATAGGGTGGGATCAGAAACTGGCGCACCATCATTGGCACTAAGCTTAGATTTCGAGTCCACCGGAGTTGGCATAACTTTACAATTTGCCATCTTAGTCCTGTACACTATCTCTTCCGCATATTTACGCTAATACAAAAACATAGTAGTTGCAGATCTGGTCACGGATATACCCAAGAAGTAACTCAGCTTGCCCAAATCAGTCATAGCAAATTCAGTTTTAAGTAGAGCAATGATTTCATTCTTCAAATCGTCAGATGAGCCAGTAAGAACAATGTCATCCACATATAATAGCAAATAAGCAGTGCTGCTACCTCATTGAAAAGTGAAGAGGGAGTTATCACACCTGCTGCATATAAACCCGATCTGCATAATATACATGGCAAAGCGATCATATCAAGCGCGAGGTGCATGTTTCAAGCCATACAATGACTTTCTGAGATGACATACACACTGCGGGACTGCCGGATGAACAAAGCCAGGGGCTGATGCATGTATACAGTTTCTTTCAAATCGCCATGAAGAAATGCTTTCTTGACATCAAGCTGATGAATCGGCCAATGCTTGCCCATAGCAATACTGAGAACAGTACGAATAGTAGCCGGTTTAATAACCGGACTGAATGTCTCACCACAATCAATTCCTTCCTGCTGATTAGTGCCATTAGCAACCAGTCTTGCCTTATACCGCTCCAAGTCACCACTGTCTCTGAACTTATGACGAAATAGCCACATACACAGGATAACATTCACGTCGTCCGATCTAGGTACCAAATCCCAAGTGTTCTGCTTGGTTAAAGCATTAAATTCCTCGCACATGGCCGCATTCCAATTATGGTCCAGTTTGGCTAGTTTTGGATTTTTGGGAATGGGTGATATGGTTTGTGTGGGAAGGTTAAAATGGACATTGGATTTGAAAATACCGTGTTGTGCACGAGTCTCCATACGGTGGATAGGCAGCAGTGGTTGGCCTGGGATTTGTGGCTGCTGGCTTGCGGGTTCTGGAGGCAACAGTGGTTCTGGTTGGGTAGGAGACACGGGTGGGTCGATCAGTGGGGTGTTCGATCGAGAGTTGGGAGGTGTCTAGTGGGAGACGACGTCGGACAATGGTGGGGACGGAGCTGCTGGTGCAGGCTCTGTCAGAACAGTGAGCTGCCGGTGGCACAATGACTGGATAACATGGGATAGAATCGGCTCATCGAGAAAGGTGTAATCCGTGGTTTGAAATTTTTAGAGATTTGAAAATGAAAAGGTCGTCTCGTCAAATGTGACATGACGGGAGACAATGATTTTACGAGTGGCTATGTCATAACACAAGTAAACCCCGATGAGTAGGAGATAGACCAACGAAGACACAGGGCGTGGTGCGTGGGGCGAGCTTGTGAGGTGCAGTGGAGGCTAGGTTGGGGTAGCATAAGCAGCGGAAAATGTGGAGATGCTCATAGGATGGGAACCTACGGTATAAGATTTCGGTTGGGGTCTTGTTTTGGAGAGTGATGGTTGGTAAAATATAAGGAGGTACTCTACCATTTTAACAACATAGACATAGAATGTTGGTGGATGACATACATGAAACAATAAGGTACGAACCATGTTATTGTTTAGAGCAGAAATTGTGAAATGCCGAGTTGTTAAATTCACGTCCATTATCACATTGGAAAGATTTTATGAATTTTCAAACTGTGTTTTAATGAATTTTTGAAATTCAAGGAACTTGGAAAAAACTTCAGATTTGAACTTCAGTGGGTAAATCCATACAAAGTGTGAAAAATCATCTAAGAATACTAGATAAAATTTGTGACCCAAGGAACTAACAACCGGAGATGTCCACAAATCAGCATGAACAATATCAAATGGAGAAAAAGTAACACTGTTGGATGACATAAATAGAAGACGAGTATGCTTGCCAAGCGGGCAAGAAAAATAGTGTTGGGCAAGTTTCACATTATTACATTGAATACGCTTATTAGTTCTAAGAAAATTAAAGACAGGTCTCCTAGGTGTCCGAGTCTGTTATGTCAAGTTGATAGAGAGATGTCTGCAAGGGAGATGGGTGAATGTGGTCTGACAGCGGAAGATTGAGTGAAGAGGTAGAGGTCTCCCACACTATTGCAACGCGTAAGAATTTTCCCCGTATTGAGATCGTTCACGGAAAAACCAAAAGGTTCAAATTCAACAGACACATAATTATTGCGAGTGAATTTTATAACAGAGATTAAGTTTTTAATGATGTTAGGGGTGTAGAGGACATGATTTAGGGAGAAAAGTGGGTGAGGATGTTTGGTATGTGTGTTACCGTATCCTTCAATTGGATTGTGGTGACCATTGCCAACAGTAATAAATTGAGGACACTTTAACCGATACATTTGAGATAAATTACCTGACGACCGGGTGAGATGAGATGTGGCTCCGGTGTCCATGTACCAATTATCATCGGGCTGTTGAAGGTTCAATGTGTTGAAGGCTTGGCCCAAATCCGTAGGGGCCAGGCCGACTTAGTCTTTGAGTGGCGAAGCGGATGGGCTCGATGTATGGGTTTGGTTGGCTCGCTTGTTGGTCGGCGGAGCCCAAAACGTCGGGTGAACAAACTGGCTGGAACTGGGCCCCTGAAGTTGGGTAGGGGCATGCAGACGAGGCACAGTTCCCGGTATTGGGCCATGAAGGCTGCCCAGCCCACTGAAAATATGGAGCAGGGGTTAGGCTTGACTGGTGGTTCTGTTGGCCCTTGCCGCGGCCCTTCCCTTTGTTGTTGTTACCGCGACCTCTACCGCCACGTCCTCCACCGCGGGGCTGCTGCTGCTGGTGGTCTGACGGTGGCGGCTGGGTGGTGGTGACCGCCGGTGGTGCCATGATGTCAACGACTAATGCCTTTTGATTGTGCTCCTCTTGTTTAGCACGTCGAGTTTCTTCCAACAATAGTTGTGAACGTGCCTTGTTGAAACTTGGCAGTGGGTCGGCCTGTTGAATCATCGTTGCAAATGTATCATATTCACTTTTCGGTAAACCAGTAACCAATTGAAGTACCATCTTGGTTTCTGAAACAGATGTCCCGACGTTGGTAAGTTGGTCGGCGATGAGTTTCAGTTATTTGCAATATTCATATATGTTGTTAAAATTCTCGAGACGCGTATTGTTGAACTGCTCTTCCAAATACACGGCCCGATTATTTTTATTGTCCTGAAAAATTTCTTCTAACCGTACCCAAAGTTCACGTGCCGTAGCACCTGTTTTCATGATAGTACACAACAAGTCTTTTGAGATGGTGCCGTATATCCATTGTTTGACGATGGCGTCGAGGCGACGCCATGTCGAGTCGATAATATCGGTGGGACGAGGAACAAAATCATCAGTATGGTCTAGCACATTGTACGCACATGCATGAATATAGAACAATTCTGTCAACATGGAATATTGACAGTCTTCTTGGTCAAGAATTATAGGGATAAAATTCTTGATGTTGGTAACAACGAAAGCCGGATGAAAAGAAGACGATGAACGTGGTGGAGGGTTGTCAAAGGTACCAGTGGAGGAACCATAATTAGTAGGGGAAGAGGGACGAGACATGCTGGCCGTCGACCGAGAAGAAAGAAGAGATATTGTGGTGGTCGGCGGCTTTGGGAGGAGAAGAGTAGGGATTAGGATTTGGCTTTTGATACCATGTAAGATTGGAATAATTTCCCTTAGGGATTCCTTTCATTAATCATAATATATATAGTTGTATAGATGTTGATTCCTAATACAATAAGAATCTTAGGTTACCTTAAATATACACCTATCATAATTACAAAATATACCGTAAATATTCGAAGAATATTCGTTAATAATTATCAATTCATTTTTTTGCACCAATTATACAACAAAGTTTTTATATTATTCTTTTTCATTAACTTTGCTATGAAGAAACATAATATGAATATGTCGTCGATCTAGATGTGATAAATCTACATAATCATTCACATACTTAGATATTGGGCTGTACAAACAAAATCGACAAATCGCACCAAACTGACAAATTGAATCAAACCATAAAAAAACCCGATTAGTGGTTTAGTTTGGATTGGTTTGGTATTGGAAAAAAAACTCGATTATAATAAGTTTGGTTTGATTTTAACTACAAAAAGTCAAACCGAGACCAAACCAACCCGATTATATATATAATTTCTAAATTATTTTATACATATATAATTTATAAAAAAAATTATAACTTTATCACATTTGAGCATTGATTAGTTAGTTTCGTTTATGATGCACCATTCGTTTAAGAATTGGCACGACAACTGATTGTATAATTCTTAATGCAAGTTTGAGCTATAATCTTTTTGTTCATTCAGTGATAGGCCTTTTGAGTAAATGTTTAAAAGCTAACTACAACTCATATTTTTAAAATAATATTGAAGTTGTTTGTACTACATTCTGTTTGATTGTTATATTTATACATCAGATGCATGTTCTATACTTATTTGTTCCAACTGTTATGAATCTTTTATTTAATGAGTCAATAAATTCACGCCTCATTTTTCATTTTACAGATTTAGAAATAGAAGGGTAAGATGCAAATAAAGATGCTTCGCATCGAGCCAAAAAAATCCAAAAAACCGATCAACCCCAAAAATCCGAGATTGAAAACCTCAATTTTTTATTTGATTTGGTTTATAAATTTTAAAACTCTACATAACTGATTTGATTTGGTATTTAAAAAATCCGAACCAACCCGGTTCATTTAGACCCCTACGTTAGATATAAGAGAACTTATTTATGATAAAAGAATATATAATTAGAGGAATTCTTGTTTCCTAGACTGCAGCTTTATTACTTACTAGTTGTCATTCGATAAATATTTGAAATTAGGGAGAAATCATATCAATATTTTTACAAATAAAATTACAATTTACAAACATGTTCTGGTTACGTACTATATATTACATTAACAAACGGATGACATAAAAGAACTTGGCATGAATATAAATTGGTGCTCTGTCATAAATTAAAAATAGCAATAAACAAAGGTTGATTAAGGTATGGGAAAGAAATAATTCCTTGATTATTTTTATTAATGAATGAGTATATATATATATAATTTACAATTTTCATAATATGGAAAATCCTATTCCTATTCTACTCCCAAACCTATTCTATTTGTACAATAATTCTACAATTATGATAAGTGTACAATGCTAATTATATACAAAAACCTATTACCAAAACTAGCTCAAAATCGTGATATACTAGGCTGGTATATCACATACGAATATTGTCCAGATTGCTTTGTGTTTCCGTGATATACACGATATACACAAGGCATTGTATATGCCGTGTATATCACGGTATACTTTCACACCCTCGTAGTCATAGTGGGCGGTTGTCGTAGACTGTCCTTGAAATCTTCAAACAGAACCGAGGGAAGACCTTAGTAAAGATGTCGGCAATTTAGTACCTAGAAGGGACATGTAAGACGCGTACTTGTCAACGAGCTACCTTTCTCGAACCTAAGTGGATATCATCTCGATATGCTTAGTGCGTTGATGTTGAACATGATTACCAGAAAGATAGACGACACTAATATAATCACAATAAACCAAGGTAGCTTTCTGAATGGGACAATGAAGCTCTAGAAGAAGATTACGTAACCAACATGATTCAGATACCACATTGGCTACTCCTCGATACTCGCCCTCTGCACTGGAGCGTGATAATGTAGACTGGCGCTTTGCAGACCATGAGACCAAGTTATCACTAAGAAACATGCAATAACCGGAAGTGGAGCGTCTGGTACATGGACAGTCACCCCAATCAACATATGTATACGAGACAAGTGCAGACGTCGGTGATGGATATACATGTAAGTCATAGTCAAGTGTTCCCTGGATGTATCGAATAATTTGTTTGAGCGCATTCATGTGCTCAACCCTGAGATCATGCATAAACAAACACACCTGTTGTATGGCATACGTAATATCCAGTCTCGTGAAAGTAAGTTACTGAAGTGCGCCAGCAAGACTCCGATAGTGGGTAGGATCCTCGTAAGGTGAGCTAGCCGCAGCACCCAGCTTGGGCTTAATATCAACTGGAGTGGAAGTAGACTTACATGAGGACATACCAGCTCGCTCAATGATCTCAACGGCATACTCTGTTGTGATAAGAATAACCCACATGCATGACGAGTGACAACAATCCCCAAGAAGTAACTCAAGGGCCCCAAGTCTTTCATAGCAAACTCAGAACTGAGCAGTGTCATGACAGACTTGCGTAACTCATCAGAAGAGGCAGTCAAGATAATATCATCCACATACAACAAAATATAAGCCAGGGAAGTACCACGACGATATATGAACAATGAATTATCAGACATGTTGTGAGAAAATCCAATAGACGAAACATAGTCTGCAAAATCTCTTATACCAAGCATGTGGGGCCTGCTTAAGCCCATACAAAGACTTCTTCAATAAACAGACATGATGATGATATTTGGGGTCTCGAAAACCCAAGGGTTGATGCATGTAAACGGTCTCTTTAAGATCACCATGTAAGAAAGCATTCTTCACATCCAACTGATGAATGTGTCATGTCTTTGAAAGAGTTAGACTGAGAACAATGCTAATGGTAGCCGATTTGACCACCGGACTAAATGTCTCACCACGTCAACCTGCTGATTTTTACGATCACCTACAAGACGAGCCTTATGTCGCACAAAAGAACCATCAGAATTATCTTAATGAGTAAAAATCTACATAGACCGAATGATATTAACACCAGAAGAACGGGGCACCAACACCCACGTCGTATTATCAATAAGAGCATCATATTAGTCGTTCATAGCCAATTTCCAAATCGGGTTATTTAAGGCAGACACTGGGTTATGGTGTATGGGGGGATTTAAGAACATTAGAATTAAGATAAAAATGTCTTTTTGGTTAAAAAAAATGCCCCGTTGACTACGAGTGATCGGTCTGTGACTAAGGGGAGAATTGGGTGGATTTTGAGAAAAATTCGGATTGGTGACGGACTGGCCAGCATGCAGTGGGTGTTGACACCTAATTTTGTCCCGTATTTTCTGATTTATTAGCAATTTTAAATATTTTTACACCTCAAAACAATTTTAATATATATATATATATATATATATATATATATTATTGTCAATATTATTATTATTATTTATTATTATTATTATTATTCACATGTTTTACTATCATTTACCTTTTTAAAATCATAATCATAATTTTCATCATAATATTATATGTTATTTTATTTTCGCAAAACAACATCGCATTTTTTATTTTTATTAAGCATTAAATATTCTGCAAATATTATATTTTATTATTATCACTTCGTTATATCTTATTTTAATAATTTACATTTTCTTCAAAGTATTTTTTAATATTAAATCTCTTTTTATATTTTAAACCCATAACCCATTTATTTACCTACCCAAAATAATTTTTACCAACCCAAAACATTTTTCCCTACCAGAAAACCAGCCCACGAAACCCCCCGCAACCCGTCGGCCCATTTTGGCCCAAAATACCCTTCCCCTTTATTCCCCCCCTAAACCTAACATAACCCTAAAATTCAAACCAAACTCACCTTTCACCCCCCCCCCCAAATCGGCCGACCTACACTCCTACCCCCACGTCGCCGCACCCTACACCCTGACACCGCCAGTCGCCGACCCGTCACCTCACCAACCCATACCCCAAAAATCAGATTTTGCCCCCCTTTTGTTTGAAATTCGAATTCATTTTTGTAAGGGGTATGGGGGTGAGCGTTGAGGGGAATACATCTATAAAAAACCCCCTTTGTTCACTGTTTTTGGGGGTCGGATTTTGTTTGTCCGAAAATCTAGTTTTAAGAGGTCGGTTTTGGTGGATTTTTGGTCCGAAAATCTAGTTTTAAGTTTTGAAAATCCGAAAACTTCTTAAGGTTCGTATTGCTCTCTTGTTGTATTGTTTCTTCTTGTTAAAAATCCGAAAATACGAGTTGAAAATATTGCTATTTGGGGTCCGAAATTTACATTTAGGGTTCCAAATTTGTGTTCTAAATTTCAAAAAAAAAAAGTAACCAAAAAGGGAGGTGTTTTGGTGTTGAGAAATCTGAAATTTTTATTCTTTCTGTTTTTCGGGTTTTCGGGTCGGGTTTGCTTTCTGTTTCGGGTTGAAACCAGTGCCAAAATCCGAAAATAAGGTTGGTTTTTATATGATTTATTGTTAATGATTATCCCTTTTTACCTTTGATTGGTTATCTAAAATTTGCAACGGAAACAAATGTGTTTATCGGATTCGGCACTGTTTTCCGGTCGGGTCACTGTTCCGGTCGGGTCGGACTAGAATTCGGGTCGGATAAAATTTGCAGAAATTTTCTTTGATATTTTGTTGTTGGTTATCTGAAAATCCAAGGTAAACTGTTTCGGGTCGTGTCAGCCGGGTCGAGTAAATTTCCAGTTTTTCATTCTTAATATTTTGTTGTTGGTTATTTGAAAATTTAAAAAAAATGTTCAATTCCGGGTCGGGTCACTATCTCGGGTCGGATTTTCATAAGCGGATTCGAATTCTGTTTCTGTTCAAAAATTTCAGAATTTGGGTGGCTGTTTTAATCGCGGACTATTGGTTTATTTTGGTATTTTGAACATCCGTTACGCGGCTATTCTGTTATTTTACTGATTTGAACAAATATTATATTTAGGCTGATGAAATTGAATTTGAGGCCGGGTCTCTTTGGAAAATGTTTCTCGGTTCGGTTTTTTTACTGTTTTGTTATTATTTTGCTAATTTGAACATGATACTACACTGGCCGATGAAAAAATATCAGTCGATTTTTTAGGCCCCCACAGTTGGAAAGACGGAAATTAAACTTTTGGGCAAGGATGAAACTTAAATTCTTTTTTCATCCGAGAGACCAACATGTTCGGTAGTCAAGTCAACTAAAATGACCAATGAGTCATATGTTCGCGGCCACAACGTGATTGGAATGATATTTTCAAAATCTAAGTCTGAGCCTTCCGTAATCAAAATATTTACTGTTTTGGATATGTATCCGAAGTTATTTATATTCAACTGTTTTCTAATCGTTTGTTCTTGACAGCTTGCAAGACATATTTATGAAAGTCGAAGAAGACAAGTTACCCCTCGGAGATGATTTATTGTTGTTTTATGTTTCTTTAATTCAGTTTTTGTTTTATTTTGTGTTGTAATATTTATTGTATTTGTGTAAATTATTGAAATGTTTAGAATAGGTAGATTTAGAATTAATAATCTAGAAAGAGTAGATTTAAAATTAGAAACCTGTCGCTTGTTTATTTATTTTTAGGCTCGGTTAGTTTAAAAATAGAAATTCTCTGCTAGTTATTTATTTTTAGACTCGTCATGCATATTCAAAATTTTCAAAACTACTTTGGTCATCTTTTATTTGCATTATTAACCATACAAATGATATTTTATTTATATATGATTTATGATTCAAAAATAACTTTCATATAAACCACATCTTTGCATTATAAATAATTTCACTTTTCTCCTTTGCTATCCAAAATATGTATTTCATATATAATGTGTACTTTTACATAAAAATTAACTTTACATGTATTTTATAAACAATGTCATACAAATGCATGTTTTATTAAAAAAAAATCACTTTGCATATATTTTGTAAAAAATGCAATCAAAATGTATGTTTTTATCCATCAAATTACTTTGCATGTATTTTTGTAAATAATGCAATATGAATACATGTTTCACCCAAAAATCACATTGGATATATTTTAGTCAAAGTCATCCAAATACATATTTTTTATAAATCTACTTTGTATGTATTTTAGAATTATACCACACAAAATACACGTTTTTTATCTGAAAATTTACTTTGCATATATTATATAAAAATGTCATACAATGCATGTTTTTATCTAAAAGATCGATTTTATATGTATTTTTATAAATTATGTCATACATACTTTTCAGATCCCAATTCTCAAGATCACAATCACTTTTTTCAAAACTCATCAAAAAGGAAAATCATTACTTTATCAAAAATGTATTTTTTATTAATTATTTGCAAACATCTTTTTAACTTTATATACAAGACATGAATTTTTCCTTTAGCATAATAATTAACATGAATTTGACCGGATAACCGCAAGTTAGCGGATCTTAAATGATGCTTAACCCTTCTCTTTAGGATAATAAAAAACTTTTACCTAGAATCTCATTAGTTTCGCAGACCATAAAATCAGAGTTATTTTGCATCATTTAGTTAACATTTATGTGCTCTAATTCACCTTAAAATAATTAGGTGGCGACTCTTCAAGCAAGCATTTTAATCCAAATTTAGAGGGAATCGACGCCATTGCGTCGCGAGCGGCGGTTAAAAACGGGTGCGGCAGTGGGCCTGCTGCCCAACACTGGAACTGACGTTGGGACAGAAGCAGAGACAATGGGCTGGACCACTGGAATAGTACCGAGCTCGGTATTGGGCTGAGTGTTTGGCCCATTGGGCAGATGTGACAGAATAGTAGGTCCATCGGGCAGTGGGCACGCTAGCGAATTGTGGGTGCGGGACAAGTTTGATAAATGACGGATAATATAAGAGGAGATCTCGTCATCTAAAAAAATATATGAACTAAGCCCAGTACTACTTACTTTAGCAAACGTAAATTGGGTTTCATCAAGAATAACGTGACGTCTAATTATGATTTTATTAGATGATAAATCAAAACATTTGTAACAACGATGATTGGATGGATAACCCAAAAACACACAAGCGATAGAACGAGCTTGAAGTTTGTTAATTGTAGTTGACGAAAATAGTGAATAACATAAGCGCTCAAAGACCCTAAGATGTGAATATGAAGGATTCTTATTATATAGGACTTTAAGAGGTGATGAATATGCAAATCCTTTGTTAAGAAGTATGTTAAGAAGATAAGTAGTCATTTGTAGAGCATGATGCCAAAAGGAAGGGCGTACGGAAGCATGGACCAATAAAGTTCGGACAATATTATTATCGATATGAATTTTTCGTTCGGATTTCCCATTTTGTGAGGACGTATGAGGACAAGAGAAACGAAAAACTATGTCATTAGTAGCACAAAAATCATGAAACAACCCATTATCATATTCATTGCCATTATCACATTGAATACTTTTTATATCTCGTTCGAATTGGGTACGGATGAATGCTCTAAATTTTAAGAATGTGGAAAAACTTGTGATTTTTTCGCTAACGGAAAGGTCCATAAAAAATTAGAATAATCATCCAAAAATAGAATATAATAACGATGGCCCACAGAACTGAGAACGGGAGAGGTCCATAAATCGCTATGAATAATATCAAAAGGCATCTAAGTACGAGAAGTAGAGGCTACAAATGGTATATGACAAATTGGAGCACTACGCGTACCCTTACAAGAAATAAAAATATTTTTATGCAAAGAAGAAACACTGAACGACCCAGGGTGACCCAAACGTGCATACAATAAGAAATGAGCTAGATCTGTAAAAGTAGATGGAAAGGCTTGACTCGAGAGACTGGATGCGGGCGTGATATAATAAAGATCTCCCCTACTATTATATCTTATGAGAGGTATCCCCATCTTGAAATCCTTCACATAAAATCTCAAAGGATCAAAATTAACAAAAACTCATTTATCAGTGGTGAATTTACGGACATACAACAAATTTTTAATTAAGTTAGGGGGGCACGAATGGCGTTTTTCAAGACAAGAGGTGGAGGGGGGGGCGACAAAGTTGTATGACCGTAACCACGAATTGGAATTGAGTTGCCGTTACCAATAATTATGCCATGATTTTTACTCAAATTGGAATAAGACGAGAGAGTACCTTGGCCGGATGTCACGTGAGAAGTGGCGCCAGTGTCCATGTACCAATTCGCGTATGAAGGATTTAATCTCAGTGTATGAATGTCAGCCTCAATATCTGTCGGAGTCGGGATCGGATTAGGGCCCGTAGCATGGTAAACCTACGGAGGCCGATGCCCAAGCAGGCCTCCTTGCTGTCCAGGCCCAGCAGTGTTCCGAAACCCACTGGATTGTGAAAATTGGGCCTGAAGGCTGCTGAGAGGCCCACTGCCCGGGGTACACTGAAGCTGGAAAATAGGGGTTGTTGGGCCACTGCCCACTGGCCCAGCCCTACTGCCAGCGGGCCCATGGCTGGGACCAGTTGGGTTGCAGCCCACTGCCACCGTGCCGAGGCCCGCCGCCACTAATTTGGCCTTCCCCCACCGTCGGTACTACCACGATTGCTATAACGATTTTTGCCATTATTTTTTCGATTCTTCTTGCCTCCACCGTGAGTACGATTTTGGCCCGAATTAGCAACAAAACCTTGAGAATTATCTGATGATGTCATCATCACCACATGACTAGCACCGTTAGCCGCCTTTTTGGCCAAGCCGGCTTCTTCTAACGTGAGCATTGAACGACTTGATAAAAAGGTGGAAGTGGATTACTTTGACGGAGGAGAGTCCCAACGCCATTATAGGCCTCAGATAGGCCTGCAACCATTTGTAGAACAATATGGTTATTGGTAACAAGAGCTCCGACGTTACGGAGTTGGTCCGCTAATTCATTGAGATGTTTACAATAAGCTGAAATATTCGGGAAATCTTCCATGTTGACTTGAGAAAATTCTTGCTCAAGGGTGACAGTACGAGAATGTTGGTTATCCTGGAATATATCACGCAATCTATTCCAGGTAGTCATAGCCGTAGTGTCTGGTTCAATGATATTCTTAGTAGAAATAGTGGAGTAAATCCACAGAAGGACGGTAGTATCAAGAGTAATCCATAACTGAGGATCCTCTACGGAAGGAGGGATAGCGGGAGGAATTATGTGATGGAGAACTTGATGAGAGATTGCGTGAATTTTGAACAGTTCTGCCCACGTCGCATATTAGACGTTTTCCATCTCAAGAACAATAGGGATGTTGTTCTTGATGTTAGAAACAGTAAGGCATGATGAAATTGATTCTTTGATGTCGACATAATGAAATACCAAAGTGATTGGGAAGAAAATTTGGGAAGAGAGGAGGTAAAATTGGCTCTAAATCCAAGAAGGGGTATGGATTTCGAGGCAGGCTCGGCCGAGAAGGATGGTCGGAACCGAGAGCAAAGTCGGGAGAGTAGCGGAAGTATTTTAGTCCTAGACTTCTGATACCATGAAAGAAATAATCCCTTGATCATTTTCATTAATGAATGACTATATATACAATTTACAATTTCCATAATATGGAAAATTCTATTCTTATTCTACTCCAAAAATCCTATTCTATTTGTACAATAATTTTACAATTATGGTAAGTGTACAATGCTAATTATAAACAAAAACCTATTACCAAAACTAGCTCAAAACCGTGATATACTAGGCAAGTATATCACAGACGAATATTGTCCAAATTGCTTTGTGTTTCCGTGATATACACGGTATACACAAGACATTGTATATGCCGTGTATATCACGGTATACTTTCAATATGTTTCTTTAGATTCTGTCATACTATAAACCTTTGATTCTATACATAATATTTTCATCTATCACTTTATTTTCCTGAATTAACGAGTCGAAATTTTTGAATGTTTGTGTTTAAAAATCGCAATCTCCTCTAATTTTATCTGAACTTCACTTTTTTTTTTTGTCGATTAAATGTGCAGACTGCATTGTATATATTCAATCTTACTTTTACACTACCTAACCTTTACACTTTATAGTGTTTCTCCATAATTCAAGTTTTTAATTAACACCCTCGTCAGTTTCGTTAATAAAATAATATCGTTAGCAAATAATATACACATGAGACTTCATGTTGTATTACATTGGTTAGCTCATCTATAGTGAAGGTAAATAAATACGTGGTCAATGTCGATCCCACAGTTATGATTTGTATCTCCTATTACTGTTCTCATGCTAGTGACAACTCTTTCATACATATTATCCTTTATACATATTAACATTTCACTTATATTTTAAATAAATTCATCTTCTTTGGAACCTGTAAATTTCTTGATAATAATCATATGATTTATAAAAGAGAGTCTTGGACTAACTGATAAAGTTGTTGTCATGTGACCAGGAGGTCATGAGTTTAAGTCGTGAAAACAGTCTCTTGCAGAAATGTGAACTAAGACTGCGTACAATAGACCCTTGTGACCCGATCCTTCCCCGAACCTCGCACATAGCGAGAGCTTAGTGCACCGGACTGCCCTTTTTATATCATATGATTTATTCAGACCACTGAACATTATATATAAATCTTTCTTCCACTCGATAAATCTCCATCAATCCACATTGATTCTCTATCACTCTTATAGTTTCTCTAATCTTCTGTTCTATTTCCTAGAGTTTCATTGGATGATTTATAATGTCATGATAGTTCACACAAATTTAAATATCTCCTTTGTTTTTATAAATTAGAATCAGGAAAATCTTTAGCCACACGTCGGGCATCCTACAACTTCCTAGTATAGCATTAAATATCTTAGTAAGTCTTCTTATTCCAATCTCTCCAAGACAATTTTTTCAAAATAAACCTATATACACCTTTGAACCACAAACTTTTTTTAATTCTTATATTTTTCATAGCATCTTTTATTTTTACTTGGCATAATTCTACAAGTGTTGCTAAAGTATCTATCGCGTATGAAGATTCAAAATATTATTCTCGTGCATAAATGTTTGTGTGAGTTTACTCATGGTAACTGAAAGAAATAATCCATTGATTATTTTCATTAATTGAAAGAGTATATATATAATTTACATATTTTCATAATAGGAAAATCTTATTCCTATTCTACTCCTAAAACCTTATTCTACTTGGACACTAACTATACAATTATGGTAATACAAATATTATGGTAAGTACAATACTAATTACATCACAACATTACATAAACTAGGAGACTAAAACATTACCGAAAATCTAACCATATACACGGTCATATATACACAACCGAGGCCCAATATACATAGGATATACACGTGTATATCCTATGAATATTTAACACACACCCGCAGTCATAACGGGCGGTATTTGTACGCTGAGACTGTCCCTAAAATATTCAAAAAGGACCGAGGGAAGACCATTTGTAAACATGTCTGCAATTTGATACCTGGAAGGGACATGACAGACGCGTACTTGTCCACGAGCTACCTTTTCGCGAACAAAGTGAATGTCCATCTCGATATGTTTAGTGTGCTGGTGCTGAACCGGATTACCATAAAGGTAGATGACACTAACATTATCACAATAACCAAGGTCGCTTTCTGAATAGGACAATGAAGCTCCAACATCAAATTACGTAACCAACATGATTCAGAGACCACATTAGCTACCCCTCAATGCTCGGCCTCTGCACTGGAGCGGGACAACGTCC
The DNA here is from genome assembly GCA_029783415.1 of Anisodus acutangulus. Classification (NCBI taxonomy): domain Eukaryota; kingdom Viridiplantae; phylum Streptophyta; class Magnoliopsida; order Solanales; family Solanaceae; genus Anisodus; species Anisodus acutangulus. The sequence continues at coordinate 61,020,293 of CM056490.1, forward strand.
ACTGACATTTCACAGACCATGAGACCAAGTTATTACCAAGAAATATACAATAGCTAAATGTAGATCGTCTGGTGTCCGGACAGCCATCCCAATCAGCATCTGTATACGAGACAAGTGTGGACGTCGATGAAGGATATAAATGCAAGCCATAGTCAAGTGTCCCCTGAATATACCGAATGATGCGTTTGACTTAATACATATGCTCGTCCACGGGCCGGTTTACTACATTTACCCTTAGCTTTGGAGATGCATACACAAAATAGAAGTCAGCGGGCTTTGATATCCATAAATACTCGGATGACGAGGATGACACGCAATTAATCTCCATACATAAGGCCATTAGTTCAACAGAGAGATTATTGTATATTCGATTAAAATCCCACATTATAGATAGCTAAAAAGAAAAAAGCTACGTGTTGTGAGACCTTTTAAAAAAAATCTGACGAACTTAATTTCAAACGAATAATATCATACTATAATATAAGAGTATATTTGATTTGATTTGATTTGATTTAGTCCGAGGGAAAGTGCCTCCAAAACAAGTCTAACCTATGCATCTTTCTCAAGTACTACAGATCTATGTTCAAGTAGTGAACAAATAGCAAAATGACCACACTTTTAACTTTTAAGTAGATGTGCAAATCATAGAAATACAATATAATGCAACTTCAGATGAATGCAACGCCATGACAACTATTTCAAGATGTGACCAATCCCCTTATTACATTTTTATCTGAAGTTGCATTATAGAATTTTTGTATAAATAGAATATAGTTTTGAGAGTAAAATAGGAATATGATTTTTCATATTATGGAAATTGTAAATTGTATATATACTCATTCATTAATGAAAATAATCAAGGGATTATTTCTTTCAGTAATATATCTATTTAATATTTTCTTCGATTTATCTATGTATTATATTAATTGAAAATTTTAATATGTACTTTAAAAATCCTAATTAAATAAAAGTAAGAACTTAATTAATGTCTTTCCTATAGATATTTAAAATAATTTCTCTCTATAAAGTAATCTTAATAGTAAACGTTCATTGATACTTGTTCTTTTTGATAATTTGACACTCAAAAGCATTTTTCTAAGAATATTAGTCAAACACAATCTTATCAAAAGTACTTTTCAAATGAATTAGTCAAACACAAACTGTTTCTCATCAAAAGTAAGCACTTCTCAAAATAAACAGTTTTGAGCCGCTTGGCCAAACATGCTTAATTAGGAAGAAAAAATATTGTCGTATATCATAAACGGAAAAGGTCATATTTGCCTCTATTAATAAGCTATATTTATTGTCCGTTATATTTTTTAAACAGATATATCCCTACGATTATACTTATTATATTTACCTCTCACCTATTAAAAATTCATTTTCAACTTTAAAAAGTCACATATCATGCTCTTACTGAAAAATTCTTTCATTTCTTCCACTAGACTACTATTGTGCTACTCCTTCATACATATCTTTATTCAGATCAATATATGGACACCATATGTAGAATGATCTCTCGATAGACCTCCATTAATCTTAGCAAGAATAGTCTCATTTATGTCCCAAGGGCATAGCTGACAAAGGAAGGAAACTTAAAATTCAGTTGAAGGCCTGTAACGTGGGTTCGAATCCTGGTGGGAGCAATTTGTTCTCTTCTGGGGTAGGACCTTGTAGGTGATATCAATTGCTTTGTTCTCAAATTCTGGTCAGTCAGGCACATCCCGCAATTTACTGATAGTAGTGCTGAGGGACCGATACTACTATCTCCAGAAATAATCTGACATAAGCCGGGAAGCTGGATATCAAAAAAATATTCTCATTTATTGTTTGGTAGGCATAAATTCAAATTGATTCTTTGTCAGTTTTGTAGTGTCTTTAAGCCTATGTTCTATCTCCCTTTTCTAAAATTTCATTGTATGACTTATAATATAACGATAGTTCGCACAAATTTGAAATACGGGTTATTTTTTAGCCCCTCACGAGGCATCTGACAACTTTCTAATATAACATTAAAGAGTTTAGTAAGTCTTCTTGTTCGCATATCTCCAAAACACTTTTAAAATAAATATGTAAATATCTTTGGACCACATTTTTTTTTAAATGCTCATATTTTCCATAGCATCTTTTATTATTACTTTGGCATAATTCTATAAGTTGGCTGAAGTATCTATCATGTATGAAGATCCAAAATATTATTCTTGTCCATTAATATTTGTGTAAGCTTACTTATATTATCAATGCCAAGTCTGAATAACGAAAAAGATATTACAGTAGCTTGTTAATCATGATAAAATTAGCCAATTAATAATAAATCCACCTAATAAAAAAAATTTCGTTGAATTCTTCATCAAAATTCTAAAGCGACCCCAGTTGAGGGCTAAAATGGCTGTTTTTCACAAAATGAAAAAGAACTTTTTGTCAAAATTATCTCTTATAAGTTTATTTTAGTCCGTTAAATATAACTCTGAGCAACATTGATCAATTAAATTTGCTAAAGTGGAGCATTTTTATTGCAACTGAATGGTCTTAAAAACTGACTGATTACTAGAAACATTACTAAAATACACAAAACTGGACCAACTTTCGGACCGATCAAAAAACCAACTAAGCTTGGTCTGCTTTTTGCACCAAAAACCAGAAAATTCAACATAAAGACAACGATTGATTGTTGAAACTTCTTTTTCAATTCCTAGGCGACTAGTTGCTTGGTTCCGGTCATTTTCATTAAAAAAAAATCATTCATCATAAAAGAAAAAATAAAAACAAAAGATAGGCGGCCAGACCTCTGTTGAAAAATTAGCCCTTGCTTAAATATCTTTTTTGTTTAGCATTAGAGAGATCTTAAAAATTCGATGAAAACGATCTCAAAATAAAAAAACCAACCAAACTTGGTCGATTTATAAAATTAAAATAGATTATTTCAAATGAGAAAAATCTATGGTTTACACTAGGGGTGGCAAACGAGCGGATGGGGTCGGATATGAGTGGGTTGAATGAGTTAAATAAAAATGAATTAATTACCCGATCCGTCAATATTTAATACGGATAAAAAATAGGTTAACCTGACGGATAATATCCATATTATCTAAAGTTACTTTAAAGATGTTGGCTTCATATAACTAATATGGAGAAAATTGATTTACCTTCTTGTTCACAAATTCAATCGCTAGTACATAGTTGCACCTCAACATTTGCGGGAAGAATAGAACTTTGAAGTTTTCCAATGACACGACCTCCAAGAAAATATTTTTTGAAAAATACTCACCCAAGCTCCACCATTCCCACCCTATTGCACCCACTCCCCAACCAAATCCCACCCCCGCTCAACCACCATCTCGAATGCGCTTCATCTTCGCTAATTCTATCCCACACCAACACCCACCCCAAACTCTGCCCACCCTACATCACCGCCTCCCATATTTTCTACATCATATATTTTATTTTATTTTTATAAATATGAATATTTTTTCTTACCCCTCCCCCCAAACCACAACCCCCTTACCCCCCACTAAATTTAACCACTCAAAATTCTCATTATTTATAATTTTTTATAAAAGTAAAATAAAATATATGAAATAGCAAATTCGGGAGGGGTAGGGATGCGAGGTGGGGGTGGATGGTGTAGAAAATTCAAATAATTTTTTAAAGAAAAATTATTGTTTTTGGAGGGGTAGTGAGGTGTTGGGGTTGGGGTGGGGGGAGGGAGGTGAATACATTATTTTTTTGAAGGGTGGTGGGGTGTGGGTGGGGTCGGGAGTGAGTGGTGTAGAAAATAAAAACAAAATATTAATTTAAAAAAAAACTTTTTTTGGAGTTGGACGGTGGTGGTGGTGGGGTGTTGTGGTTGGGGTGGATTGGATGGTTGTGGGGTGGTTGGTGAAATGACACTTGTTGGACTTGTTTTTTCACTAATGTTATTAAGAAAATTATTTTTCTCATTTTTTAGGAATTTATTTTATTAAAATTGTGAATTTTATTTATTTTAATCATTAAGTTACTCTTATTTTAAATGAATAACTATCCATTTTAAATGAATTGGATATTTAAATAGATTGAGTCGGACGAATATGCATATTTTTTTAGCGTTTTCGCCGCCCCTAGTTTACAGTTTTACACAAACACTCCCTCATAAGAGAGAGGAAAGATTTATCATCCCTAGATCCCTCCATTAGTTCCACTTTTTTCAAGAATGATGAAACTCACAAATTCAATCACAAAAACATTATTCCAAAAAATCAAGAATATCAGTAATTCCAGCAAACCCCCATTTTCATCATCATCATTATACAAATCAATTCCAAAGGAGAAAGTGGATTGTTTAGTAATAGGGGCAGGTATAGTTGGCATAGCAATAGCTAAAGAGCTTAGTGTAAATCATTGTAGAGAAGTTTTGGTTGTGGATTCTGCACCAATATTTGGGACTGGTACAAGTTCTCGTAATAGTGAAGTTATTCATGCTGGCATTTATTATCCTCCTAATACTCTCAAGGTTCTTGTTTTTTTTTTTTGATTTCTACTATACAAATTTTGTTGTTTTTATGAATACCCTTTTAAGTATTTAGCTAGAATTTCGAATTTTGATACTGATTATTGGTCGTAAACAAAGTTAGAGTTAAGATGTGCGTACATCCTATCCTCCTCAGACTCCACTTGTGGGTATGTTGTTGTTGTTGTATTATTGGTCATAAAGATACCCAATTAAGTGTAACTAGAAGTTTAAATTTTTATACTGCTAGTTAATCCAGTTTGTTGTGTTCTTTTTTAATAATGGTGGTGTGCAGACCGGCTTGGGCGCACCTCGACTAATTCCTGTTTCTTTTTAGCTGATAAAGATTTCCAATTAGGGGTAACTGGAAGTCTGAAATTTAATTTTATGAATACCCCATTTTACTTAAAATTTGAAATTTGATACTGCATATTAGTTGAGCTTCCTGTTTCTTTTAGCTGCTAAAGGTTCCCAATTAAGGGTGACTAAAGTTTGAATATTTATACTGCTAGTCAATCCAATTTGTTGTTTTTTAAAAAAAAAAAAAAATCACGGTGGTGTTAGCCAGCTTGGGCCCATCTCGAGTAATCCCACTAGGTACCTGCTACCTCCCATTAGCATAGGTACCGGATTAGCTTTGTCTACCAAGGCTTAAGACATATATGAAGAAATCAGTTTGTTGTGTTCTTTTCTACTGTAATCTTTTTTTTTCGTCTTGATGAAGTCTAGAACGGGGTTGTCTTTCTATTGAGCCGGGGAGACAATCCAAATCGTAGTCAGTGTCCATTATTTTATTGAGCATGAAGTTGTCTGCTAGTCGCGGTAAACTATCCAAAGTATATGCCTTGGAGGCATTCAATGGAAAAATAATATTCATCCATCAGGGAAAAATGGGGAAATGAAATAACTTGGTCCAAAAAAAGAAAAATCCCACCCTTGAAATTCGGGCAATGGTTGGACAATAGCTATTATTTTCCCCGTTAAGCATGAACTGGAAGTTTTAACTCTGTCCACCAAGGGTTGGAAAGATAGGAAGAAATCAGTTTGTTGTGTTCTTTTCTACTGTAATCTTGTTTTTGAGCATTCCCCATTAAGTATGAGCTGGAAGTTTGAATTTTGATACTGCTAATCGATCAAATTTCCGGTCTTTTGTTAGAAATATCCACCATTAACCTTTGAACTGAGACTTTGAATTTTGATATTGCTAATGAATTGAGTTTCTCGACTTCTTCTACTTTAATCTTTTTTTCTATAAATTCCTAGTTAAGGTGAAAATTTGGATTTTGATACTGCTAATCAGTCCAGTTTCTCGTGTTCTTCTACTGTAATCTTGTTTCAGAAGTCTGAACATTTCCGATTAAGCATGAAGTTAAAGTTTGAATTTGATTCTGCTAATCATTCAGGTTTCTTGTCTTTTGCTGTAATCTTGCTTTTAACTCTCACATTTTATCGCAGGCAGCTTTCTGTTTTAGAGGGAAAGAATTGCTCTATAAGTACTGCAAAGATCATGAAATTCCACACAAGCAGATAGGCAAGCTTATAGTTGCTACTGGATTATCAGAGGTTCCAAAGTTGACTGCTCTCATGACTCGAGGAATTCAAAATGGGGTTGAGGGTCTGAGAATGATGGAGGGTTATGAAGCTACTACACTGGAGCCCGAATTGCAATGTGTTAAAGCTTTATGGTCTCCTTCCTCGGGAATAGTGGATAGCCATTCCTTGATGCTATCATTAGTGGTATTGCTTCTCACCATTTAGTCTCCAAATATATTAGTATGTCAAATTGACTGCTCGCTAACAACATTCAAAGAGCTAATTCTTTAGAACTTTGAGAAAGAAATTCTCATTACTTAGAAGAGCTCGATTTATCATTATTTGTTTACCTTTTAGAATCATTGAATAAGTAATATTGACAGGACTATGACCATACCATGGATTTAGGGCGAAGCTGAAAGTCACGGGACGACTTTCTCTTACAATACTGCTGTTATTGGTGGTCATATCGAAGGAAATCAAATTCAAATTCACGTTTCCGGGAGCAATGCCATTGCAAACTGGAACGGGACGTCTGAATTGGACTCTGAACTAATTCTTATTCCAAAGCTTGTAGTGAATTCTGCAGGCTTAAGCGCTCCAGCCATTGCAAAACGAATGAAAGGCCTACCAGACGGTATTATTCCTGCTTCTCGTTATGCTCGTGGTTGCTACTTCACACTGTCAAACACTGAATCCCCTTTCAAGCACTTGATTTATCCTATACCCGAGGTTGGTGGCCTTGGAGTGCATGTTACCTTGTATTTGAATGGCCAAGTCAAGTTTGGTCCTGATGTTGAATGGATAAAAGGAATTGATGATATTCCGAGCTTCCTCAACATGTAAGTTCTCATTGAGCACACATAATAACTACTTATATCCATTCTTCTTAGAAAGTTTTATGTGGATGAATTTGACAATGATGGTTTCTAAACTAGCTAATTCTATATCTGTTGTTCAACATACATTGCACCTTTTCTACTTTTAGACCCTTAAAAGTTCTCTATTTTCCATCAATACCCATATTTATTTTTCAGCTTGAACTAGTTACTCTTCTTGCATTATGAGAGAACGGGAGCAGAAGAATTGTAATCTTTGATATGATGTGCTTATGATATTCTAGGTTTGATTATTCTGTGCATGAAGACCGTGCAAAGCAATTCTATCCGGCAATAAGAAAATACTACCCTGGTCTGAAGGATGGATCTTTGGAGCCAGGTTATGCAGGCATCCGACCAAAGCTTTCTGGTCCAGAAGAAGGTCCTACTGATTTTGTAGTTCAGGTATTATCGAACTTATCTGAGTTATTAACCCAAATGGTCCTTAAGTTCAGGAGTCGATCTATATCATCCCTATTGTATTACTCTGATCACATATAATTCTTTAAATAATCTGGTCTAACTGATGGAATTTTTACTAATCTCTAAAAAATTAACAGTGCACATGTTTCCTCTTTACCAAGTTATAGAAAATATCCTGATCAGGTTTCTTAAACACACGTTTTGCAGGGAGAGGACATTCACGGCATATCTGGTTTAGTTGGCCTGTTTGGGATTGAATCACCAGGCCTAACTTCCAGTATGGCTATTGCAGAACATGTTGCTGCTAAACTACTGAAATAATATGAGATTCTTATGCCCGCACTGAATTGGTATTTAAACATAGTGAAGTTTCAGATGTTGAGTTGGACAACTCCATTGTCATAGAACAGTATTACCATTGAAATTTCGCCACCTAAGAAGGATATTTGTGAATTCGGAGTGACTTAGAGGGACAAAGAAGATGCATTGGTAGACTTTAGGTTTGTTAGATCGATCTGTAGGGAAATTGTGATGAGTATCTGTATAAGAAACTTCATTATCAGCAAAACTGTGAGCCTCTTATTGTTTTAGCTAATGTTAATGTATTTTCTGAAATTCCATCTTGGGGATGTTCTTTAAGCTCAGTCAACTTGAAAATTTATTGCTTGATTATAGACGTTAGACAATTTTAGAATAGCAATACCCACAAAAATGGATTAAAGGTAGCAGCAAGAGTTGTGGGCAACTGAATTCTATTTATAGTGTTTTAAGAGGCGGAGCGCGAGGTGAGGCGTTTTATGCACGGGGCGAGACGTAATCCCCGAGACACGGGACGTAAGTCCCATGGATCTATGGTACGTATATATATCTTCAATTTATAATTTGAATACTAAAAAAATAAGCAAAAGTAAAATTTTCATTAAAATTCTGCAAATAAATTCAAATAAATCACCAATAATATAAAGAAATTATTATATGAGAAAGGTAACAACACAAAAAATGATACTCCGTAATAGCCTAGATAATCTTTAAAATAAATTTTTCATCCACTTCGTCATTGATCTCCACATCTATTAGTTCTTCCCCCCTAAGCTAATGTTTGTACTATTTATATATTTCAAAGGAGAAAGATGAAAAGTGTAATAGCAACGACAAAAAATAAAAAAAGTTGTTTCATCAACATAGTGCTATGAAATGTCTATCCTACCAATTTCAGTCATAAACATTTTTAAAAAAACTATTTATAACAGTGTTATTTATATATTTTTTAAAAATCACAACATGATAACACAAAGTATAAATATCATTACACCAATAATAAAAATTATAATCTATAGCAAAAATACTTTTAATTTTTAAAAATCAAATTTAACGCCCTGGACATACACTTTTACGCCCGAGGCTTACGATTTCGCACCAGGGACTTACGCCCCAACCCGGGGCTTACGCTTTCGCACCAGGGACTTACGCCCCAAATTCTAGGGCGTACGCCCTATGAATCTACGCCTTTCATTTGCGCCCCGGAACGTTTTTGATACGCCCCGCCCCGAGGCTCACCCCGAAAACGCTTCAGAAAACACTGCTATTCATACCCAAAAAAGAAACTTAAATCGATACTAGCTATGCATTTTTGCTCTTTGTTTAAATGTTTTCCAACTCAAAGTAATCAGAAAATGAAAATTAAGGAATACTTAGCTTAGTAGGAGTAAGTTTCACACGCATTTGCACTTGTACACACCAATTCCAAGAAGCAAATATATAATGTGAAAGAAGTTATAAACCTCACATTCGATTATCAGTACACAACACAGCCAGAGCCTCTTAAGCCCCAGGTGTAATTGTGAATGATCTTAATACTCTACAGAAATGTCTTTAAATGCTCAATAATATGATTCACAATAAAACAGTCATCCACTTTTGTTTCCACAAGGGGAATGATGTATGAGTTCCATCTAGATTTCACTCTGACGGAAGCAATATGCCAAATTGTAGAGCTTCAATACCCGATGAAACCAACTAGGCAGCTGTGTCAACAACTTTCACCTGAATTCTTGATAATTCTTGATATGACCATCCGAAAAACTTCCACGTGCTTGTATCATAACTTAAAATTCTCAGCGTTTACGTTCTTGTCTCCACTTGTAGACAGGTTTGCTTGTTGGGTTAACAAGCTCTTCTTCACGAAGTTTGCGTTTCCTTCCCGATTTCTGGTTAATATGAAAATAATTATTTTAGAGTTACAGTTTCCTTGAATAAGAAGAAGATATAACCATAAATGTGTAAACACCTGTAATTCTTTCTGCATGGCCATATCCATGTATAGTTTCTCTAAATCTCTCACTCTGCTCTTTCTAGCTTCCAACTCTCTGTAAGAGGTTGCTGTCCTCCTGCACAAGAGATTCCAATAACGAAAAAGTTGACAAATTTTTCTTTCAAAATTGAAGGAAATTAGTATACACATTTATTAAAGTGCACAAATCTGCCACAACCCAGCATAAAAGCAATAAAATAAAGGATTAATGCAATTCCCATAACCAAATTGGATACTTCTGGTAGAGTGTTGAAGGCATTTGTAATAGCAGATTTTGAAGAACGATTTGCTGAAGCTTCATTATGACAACACTTAAACATCAAGTAAATTGAACAGATAAAGGTTCTTTCCAGGCATATCCACAGTGGATACTGTTATTTTTCAATTTCATTCCTTCCTCCTAGCAGTTATAAAGTGCTTGATTGGGGTTGAAGTGAAGGGACAGAATCATACGAGGAAGAAACTGTCCCCTGCTTTAAAAAATAAACAAGCCTCCACTTTTGAACAGAAAAACAAGGTACATGATTGAATTTTTTTGCTCCTCTAGACTAGTGAGACTACATAAAATGTAGAAAACCAGTTTTAGGTAATATAAAAGACTCAACCTTTTCAAACAATTTATCAGCTATATGGATAAAAAGATATGCAAGTCTTTATATAAGGTAGGGTAAAATTTCTACTAATAAGGTACCAAGACGGTACAGCAGTTACATCAAAACAGAAAGCCTAGTCTATCAAGAAATTTTATTAATAAAGTACTATTACATCCTTCTTCCTAACAAATCAAGAAAACCAAGATATTGATCCATATCCTCAAACAAGGCCACCTTACACCAAAAAGATATGCAACTCTGGAATGCAATTTATGTATTCTTCTTTTCTTTTCTTTTTTTTGTAACTGAGAAATCCACGAGGACCAGCTGGGGAACGATTCAAAACTATGTGGATAATGAGACGGCCCCTTTACCCTTATCCACTTAAATACCAAGCTTTTGACTACGGCTCACGTGTTGTGAGCAGATCACCCGGGGGCTATGTTGCTCGGACTCTTCACTTTAGGTGCCGCACCCGTGTCGACACAACATAGGTGTGGGTGTGGTTGTGGGATCCGTACCCGATCTAGTCAACTGTGTGAAGGGGCTATTGAACAACTCGAAAAAGCTCGTTCTCGCTTACGGAAAGTAGAAACCGAAGCCGAGCAGTTTCGAGTGAATGGATACTCCGAGATAGAACGAGAAAAATTGAATTTGATTAATTCAACTTATAACACTTTGGAACAATTAGAAAATTACAAAAACGAAACGATTCAGTTTGAACAACAAAGGGCGATTAATCAAGTCCGACAACGGGTTTTCCAACAAGCCTTTGGGTACTTTGACCAAAATCGACAGAGAAATTAAAGACATTCCATAATGTCTTTAATAAAAAAAACAAAGTTGAAATTGAAGAAAATGGAATACCTTGTATATAGAAATTTATATGTCACTCCTTTTCCCTTTATCTTCTTACGAGATTATCCTCTTGATCAACATTTTCTCCTCAAGTTATTCACATAATATCTCATAATTTAGGTTTTATAACTCTATTTTTAAATATTGAATTATTTTTAGCCGAATCCCCATACCCGTATCCATACCTGGATCCATATCCCCGAATCTTAAAATTTAGATCATGAAGGATCCGACCTCTATATCCGCACCCGAGTCCGAGCAACGTAGCCCGGCGGCCAATTTGATGTATTCTTCTAAACATCAGTAACTATCATCCTATGATAATGAACCAAAAGACCCATGGAAAATGGAACCATATATCTGTAATCGCAACCTAGATGATTAGTTTATCTTCTCTGTATCATTCCAATTTTAGCCAAGATGATTAGTTTATCTCTTATGAGGAACCAAGGATCCAGTGTCAAAATCATCATCATAATGATATTGTTGACATATCTCTCAAGGAAAATGCTTGATGAATTTTAAATGGATTGCTAAAAGGTTAAATTCTTATACAAGTTCAAAACATGACATAATCTGCAGTACAACATAAATAAGAAAAAAGCTGTGATTACCTTCTAATACTGCTAGGCAAGTTCTCAGAAGCAGCCAGATTACTACGTTCTGAAGCTTTAGACGCAAGCTCTTCTGCTTCCTCCCTGTAAATAAACAAAGCATAGAAAGTAAGGAATTTGAGTATGGAACTGCAACACAAAAGAAAGATCTTTTGACAGAAAAGAAAATTCAAAGTGATATGAAGAGGGGGATAAATAATTGCTACAAAATATGCAATGTCTCATTTGCTGGCTGAGGTTTTAAGCTCATGAAGAAGGCGAAATATGCATATTTTCAGGCCAATGAATGACCAAGTAGATATCTCCAAAGAATCTTTAGTCATATGGTAAAAGTCAACTACTTTCTGAAGTTCAATGATATTTCAATCGATGAAGATGCTAAATGTTGAACGAGAGTAAATGACTAAATGACATTTTTTTAAAGAAGGTTTTATCAGGTCAATGACACTCAAATAGATGTTTTAAACGTGATTTGAACTTGAGTGCATAGACACATTAATACAAGACTGTAAATCTTGTATGCTGAATGTGTAAGGACGTATAAAGAATCAAGAGGTATTTCTAACCTGTCTTCGGCATAGTAGACACGTTTATTTGATGGCTGATTATCAAGCGAGTGCAGCATGGCAGTTAACTTCTCAATTTTCTGCATACAATAAGAGTTATTGACAAGAACATAGCATAAGAGACTTCTCAACTCTCTGGCTCAAGAAAAAGAAAGTAATTACAACATGAACCACAATAAGCAACAGTAAACCTTTTTCTCACTCTGAACTTTCTGTAAAATATAGCCAATATCTTGAGTCTTCATTAACATGAGTTCCTCTTGAGTGTATTTATTTGCTTGGCTCCTAAAAACAGTGTCCAACAAGTCAGGACAATCACGACTGAGGAAGAAATTAGGTCAACCAAAAAATATGAATATGCATATCTTACTCCAATCTGTGCACTCCATCAACAGTTTTTGATTTAACCATCTTGAAGTAGAACTCATCTGGATTTCGAAATGCTGCTTTTTCTTTGAGTTTCTGTAAGGCAAATAACAAATATCATTCACATGTCCGATCATATAAAATGTAAATGATCATTGAGGGCAGAGATAAAGGCACCACCACAGAAAAAAACAAAAGAACATATATGGAGGAGAATGTTTTCCAATTTTCCATGTTCGGTCGGTTAAAATTTTTCGAAAACATTTTCTCTAGGAAACAAGTTCCTTAAAAATGAGGAGAATGACTTCCCTAATGGAAGTAGGGAAAAAAGTTTCACAAGTGAAATTCCACATTAATCGTGCTCTCCCTACCCTCCAACACACCTCATCTTCACCCACCACCCTAACTCCCACCCTTACCTTCCATAGTATTTGTCTAGATTATCTACAAAGGATTTTAGAATAATATTTTTTGCTTACGTACCGAACACAAGAAAATAAGTAAGAAAACCACTTATTTTCCCAAAAAAAAAATTATGTGGAAAATGTTTTTCTTCGTACCGAATACACGCACAATCAAGTGTTTTCATCTTCTTTTTATGATCGAGAAATCCGTCTGGAGCCAACCGCAGCCTTCGAAACTGGGGATGATGGGCCCACCCCTCTACCCCTTCTCCACTTAAATACTCGAATTAGTTCTCCAACTTGTGATCAAAGAACAAGTCCCTCATCTCGAACTTGTGACCAAAGAACAAGTCCCTCAACCTTTGCCAATTGAGCTCATTCCAGCGGCTCAAGGGTTTTGATCTTTTAAAACAAATGAACTGTAGAAGCCTTCCTTATTTTTCTTAGTGGAAAGACAAGGTTGGGCCTTGCAGAAAATACCCCACAACCCTAAACTTATTCATCTCTCAATCACATATCAAGCTATAGAATACTTCGAATTCGAATTCGAATTCAACTAACTCCTTATCTAAGTTTTCTTCTAAATTTCTAACCCTTTTAATTCCTTGTAGAACAAACGAATAAAAACATTTTTTTTTACCTGTAAAGCCTGCTCCTTTTTGTGGAATGCTTTAGCCCGAACCACATAATCTTTGTGTTTCTCAAGCAAACCAAATTTCTTCCTTGCTTGTCTGATAAAATTTTACAACAAACCCAAAACAAGATTAAACTAAAGCAACTCAAAAGCACATAATTAAGTACTATATGAAAGTAATTACAAGAATCACTTACGGTTGAGCTCGCTCCTTATGAGTTCTTCTAGGAATAGCATTCTTGAACGATGACATTTTACAATTAATTAATTAACTGAAGCAACAACAATTATTCTTTAAAAAATTTCACCTTTTTCCAAAGAACAACCACCTAAAATCAAGAAAACAAAGCAAAAGATCAATTGTAAAATACCCACAATAAGAATAAGCAAATCCATTAATACCCATATCATAATCGATGAGAAAAAGAGAAACATACCGTTGTAATTTTGTCCAAAATAGGACTTTAGTGCAGAGAGATATATGAGGAGGAAGAAGAAGTGAAAAAAGAAAGGAGGGTTTGGTATTTGGGCTTTATTTTAAATCTAACCCAATGGCCAAATTGCACGGTTTTCCTTCAAAAGCACTGCCGCTAATTCTTTAATTTTTGTCCATACTTCCCATTTAATAAAAATTTGTCAATATATCCTTATTCGCTGGTCTACAATTGGATTTGATCCTCAACAAACTAAAAAAAATAAAATTCACAAGGTAAGATTTACAATTTCGCAAGGCAAGATTTTAATAGAAAATGTACTTATTCGCGAAAAGGTATATGGAAACTATGCTTTGTCCGGTATAGTTATGTAGTATAATTCGCAAGTCAAGTTTTTATAGAAATCGCGAATAGACATAGTTTCTATCAAAATTTTATCCATCGAAATTAGGTCATAGATCCATAGATTCAAATAAAAAAAATATTTTCTTTAATGTCAGAGATATTTTTGACTATATTTTTATTACTTAAAGTATCAAAGAGCAAAAATTAAAGACTTGTAGTTTGAGACGGAAAGAGGATCATTGGCACAAATGCCTTATTTTGGGCTGGTTTTTAGTTTTTGCCCCTTACATGTGAATGTATTAATTTTTGCCCTTAAATACTTTAAATCAATAATATTATGATGAAACTACCCTCTCATCTCACATAGCTTAGAGTTCTTCCCCAATCTTATCTTTCTGTCCTCGTTCAAATTTCAAACTCAAGATCTCCGACTATCCACAACGGTGGATTATAATAATACTTCTCCGTACCTCAATTCTCTATTGCTCTTCTATACATACAGATTATTTGCTTAATGACTATAGTATAGTAGCGGAAAATAGCTTTTATTTCTGTAAGTAGTTTTCGAGTAAACATTGAATTCTAAAATCTCGAGAAAATTCACTAATTTGTTGCTTGTTCTGGTATATATATTTGAGTTTTAGATTAATTTATTTGTTTGTGTTATGTTATTTTTCGGTTTGAATTTGAACTGAGTTGACTAAGAGAATAATAAAGTTGTGAGATTTGAAGGATAATTAAAGAATGAATTCATCGCAATCGCAGCAACATGAGAGGATTCAGATGACATCACCACCACTGGTTTTTCTTTCGTCAATGGTCGGTCGCTGTTGAAAAAGTACCACTACCGTAAAAAGCTTGACCTTGAATTTTTAGTGTTCATTCGGAGCTTCTTGTGGATATTTTAAGGCACCCGAAACTTTTATTACCTCGCAGTCTTTGAGACCGAGAATGTTAATGACTGTGAATTTTCTACTTTTGGTTTTGGTAAAGTCCGGGAATTAAATGCATCCAGTTAACTTTACGATCGGGAAACAAAGCATCCGACCTTTAGCCATTAGACTTAAATAAAGTTTTAACTTAGTTCTAACCAGGACTAATTCCTCCGTTATGAAATCTTTTTATTTGTGGCTTTATTGGAATTTTAACTCCTTTATTTTTTATCGGGAACTAATCATTCGATTATTGGGTGAAGTTTTGGACCTAAACTTCTTATGCTTATGAAGAGGACATCTCATTTTCATCTTGGCACAATTGTTAGGATTCGTAGTGCTTAGAATTTGTAGTCCTTAAGTGTTAGGATTCGTAGCCCTTAGGATTTGCGGTCCTTATTTGCTTTTAAGTGTGAGCAAATTTATAAATTCTTTAGTTCATTCGGACATATACAAGGATGTTTAGAAGGTGCAAGTTTTGCTTCATTCATTCCTCGAACATACACAAGTGCTTTTGCATATAAGATAGTTTAGAGAAAATTAACTAAAGTACATTGTAAGAGAATTGCGGCCGAGCTGACATCTATTGGGTCTAGCCGGTTCCTGATTTTGTTTCCTCCTATTCCTCCCCCCCCCCCCGGGCTGATCTAGCAGTCCTCGGTCTTTTTTTATTTATTCAGGAGCCAGTTCAGGCTATTTTCGATATTTATTCTTGAGTACAAAGTATGAGGATTCAGGCATGGTGCCTTCGGGAATATTGCCTTCTTTTAGCTCCGCTCCGGAGTCATCTTCAAATGCTTCCGGTACTTATTGACATAATTCCCACTACTTTGATGCAACAGTCCCCAGTATTCGTAGATATTACTGTTCTTCATGCAAATCATTTTCAGGCGATTCACTTCGGAAACGCTCCTGCCTCTTATTAATCCGTGATTCCGATGGGTACGGTTTGAACCGGTGCCCTGAATGCCTCCAATGAAAGTTCTGCTGATCTTTATTCCGGGTCATAGAAGACATCGACGTAATCAACTAATCATATGATCATCTTCCACGCGAATTTTGGACTCATGCCTATTATGTACGTCTGCCCATGTCACTGCCGAAAATTTCAACAGGTTCTCCTTTAATTTGAACGAAGCACTGGAACTCCTAGGATTCAGCCCCTTGGTGAAAGCTTCAACTGCTTATTCATCTGGTACTCGGGGAAGAAGCATCCGTTCCTTTTTTAACCTGGTCACGAACTCCTATAGCAATTCCGTATCCTTTTGAGTAATTTTAAATATATTCATTTTTCTTACTAGAACTTTTCGAGCTCCGGCATGTGCCTTTATAAAAGCATCTGCAAGCATTTCAAACGAGTTAACAAAATGTTCGGGCAATTGAGAATACTAGGTCATTGCTCATTTGGACAATGTTTTGCCAAATTTCTTCAGCAAAACGGACTCTATCTCATCCGGATGTATGTCGTTGCCTTTCACCGCACATGTGTATGAGGTCACTTGCTCCTGTGGATCCGTAGTTCCATCATTCTTCGAGAGATCTAGCATTTTAAACTTTTTTGGTATAAACCTCGGAGTTGCGCTCGGTGGGAATGGCAACTGGATGTATCTCTTTAAGTCTGTTCCCTTTAGGATCTGAGTCGCTCCGGGAATCTGGTTTATCCGTGAATTGTAGATTTCAATATTCTTTTCGTTAGCATCCATTCGCTTAGTTAAAACTTGAAGAATTTTCAAGACCTCCGAAGACTCATTTTCCCCCGAACCAGTGCCATCTCCTTCGACTCGATCCTCTTCTCAAATCCGAAATTGGTCCCGAACGGGATGAGTTTTGTCTATAGAACTTGCTCCGCTGCTCTTCTTTTGTAACTGAGTAATAGCCTCATGTTGCTCCTTCAACATGTAAAAGATTCAAGTCAAATTTATTTCACCATCCTCATCATCGTCTGGTGTCTTTCCACGTGACCTTCTAGACCATTTGAATGAAATCATAGGGTTGAGATTCAACGGATCAACGGGTGGAACTCCGTTCATTGGATTAACGGGCGAACACCGTTGTTGTTATTGATGTTGTTAGCACCATTATCCCCGTTGTTGTTGTCATCATGATTGCTAACCACAACTTCAATGTCACTAGCCATTCTTCAACACTTAGTTTTAACCTGAAATCACAAAATCTCGAAAGAAACAAGTGAAAATTGAGTTTGAACAAATCACCACTATTATCCTCAGGCCCACGGTGAGCGCCAAACTGTTTACCCCAAAAAAGGTTCAGTTGAATTTGTAATTGATTTTAAGGATATGTGGATTGTTTCGTAAGCAAACATAGTAAATAATTAGAAATAAATAAGCAAATGTAAATAATAAGCAATAGAAATAGTCTGAATTGATAGAATCTTGATTGAGACTTGTCCCTGAGATTGGTCTGGTCCTTAGCTGAATTGCTTCGAGCCCGAGCCAATATTGAGAGCTTGTGTAACTTAAGTTTACAATGAAATCGTGCAAGTGAATGTAATGAGAATCAGATGCCCTCCTAACATGAAGGCTGTGCTCCTTTTATAGCTATGAATTACAAACGTTACATATTTAAACTCACACTTCACTTAAATGTCATCAATGCTAATTATGGCCATTGATGGCCTCTTAATGATAATGGTTATAACGACTGAATAATGGTTGGCACCATGTCTGGTTCTATTACAAGCTGATTACCTTCGGGTCTTCCTCCGGCGTCAACTGACTCGATTGCCATTTGATATTATCTGGTTTGGCTGCCACTCGATCTTGCCTTAGTACCCGGACTCACCCCGGTGTAACCCACATTTGACACAAAACATTGCTATTTTCTTCGATCTCATACTTAAATCATGCCACATGTGGTGCCGTTTTCACCGTGTACATGCACCTTACTATATTTATCAAAAATAGTTTCACAACTTTAACGCGTGACTTTTATTTAAATAAGGATAACTCTTAATTAAAGTTCGGCTTGCTAAATGCCAAGTTTCAGCCCCACATGAAGAAAAAAAAAGGGTGGCAGAATATTGGTTCACATGATAGTCCATGTTTTTTCTTCTTATTTTCACATAGTTCTAATACCCAGCAAGAGGGGATAAAATAGAAAATTAAAATATCCTATTTCTCATAACTTTTCCAAATTTCCAACCGACTAAACATTTCAGACAGAATAAATGGCGTGATATAAATACTCTCATAATTGAATTGACTTGTGGTCGTGTTCTTTTTTAATAGTCAATCTAACATAAATAGATCGACAACTAATTACTAGAACGAGTTTCAAACTACATTTTAAAAAATTCCATTTGGAGTATATATATAGGATGAGTTTAAGGGTGTTCACGGTTTATTTGATTCGGTTTTTATTAAAACGTACAAAATCAACATTACTATGTCAATTTGTTAAAATATGCAAATCAGATCAAACCAAATACAGTCAGTTTGATTTGAATTATTTTAGATATCAAACTGAACAATCCCTACCTTCCAGGGGTAATGTTGTTGTTTTATCAAACTGAACAAAATATTATCAAATTTTTAAAACTGAAAATCAAACCAAAGCCAGTAATTAGAAGAATGTGCAAATTTTTATGTCAACCTGATTTGGTTCTATTTTTATTTTTTTTCTGGATATTGAATATAATTGGGGTAAGTAGTGGACTTGGCAATGAAGTCTTTTTACTTTTATGTAACTTCAAAGAACTAAAATTTATTAAGTTTACTTCTAAACCAAATTTAGGTATAACGTGAACTTTCCTTCTTTTACGTTAATCTTCTTTCACCATCGTTTTACTCTCTAATTAACCAATCTGAATTCACTAGTAGAGGGATTTGATGTTTACGATCAGTTTTTATAAACTATCTTAAATTAATAATATTCTAATAATTGAGTGCACAGACAAATATTTATGACGGAAGAAAAATTTGGGAAGAGAGGAGGTAAAAGTCGGTACAGAACCCGAGATAGGAGCTCGAATATCGAGGCATCCGAAGGTTGGGAGAGAAGGAGATATGTGAAACCTAGACTTCTGATACCATGAAAGAAATAATCTCCTGATTATTTTCATTAATGAAAGAGTATATATACAATTTACAATTTTCATAATAGGAAAAATCATATTCCTATTCTACTCCTAAAATCTTATTCTACTTGTACAATAATTATACAATTATGGTAAGTGTACAACTCTAATTTAATTACAACTAATCTATCAAAAATAGAGCCATTAATCCGTGATATACACTGTATGATTGAACATGTAACCAAAACGAAAACCCTATTCAAAGCCCATCTACACACTCTAGTTGCTTCCTTTTGAGCTAGTCAAGCAGGCGTTGAACACGGACTGAGACTCTCCCGCCCCTTTGACAGCAATTCCTGCACTTGACGTCGGATCTCCTCATTTTCAAATTGACTGCCCGTGATATACACGATGTATATCCTGTGTATATCACAGATATTTATCATATACAAACACATATTATACATCTATTAGTTTTGTATAAACACCCGCTGATGTGATCAATACCTTGGATTAGCCGATTAGGTACAAAATAAAAGCTAGTACTTCTCGTTTTTTGGTTGTTCTTGCTCCTTCCAATTGCATTGGGAAATTTCCAGGAAGTTTAAAAAAGGAACATAAAACGGAAAATATATTCCACATTTATTATTGTCGTTTTTGAGAGGAAAAAAGGACATTCATAGGTTAGTTGTCAACTTGTAATTACAATTAATAATCGAGAAAGGCATGTCATGGAACACGACAATTTTACAAGCGTTTTGGAAGTGCCAAGTACGTGACTCAATACAGTCAATAGTACTCTGCTGGAAAGTCTTAACATACAAATCCAAAACATTCGCTAACACGCAAATGGGTGAGTTTGATTGAATTTGATTCGATTAAAAATGATTTGAATAAAAATATTCATATTTTATGTGGGTAATAAATGGGTTGGTTGGTTATGAGTTAGCTCATATTATATAAGTCTAATATTTTTTAAAGTGTAATGTTATAAATTTTTAGTCAATTATTAAATAAATTCTCATTTTTTATAATTTTTTTTTATAAAAGTAAAATATATGAAATAAAAAATGTGTGGTGTCTGGGAGGGGGCATGCAGAGTGGTGGGGGAGGGGGAGGTGCAGGGTGGTAGGAAAAAAAATTAAATCTTTTATAAAAGTACAATAAAATATACAACAACATACCCAGTGAAATTACACAATGTGAAGTCTGAAAAAATACAATGAAATATATAAAATAAAAATTTGGGGGAGGGTGGTGGTAGTGGGGTGGGTGTTATTGGTAGGCGTGGGTGGGGGTGTTGGAAGGGGGAGGGAGAGTAAGGGGTGGCGTAGAGGTGTGTGAGGTGTAGGGAGCAGGGGTGGGGTGGTGGAGGTGTGTAGGTAGGGTAGGGGGTAGGAGGTAAGTGTAGGTGGTGGGTGGATGGCAGAAAGTGGGTTGGGGTTGAGGGTGCATTGATGTGTCTTTTATCAATCCGAAAAATATTTTCTCTCAAATTTACATTTTTTCCTTTTTAGAAAAATGAGTTATTATTGGGTCTAGTGAGTCACATATATGGGTACTCAAATTTTATCCATATTTGCTCATATTTTTATGGATTAAAAAGTGAATTGAAACTCATATTTACCAATCAGAAATATGAATGATCCGATTCATTAAAATATATATTAAATGAGATAAGTCTCTAAATAAGGGCTCAAATTGTCACCTCTAGCTAACACCTTATTCATCAATACGTTAATTGTAAATATTCTGGCATCCTTATTCAGGAATTTTAGGTTCAAATCCAAACCTGTGAATGAAATCGTTTTAGTATGCTAACATATCAATCACCAAAATGAACCTGTGAATGAAATCTTTAGTATGCAACAAATTAATTACCGCAAATGAACTTGTCGAGGCAAATTCGATCGACTATTGAACATTGAGTGAAAAGGAAAAACTATCTATGCAAATTAGCTGAACACTACTTTTATGAAGAAAAAAGTTGTAACAACTAACAATTGTGAGTGCGTAAAGGATAGTTCAGCTACCCAATAATAAACTACTCCCGTGTCTCAATTTATGTGAATACTTCGAATTTTAAGAGTCAAATAACTTACTTTTAATTGTAATTTGGACATAAAATCTTTAAGTTTTTTAAAATAATATTTACATTTTTAAAAACTACGTAAATAATACACAATTCAAAATATTTAAAAAATATATGAAAAATTTATGATAATTTTTTTTAATTAAAATCTCAAAATCTGAAAGGCGATACATAAATTGAGATAAAGACTAAGCGTAAATTTGCAATTATATGGATGATACGAAAGTACAAGCCGGGAGCTAGTTCGACTAAGTGACTTCGTAACCTCAACCTACTTTTTTGCTTACTGTAGCATAGGCCTTCGCCACTTCAAACGGGGCTTCGGGGAAGTTCAAAGGGAAAATACATCTAACAAAAAAAAAAACATAAAGGAGCGGATATATCCAGGCGCGCAAGAAATCTATTCGAGTTTCCCTTAGGCCAGAAATTACACTGAATATGAAATGTTGATATTTAATTTTTACGTATATATAGGGTAGTAGATTGAATCCTATTAGCTTTTTCATATATTTACTTTTTAAATATTTTTTCACTGAAAATCCTGGCTAATATATTATGCCAATCCCATTTCATTTAATGGCTAAAAAGGAAGGAATTTATGCCCTTTACATTTTTATACAAAATACTGGCATAATCACAGTTCCTAATTAATCCAAATTCTCCAATAATAACATTTTTTTCCCCAAAAAAAAAAAAAAAGGATTTATCAATCTATCTTTGCTGTTCCATCATAAGACAAAAGTCCTCAAAGCATACGAACCCATCCCCATTTTTATCCACGCCTCTTATCATACGCCGGCAATCCTCTAACGTGCACCGTGAATCTCCAATCATTTTAAACACGTTAAACAATTCCTCCGCCGTTATCTTTCCGTTGTGATCAACGTCGAAGAAGTCAAACGCATCTCTTAACTCGCCCTCACATAATGGCGGACCAAACGCCGTCGCATCTCCATTTACATCTACTTCATTAAGTAATAATATAAGTTCCTCTTCACTTAATGGGTCGGATCCAACTCGGGTCAAAATAGCTGAAAGCTCTTCCTTCAATTGAGTAGTAGTATTGGGTAACACGGTGTTGGAAGAGGAAGATGAGGATGTTGTTATGGATGATCCGAATGATGGGTTTTCGGATCGGGTAATGGATCGTTTTTTTTGGGATTTGAAGAGTTTAGTGGGGAGGATTTTGATGAGTTTCTTCATGGTGGAAATAATGTTGAGAATGATGAACAAGGAGAGGAGATTAAATGGTGGATGGAAGTAGGAGTGCATAGTGAGCTTCCTGGAAGTTTCGTGTAGTGATGATATAAGAGAAAATATATACGGCTATTTATTTGGGATTCGTTTTACCTTTGTTTGGTTGATTGGTTCTATCATGTTTTGATTTTATTTTTTCCTGATGTTAGGAAAAAATATCTCCACCCACAAATAGGTAGGAAGGTAAGAGTAAGGTACGCATATAATTATATTTTTTAAAATTAATTATTTATGAAATTACATTGAATATGTTATTATTGTTGTTGGTTACGAGACAGTTTGTAATTCTTTTGACTCTTTCACTATTCAGAAATTACGGTTAATTTTTCATTTTCATTTTTTTTTTCATATTCTAATTATGTGTTTTTAATTATTACTTTCTCCATTTTAATTTAAATGAATGTGTTTGACTAGTGTGAAGTTTAAAAATTAAAGAAAGACTTTAAAATTTGTGATCTAAAATAGATTATATTGTATAACTTTAAATCATTTTATTAAAAGTATTATATAAATTGAGACGGAGAATGTATATAAAAAAATATCTAGATTTGTTATATTATTTGTCGATTCATACTTGCAAATCATCTTGTATTTGTCTGTCCAATGTAATATTTAAAATTTAACCTTCAATTTTTGTTTTAGAAAAAAAATGATTTTTTTGAGATGAGAGTCTATCGAAAACATCTTTTACCCATAAAGATAAGGATAAAGTCCGTGTACATTCAACGCTCTACAAACTCCACTTATAAGACTATATTAGATATGTTCTTGTTGTTATTTAAAATTTAAGTAGTATATTAGATATGTTCATATAGTTAAACCGAAAAGGATTTTTTTTTTAAAAAGGCAATCTAAGTTTGATCAATGTAAACAACGAGTGACATGAAAAACGTTCTCATAAAATACAAATTTCATAATCTTTTCTTCTAGGTACATTGCACCAACTAGTTTCTCATTTTCTATATCTAAATTAATGTTAATGGCCACTTTTTGAGTTTCTTTACTAAATTTTTATTTATTTAATTTTGGAAAAAGAAGAGTGCATGTGAACGATTAGATAAAAATTAGTCCAAATTTTGCTATCAGATGCAGCTTCCTTTATTTTTTTATTATTTTTTTGTTAACTTTTGGCCAACAGGTACTTGGCACACTGAAAATGCTAAACTGTTAACAGCATGTCAAGAATTTGGACCTATATTAACGTGATGTCAAGACGGTATTTTTTTTAAAAAATAATTTAATTAGGTGGTCCTAGCTTGAACTTGAAATAAAAATTCAGTAGAATAAAAAAAAAAATCTAACTTTTTCTAGCTTTCACAGTTTCATTAATATTTTATTACAAAGAACGGGACCATTGCTACTTGCAATTAAGAAATTTACGGGAAATTGCATTTAATTTGTCCAGAAGTGAATGTTTTCTGGCGGCAAATAAGGTTAGTTACTACTTTCTCCCTCCGTCTCAAATTATTTATCATTTTTTTTATTTACATGTCAATTATTAAATTTATTTTATTTTTATTTATATTTAAGTTATAATTTTTTTTAATTAAATATTTACTCTATTTATGTGTTATTTTTATTAGTGACAAATAATAAAATAAAAATAATAATTAATTTAAAATAATTATTTTTAATAACCACGATAAATAATTTGAGACGCAGTGAGTATTTCAAAGTGTACCAAGATTTCAGTTTTATGTTATCGAGGTTCCGTAACTAAAGTTCATAATTAACTAATTTATAGAAATAGAAAACTGTGTTTTGACTAGAGGTGTTGATTTTGACCCACAGGCCACAGTGTTATTCGCCTAAATTTTAACGGGTTGGATTAGTGATATTTTCTTGACGGGTTGATTTGATCCATCTTTTGAAGGGGTTAATTTGGTTTACTTAGCCGAATCAATTAGTCAACCGGCCCATTTATCACCCATTGTTTTAGCCAATTTACATATTACCTGATGGTATGTTTTCTACTTAACGACTATATTACTTACTACTTTTAGTTCATATTATCAGTCATTTAATAGCTCATTATTTAGAAAATATTTAGTAATATTAAATTTGTAATCATAAGAATATTTGATTAAACTTTCTAAGATTACAGCTATATATATATATATTGTCACACTTGGGTCCCACTCATTATTGGAAGTCGGTCTATTGTCACAATGTATTGTAATTAATATACTTTTTTTTAGAAAGTTTTATTTATTCCACATATATGATCATTTTTTTCCCGTAAAGCAGTATCGAATGACAGCCTTACTAAAAGGTGTCTCCACCAATGGTCACTTTAGCTGAAATTCTTACTCCTCTAAGGACAATTTTGCATTATTTTGTAGCTTAATTACAATATTATTTTTTAACATTCCAATCAAACAATAAAGTACGGATTTTGATGAAAAAAGGTGCAAAAGAGGAAAAACATACAAAAATATATTTGTAATTCAAGAATTGTAACTAAAAGCACCAATAAAAGTGATATGGACAAAGGAATTTAAATAATTTAAAATACTAAAAATATTTATTGTTTAGCGTCAGCGTTTTAAGGATAACGTCCATAGATGATATGACATGTGCGTTATGATAGCTCTATCGCACCCGCTAAGTAAGGAAAAGCACTTAAACTGTTTTTGAACCTAGCTTCGGGGTAAGCACATGCTTTAAATCGAGCCTTTGACAGCACAAAAATTGTAGACACAGTCCCATGTTCATGTATATCCATGAGTGAGGTGGTGTGGTCTTTATACTAAATTTAAGGAATAAAGCTAACTAACTATTGCAAAATCTCCTGACCAGGGTTTAAAGAGTAGTCACAAACACTTGACTGGCAGACAATAAACACATGCAATTTCTTCCAACAATAGAGACATTAGTCAAACCACTTTTAAAAGGAGAAAGAATAATAAGTTGAACATCATAAATAAGTGGACTATAGCAATTCCCACAGCTTTAAATGCACTGTCTAGTTCAACATGTTATTAATTTGTATTCCAAAAAATCAGTAAATACTAATATCTGAAAATAAACAGAATCAGTGTTGAAAAATAAGAATAATTTTTCAGAATATAATCGAGCCCACTTAGTTCAAAGTGTGTCCTTAAGGAAATTATTCCCCTCACAGTACTCGAGGTTGATGGAATATCCCCTCCCAGGATAGAACGATTATCTTACCAGAATAGTAGTACTCCAAATTCAGGTAGCGACGAACCACTCAACGGCAGTATATCACACATAATTTATTTGTGCAGAAGAAGAAGAAGTTTGTGTTGTTCAGAAAATTCGTAAGTAAAATTCTGAGGAATCAAACGAATTTATAGCCATGGAAGTACTGTTTTTGAAAGTTTGCAACCCTTCTGAACAGCCACTAAAAACTGATGGGAAATTTAAATGTGGTAAAGAAAATGGGTCGCGGGTCAGACAAGCGGATCCGGGTCACTAACGGGTAGGATTGGATAAATTAATTAATTTAATTAAATAATAATTAAAAATTAAAGAAAATTTGGTCCAAAAAGATTATCAATCAATCAGATCATTTGACCGAATCCGAAGCCGAGCGACGACGACTACGCGAGGGGAGACCCTCTTCTTAACCCTTTAGCAATAAGAAGGAGTACTTCTATTTATAAGTAGACGGATTTTTCTTTCCACTACCGATGTGGGACAAATGCTTATTTTATAAAGCAAAAGGAAACTCCCACTTTTCTTTCCACTACCGATGTGGGACAACTCCCACTTTTCTTTCCACTACTGATGTGGGACAACTCCCACTTTTCTTTCCATCATTTCCCATTCACCAATATCAATACCCAACACAACATCCACAAGCATACGCCAACATAATTCCCTCCAAATGACAGCCACAAAACCAACTATAATCTCTTCAAAATCTTGGGACATTATTAAAAAAAACAACTTGTCAAAAGTAGTGGCATGTGTAGTCTTTGACAGCAGATCAGGTTATCAAATTTTAATATGAGTCAAAATTCTGTGCATTGACACCAGAAAGAACTTTTATGGTATCAGGTTAAGTTGACCTACAATAACATGTAACTCCTCATATGAGGCTTGATATGATAACCTGAAAATAGAGTAATAACCGGCGATAACCAACTAAATTGCATTGATAGTATAAAAATTCTTTACACGACATGATCATATCTTATATGATCTCTGTTACTTCCTCTACTGCATTTTCCAATCTCTGATCATTTTCTCCATCTTCTGATACTGAACTTATGTCCATATCCTTTTCTGGACTTTCGAGTTGCACGCACTCGGCCACTGGATCATGACTGTTATTTTCTGAATCAAGACTCCTGTTTGATGGAGTCAAGTCTCCTCTCCTTACCACATTGAATACAATCCCATTGTTAGTCCTTTCAGTCTGTAGTAAATCACCTTCAGCGACAATAATTCTGATGTCTCTCTGATCAAATTCTATATCTGATCTTCTATCTGGTGTTGTTACCTGTTGGATTTGAACAAAGAAAGTTAGAGAAATAACGGAAGTTAAGAGAAATATACTGGATATGCAGAAAACAACTTGAAATCCTAAAAGTTAGCTACTGATAACTGATTTTCTGAGATATCTTTTAGAGATAACGCAACTATCTTTTTTATTTCTGTAATATCCTGAGACATATTGTCAACATTACCCGTGGACTGGGGGAAAGAGGCTCCCGGCCTATGAACATCTGAGGAACAACAACATTGTTGAGGTCAATACTCAATCCTCTGTTTGATTGTTGTGAAGCGCCATTTTCCAAGTTTTGGACATAGTCGATAAACTTATCAGCTGATGTTGTCCTCATCAAAGGACCACCAGATCTTGTCCAAGAGTTATAATTATCCACGCTTTCAGACTCACTGTCACTACCATGATGATCATGCGCATTCCTATTATTAGAATGCCAATTTCGCGCAAAGTCTTCTTCAAGGGAGCCTGTTGAATTCTCCCGCGCAATGCAATTCCAAGAAGGAATTCTTCGAGAAGCATTAAGTCTTACGGTGCTGCTTGACAAGCCGTGTGAAGAAGCAGCTGCTCTCTCGGCACTACTTTTTAGTCTACGCATGTGGTTGAGTATTGCAACACACTCATCAAGAGCAAGTTCAATTCCACAATTTGCCTTAATAGCTGATAGTTTCTCCCAAGTGCACCTCCTCCCTTGATTTGCTGCTTTTTGAACCTCCAAAGTAGAGGGGTTCTGTATGAGTTTCAAGTACTGTATCATAAACAACATATGGTGGAAGGTTAGATATGAAGCCAAACTCCAAATCTTACAATGAAAATAATCTTCAACCAACAAAGTAAACATTTTGAAACATGATGTTTAACAGGTTCCAGTTTAGAGGACACAAAAGTACAGGTACAGGTCATTTAACCTTGAAAATATATAACAGCATCAAACTCCTAGGAATCCTAATTCTGGTGAAAAATGCTTAATTAGTCCTCCATCATTTAGCATTTTAACATAATGTTTTCAAACATTTTCCACCAAGGGCCGGCATCTTTACACTTTGTCAAACAGCAGGTAAATTACAAAATTTTTAAAGATGCAAATCCAATGTCTGAGCTTTCTGCAAGTTGAATAGACTACATATTTCCATTTTAAGCCTTAAAACGGCCAGTAATTCTTACTAGGAAAAGAATAAACACCTGTCATGGACATACCTGAGCAAGAGTGGCGGGCATTACAACGGTGACGTCACCCTCCCAATCTTGAGCAAATAGCTTCGCTAATCCCCCTAAGGGAAAACCAAGTTCCAATACCTGATTACATCTGTGCTTCACCTCCATCTCAGTAAGTTGAGCAAGCTGCTTAGAAAATGGTGTATATATGTTATACACATTTTACATTTCAGTCCAAAAGGCATATAAGGTACAAGCATTTACAGGAAATACAAGTCCAAGATTACAGGTAAGTATCACGAACCAAAATCATACCTTGGCAGCAAAGTTGCCTCCATAAGCTCTTACAAACTCTTTGATCCTCAGTAAGGGAGCGATATGTGGATTCGCCTGGCTCACGATAAAGTGGTTTACATTGAATAGCTCTTTTAGCTGCATCATAGGCAAATCAATCTCCAAGCTACCATCCCTCCATCGACGAGCAGATGAACCAGAAACCGCCTGATCAGGTTCCAAATGAAACGGCGGATGATAAGGAACGAGATTTCCACTTCTATCCTTTGCCATCAGTTCTTGAGCTTCAAACACACCAGGAAAGGCGCAAGAAGCAGTCACAGCGCTCCATATTACAACATGAGGTGAAGTCAAATAGTTCAAACATCTAGGAGGTTCGTGTTTTCTAGGCGAGCAAACAGTAATCCCTAGAACTCGACCAGTCATGTCGTAGGCTTCTTGGAACGTAAGATTATTCGTGAGATGGCGTAACATTACTTGCAACTGCCTAATCTCATGTACAGCACCTTGTCTCATGATCCTCCTGAAAACAGTAAAAATTCCGCCCATCTGTTCAAACGGTTGCAATGCGTGCCAAGAATCCTCGAAGAAACTCTGCAGCTCGGGCCAAGATTGAGTTGCAACTACAGAGCACATAATTGATCCAACACTTGAACCAGCAATTATCCTAGGCATGAGCTTGTGTTCTACCAATGTCTTCACCACACCAACATGAAAAGCTCCTAACGAAGCGCCCCCACTTAAAAGCAAAGCTGTCCTACCAAAAGCGTGTCTAGTTTCATGCATGAAAGCAAGCTTCTCTTCCAATAAAATCTCATCTGAATCAGAGTCGCATACCATTTTCAACTGAGTTGAAACCTCGTCAATATATTCTTTAATAAGTTTAGGCACATGAAGCCTACCCTTATGAAGTTGTGGATTACACATATTGCCAAGATTTCTCACAAGGTCAGCCCTCATAAAGAACATAATGTCTCTTAAAGATCCTTCACGGCGACGATGTTGAAGTTCTTGGAGTTTATTTATAACTAATTCTTCATCATAAAACTCTGCCTCATTCATTTTAGGTGTCTCTTTCTCCAACATTTTGGCAGCATGAGCCCACTCCTCATAAGTTAAGGCAGATTTCATCATGTTCCTCCAGAATTTCCTCTTATAAACCATATCAGCCCTGATTTTTACATTCGTATATCGCCTCAACAAGAAGGCTAGAAGTGTTACTAACGCTAATATCCCTTGTGGGTTACGAGGGTGAAACCATTTGATCAAAGGTGTCAAGTAGTATGACAAACAATTTTTGATCTTGTACAAGTAGTAGATCAAGAAATGAGAAAATTTTTGCTGTAATTGAGAGATTGATTTGCAGAACAAGACTCCAAAGGCTATTGTTCGACCCACAATTGAAGAAGGTCCAATTGAAAAGAAATCAACACTAGCCTCACTACTTATGTCCATAACTTAATGAGATGGGAATTAACTAATCCTATAAGCTTTGCTCTATGAAATATTAGCAAGAACCAATACACATATTGTAAACAACTAATAAGATTAATATAATGAAGAAAATTATTCACAAGATTTAGGTGAATCAGAAGGAATCAAGAATTAAATATTAAAGCATGTGCAAGTAGAGTTCAAATAATGACTAATTCAAACAGAATATCTAAATACAAGTCATAAAGAAATAGCAAACCTTAACTTTTTTGTGGCCTTTCAGTTGTACATGCAAGCACAAAATCAATCAACACATAGGTCCTCAGTTCACACTTCCAACTAGAAAGAGATAAAAAAAAAGATCCACAATTTCACTTCAAGATTCAATTTTTATCATACCAACCAAATCAATGTCCAAAAGGGTCCTAGGAACAACAAAGTAAAAAAGTAAAAGAAGATCAAAATACCCCCTAACAAAAACTCACACACTTGCAAAAAAAAAGGACCGTACAATGGCATGTAGTATGGGTTTAACAAGTCATTGGGATTGAAGTATAGTAAAAAAGTCCAGAACGTTGAGTCAGATAACGATATGGGTTCTATATGTGTCACCAATTGGAAAAGTATGGATAGCCACTACACTATTGGAACTTGAGACAAATTTTATATAGTAAAATACCATTCAACAATTCCCAAAGATTGTTACAGATTTAGCAAAAGGACACGAACCATATTTGTTCTATTAGGACTTTGTCCTTTCTGTTTTTGGCCATGTCAATATGGTCTTTGTTAATATAATAGGGACATAATCTCTAATTATCTCCATCATATCAATTATATTGTAATTAAATCATATAATTAGGATGATTAGATCAATTATTATGATGATCATATTCTTCGAATAACCTAGATTGATTGTGTATAATTGTATATATATTATATACTTGGCATGAAATAAACTCATGTGATTAATTTCCTTCCGTCTTGATAATGACAAATTCTTGGACTTGGTTAAATGTGTGACACAGAATGGTCCTATGATATTTTCATTTATGTGACATCTGTCATTGGCTGCTCTTTATTGCTTGCAAGCAATTCACATAGAAGAATTTTTGGAAGTGTATATGAAAGATGTATAGATTATTTGGGAGAACTATACACACATTTTAATTATGTGGATTGAAAAATGTTTCAGGAAAAAAAAAAGGCAATGAAGTCCTAAGTTTAAGGTTATCAAGTTGAGATGAAAGATGATTAGACCAAGTCCACCGTTCTCTTTGTCACCAAGTGCTACTTTTTAGTTGCAAGGTGTCATGTCTAGAGAATAAGTTATTGTTACCTTATACTCCCTCCCTTTCAATTTATGGATATAGTTTTACTAGACATGAAATTTTTTTTAAAAAAAGTTTTTTTAAAAAAAATTATGGTCTATAATAAACATTATATTTGTGTGACTATAAATCATTTCATTAAAATAAAAAAAAAATTAAGTTAAGTTAGTTTTAAATATTGAATATCATTCTGTTTTAAACAGATAAAAAAAATATCACATAAATTAAAACAGAATATAATTTTGGACGATCTCATCTCATAGAGGCTAGGGACCTTAAAATTTTAGTCAATCGGCTAATTTTTTTTTTACACATATAATCGTAATAATTTAACTTGTACCATCGCCGCAAATTGGATATGTTGGCCTTGGAGGAATCTCTAGAAATAATTAAGGGAAGTGAATTGGAATAATCAGGTAATTAAAGTGAAGTTTACTTTAAGTTTCGCTGCAGCGATGGATTTTTCTGCCACAGTGAGTCCGCTCCAGCGGAGTCAATTCCTCCGGGGCGGATCATTGTTCAGGTGTCCTACATATAATTTTAGGTCAGATATTCTTTCCCAAAATAGTATTTTCTCGAAACCAACGTCGCTCTAGGGTCATTTCATAGCCTTAAGAGCATTTTCCACCTTGAGATAATAAATTCTTTCCCTTTTTGGTTTAAGTTTATGATTCTAAGCTTATTAATGGTGTTTTAACTTATTGTTTGAATTTGGGAAGATAGATTTTGCATATTGTGAGTTTATTGTATGGCTGGTTTTAATAGGTATTTATGGATTGAATGATGTTAATATCATGAGTTAGGAGTGGATTATGTTAGTTTATCATGTTATAAGTCTTAATTTGGTGATAGAAGCATGTTTTCAATTAGGAAAAATATTTAGGGTTTTTCATATGGGCTTTTTTATTATTGTCCAATTGAGGGTTCAAATGTGAATTGATTTTCAATTAATTTAAGGATGTAATTGTCAAGTATGTAATCTTGAGTTTTGTGTAATAAAGTTTGAGTCTTGGTGGCGTGGGACCGAAATGGATATGTAAAGTCAAGCTTATTATTAACTATGTAATACATATGAATAGACTTTGATCATCGCGAGGCAAGAAGGAAGTGTAAGGCTGTATTCGAGACTTGATTTGGTAGCGCTCCCGCCCGGCTTTGAGGTAGGCTACAGTTTAGCTTTTCGAGACTCCGATAGAAGTGCATAATTAATTATAAATATTGAGAGATATTGAGCGTGTTTGGGGGTCCCACTTAGCTGGTTGTGATGAACGGTTGAGTGGATACCGATGTTGAACTGTGAAGATGGGATTTGGGGAACCAGCATTGTGTTGGTTTTGGATGTTGTTTAATTGGGCTTGTCGCCATATGTGGGCTTGTCGCTATGTTTGTTATTGTTTGGTTACTCATCACATATGCTTTTGATTGATATCCCGATTTGACTGGATTTGCTTATGTATTGTTGAATTCTTGAAAGCATGTGTATATCATCTCTATACTTGATTGCATCTCATTATATCATGATATCTTTCCTTGTATTGTCATTGTATTCATACACTCATGGTTCTATGATTTGATGTGAGAGGTATGGATATGTTGTGGTCCAAGAGACCGGAAAGGTAAGAGTAATATGAGATTATGGCACTTGAGATGATATTGATACACGGGGAGTGAAGTTGCACGTCTGCAATATGGTTGAGACTCGAAAATGAGTCATGGGCTCTAGTAAGATTAGTGTATGAAATTCTGGCTGGCTAGTAGCGGTATATGGACTTTGTTGTTCCCCCATGAGTGTACGATCATAATTAAACCTTGAGTACTATATACCATGTTGATAAATGTACCTTGCATATGCATTGCATTTATATCATATATTTTATGACATATCATTGATAAACTGTGATTGAGACTTGATGTTGAGTGATTATGAACATCTTGGTTGGATTTGGGACTTGAAATGATTATTCATGCCACATGATATTTGATATGTTGTTGAACTCTATGAAATATTTTGGTGATTATGTGATATACTTGGTCATTGATATGCTAGTGTAGGATTATTTGGTGTCAACTTGATATTTATCTCTGATTATGTATCTTCAGTCGTTGTCGGCTTATGATGTCTATGTGGGTACGTTGTGTACTCATGCTATAATTGATGTATTCTTTTTATGTAAATTCAGTACCTCACACCTCCGCAGCACCACGTGGCTGAGAGTTCGAGTGGGTGATCCCAGACATTCACGATGAGAATGTTATCTTCAGCATACCCTTGGATACTCTTCTCTATTACTGTCTTTTGTTCCTACTTGAGAGACACTTTTCAGACTATGTATTTCAATTTTGGCCTGCGTGCCTATTTTCAGATTTGATTCATATTTGCTAGTGCTCTTGTATCATAGACTAGATCTATTGAGGGTGTTTGTTGGTGTATCAGACTTATGGTTTATTTTCGCATTTATATTATAAGATCGTGTTTATGGTATTCATATTTCTTCTACTTTTATATATCTTATCATGTTCGGAGGATGATTTGGGATTGGTTCACCTACGTGGTGGGAATGTGTAGGTGACACCACGATTCCCGAAATGGGTCGTGATAAAGTTGATAGAGCCAGAGCAGCAGCACTAGCTCAGGGTGGAGCACAGAGAGCCGATCAGGCTCGTGCTAGATCTATTTGCCCTGAGCCGATTATTGAGCTTCAAAATGATATAATAGAGGATGAAGTGGGAACATCCCAAGATCAACTTGAATTTATTGCTACACAAGTATTTTAGGATATGTTGGTCCGATTGTTGAGTGTTCTAGATGGTTTTGCTCAGACAGGTGTACATCCTACTACTGTGGGTGATTTTCAGACTCGTGTAGGAGGGGGGGGGGGCAGACTCAGACCCCCAAGTTTTGTATGCCTAGTATTCAGCATGCAGTAATGTCAGTGTCACGTATAGATGAGGTTCATGTTCTAGAGTTTGGTCCCTGGCCTATTGGTAGGACAACTATGACCCTCGATGAGCGGAAGATTTGGGAGCACTTTTCAAACATGAAGCCTCCAGAGTTATTTGGTCAGCCTGAGGAGGACGTATATGAGTTTATAGTGAGCAACCATGAGAGGTTGCATACTATGGGTATTGTCGAGACTCATAGAGTTAGTTTTATGGCCCTTCAACTTAGAGGTGACGCGAAATAATGGTGGAGGGCATATGTTGATTGTTTGCCCATAGGGATGCCTCCGTTATCTTGGGTTTGGTTCTACAAAGTGTTTCTTGAGAAGTATGTACCTTTAAGCTTGTGTTTGAGCAAGTGAGATGAGTTTTAGAGGATTGATCAGGGCCATTCTTCAATGACACAGTATGAGACTCGCTTCCATGCCTTAACTGGCTATGCAACGCCGTTGCTTCCTAGTAAAGGCGGAGTGAGTGAGATATTTTGTTAGAGGGTTGACTATTCCACTCCAATTGGCTATACTACAGTTGGTGGCTTCAGATTACCGATGAACGTAGTGGGGTCCAGTCATCGAGGCATTCTCAATCTCCGTATTCAGACCATGATAGATCATTTTCTTCTATCTCTATTCAGCAGTCCTCAATGGCCAGAGCTTGTTATACTTGTGGAGAGGTCGAGCACTTCAGAAGAGATTGCCCAGACAATTTTTGGGTGGCTCTCATACACCTAGGACCCTAGCACAGACATCTAGATATGGTATTCAGACTAGCCGGAGAGGATCTTAGTCGGGCCGTGGTGGCCATGAGCCTGGTCATGGTGGATCCAGTCGGGGATAGATAGAGCTCATTCAGGTTGATGTGGCCAGCAGGGTACTCAATCCGAGGAAGGGCACACTCATTGCAATGCATTCCCTGGTAGGGTTGAGACTGAGGCATCGAACGCAGTCATTATATGTATCATCTCAGTCGATCATCGAGCTGCTACTGTGTTATTTGATCCAGGGTCTACTTTCTCTTATGTATCTGGCTATTTTTTTGCTAAATTAGAGATATGGTGTGATATGTTTGATATTCCTATTCGTGTGTCTACACCAATCGGCGATTATGTGATTGTTGATAGAGTATATCGCATATGTCTAGTTACTTTTATGGGTTATGACACTTGGGTAGATCTGGTTATCTTAGATATGTTGGATTTTAATGTTATATTGGGGATGGATTGGCTGTCACCATATCATGTGATTTTGAACTGTTATTCCAAAACGGTAACGCTAGATATGCATGGTCTATCGAGGTTAGAGTGGAGAGGCGCTCCCAACCCTACTCTTAGGAAAATGATTTCTTATATTCAGGCTAGGAAGTTAGTGGACCGGGGTTGTTTAGCTTATCTTGCGCATATTCAGAATACTAGTGCGGAGTTTCCTTGATTCTGTTCTGGTAGTTAGTGAGTTTGTGAAGGTCTTTCCTTCAGATTTACTGGGTATGCCGCCTGACAGAGATATTGACTTCTGTATTGATCTTGACCCGGGTACTCAACCCATATCTATTCATCCGTACCGTATGGCTCTAGCTGAGTTGAAGAAGCAACTTCAGAATTTGTTGAGTAAGGTCTTTATTCGATCAAGTGTATTTCCATGGGGTGCTCCTGTCTTGTTCGTGA
This sequence comes from Anisodus acutangulus, assembly GCA_029783415.1. Lineage (NCBI taxonomy): Eukaryota > Viridiplantae > Streptophyta > Magnoliopsida > Solanales > Solanaceae > Anisodus > Anisodus acutangulus. The sequence continues at coordinate 61,056,349 of CM056490.1, forward strand.
AGAAGAAGGATGACACTATGTGTATGTGCATTGCTTACATACAGTTGAACAAGGTCACTATCAGAAATAAATATCCAATTTTGCATATCAATGACATGTTCGACCAGCTTCATGGTGCTTTTGTGTTTTCAAAGATTGACTTGAGGTTCGAGTATCACCAATTGAAGATTCGGGCTGAGGATGTGCCTAAGATGGCTTTCTGGACACGTTATGGGCATTATGAGTTTTTGGTGATGTCCTTCGGACTCACTAATGCCCCCACAATATTCATGAATTTGATGAATGGGATATTCAAGCCGTACTTATATTCTTTTGTTATTGTATTTATTGATGACATCTTGGTATATTCGAAAAGTCGGGAGGATCATGAGGAGTACTTGATAGTGGTTCTTGGGATTTTGAAGGAGAAGAAGTTGTATGCTAAGTTCTTGAAATGTGAATTTTGGTTGAGTTCTGTGGCATTCTAGGGGCACGTGGTGTCCAATGATGGGATTCTGGTTGACCCTAATAAGATAAAGGCAGTAAGGGACTGGCTAAGCCAACTTCTGTGATAGAGATTCAGAGTTTTGTGAGTCTTGCTAGCTACTATCGCCAGTTTGTCAAATGATTCTCTTCTATTGCTTCTCATTTGACGCGTTGACTCAAATGAGGTTCATTTCCAGTGGTTTATGAGTGTGAGAAGAGCTTCTAAAAGCTCAAGACTTTATTGACCACATCCCTAATTTTGTCCCTTCCAGCGGAGGGAAAGGACTTTACGGTATATTGTGATGCTTCTAGGATTGGATTTGGGCTGTGTGTTGATGCATGAGGGTAAGGTTATTGCTTATGCATCGATGCAGTTGAAGGTGCATGAGAAAAACTATCATGTTCATGATTTGGAGTTTGTTGTCGTTGTGTTTGCTTTAGAGCTGTCCAGTGGGCTGGGTTGGCCCGATCCCGCTACCCAGCCCGCCCCGCCCCGCCCCGATTCCCCATAAAAAAAATTTGTCGATGTCAGGGTTTGAACTCGGGATGGGGCCTAGGATCGTCCCGCCCATCCCGATCCTGACCCGCCCCATTCCGACCCCGTCCCGTCCCACCCCGCCAGCCCCTTCCCTTTTGCAAAAATAATTGTTGCAACAACGACCAAATTTCAATTTTTGCTGTTGTGCTGCGGCTATAACGGCCATTTTTTGCCCCCACCCCATAAACCCCTCTACCCCTTTAATATTTATTTTTAACCCCTAAGTTAATATATTTACACTTTAACCCAATTTCTCAACTATAAATACTTCATTTCCTCTTTATTTTTCGCACAAATCTTCATACAATATCTCTAATCTCTCAATTTATCTCTCTACAATTCTACATTGTCTATAAATATTATATTTTTTTGCTCATTTATATCAAAGTTAACAAATTGAGAGTGAAGTTGGCAACTAGCTTGAGGATCATCCATCGAGCAAAGTTTCAATTTTCAACCTCGATTACACGTCGACGTTACGTCGGCGTTTGGTACCTTCATTTCTTCTTTAAATTATTATTGCTACTTTATTTTAATTATCACACTTGATTTTATTATCTTTAGTTATTTATTTGCATAATTAAAATGAAAGGATTAAGATGTATGTTTAAGGGTAATTGTGCTTTTTCTAGTAGGGGTAACAAGGGCAAGGGTACTTCTTCTAGTAATCCTATTCCTAGTCCCGATGATTTCTTTGATTTCAGTCATATAGATGAAATTGCTTCTTTATGATATATCATTAGATGATGAGGTAGATGGACCAGACTTTAATTTAGACGATAATCTAGATGACACACCCACTAGTGCACCTCAACCTTAGGCTCAATCTGAGTCTCAAACTGAAATTGGAATGACTTTTATTCCCCCTAGTATGAGTCGAGGCCCCACACAATGAAAATTAAAATTAGCTGCATGTCATTTTTTATAGGGACCAATAAAATCAACTAGCTAGATGTAAAATTTGTAAAAATATTTATAAATTTAAAATCGAAAAATGTCAAGGTGAGACAGGAGATTTATTGAGACATGTACAAAGCGAGCACACAACTAGGTGGAATCAATACCAGGCTAAAAAATTGGGTGTGCCAGCTGAGTCGGGACAAGGTTCACATAATGTCCCCAACCAAGTACATGATCAAATTAACCCGACGACGGGAGAATTTTTTGTCCTGAATATGATAAAAATAAAGATAGGGAAAATATGGCAAAATTAGTTGCGGTGGAGGGTTTACCTTTTTCATTTCCTTCATCTCCTTGTTTTATTCATTACATTCAAGAAACATATAATTTTGATTTTAATGGTTTTCCTAGATCAACTGTTAGAAGGGATGCTTTTAAATTTACAAGTGAATATCAACAATATTTACGTTATGCATTGTATCATTTTAATGGAAAAGTGGCTATCACTTCTGACATAAGCCGTAGTACTAACGGTAATGATTATTTAACCATAAAATGTCATTGGATAGATCAAAATTGGTCTATGCAAAAACGTATTTTAGCATATAGATATATTGATGATAGGCACACTGAAAGTTTTATTGCACAAAATATTAATGAAATTTGTGATTATTATGGAATAAATGATAAAATTATGACTATTATATTAGATAATGCTACTTCAAATGATTATGCTATTAAACTTTTAAAAGTTCGATTAACTCCATGTTTTCCTGATCATTTTCATATAAGATGTGCGTGCCATATTTATAACTTAGTTGTAAAGGATGACCTAATTTTTTTTGAAATCATTCTTGATAAAATATAATTTGCTATAAATTTTATTTTTAAAGGTAATAAAATACAAAGACGCAAAGAGTATAAAAAAAACTTGTCATGATTGTGGATTACCTAATAGAAAAAAATTCAGAAGAAGTTTCGACTAGGTGAAATTCTCTGTATGAGCAACTACTTGTTGCTTACGATTATAGACAACTTATAACTTTATTATTTAACGCCCATAATAAAACTCCAAAGGATATGCTTGTAGATAAATTTTTTAGAACTTCATGGATTTCTAGAGAATATTTTTCAAGCTACTAAAGAATTTTTCGGTATTTATTATCATACTATTTCAAATATGTATTTTATATAGCTCTAATATTTTTGTCACTTAATGAATATATGCAAAAACCAACTTATAAGGCATCTATTGAAAAAATGTTTAAAAAATTTAAAACATATTTTTCTCCTATTCCCACTATTTATATTATTGGTGGGTATTAAATCCAACTATTAAAGTAGACGGTTGTAAAACACTAATAGAAACGATTTATGATTGTATAGAAGTACTTCCAACAGACCCAACTGAAGAACCAACTCACAAACCAACTAAAGAAGAAGTTACGTCTAGCATACACACTAAATGCAAACAAGTATATATGTATTACCAACAACAAAGTGCAAATAATCAATCGGCTTCTGTACCATCTTCTACTACTTCGCTGCAACCTTATAAAAACATGATGTTTCTGCTGCTAGTATTCAAGGCCTTAGAAATAAAATATTTAGTGGTTCAACTTCTTCACAAGTTAGCGAATTTTATGTTTATGTTTTGCAGGGTGTTGTACTGTACGAATTAATTTTCAATGATAAAGGACATGAAGACTTGCTGAAATACTGGAGGCAGAATGAGAATACATTTTCGACACTAGAAAAGATGGCCCGAGATGTGTTGAACATTCAAGCGTCATCAACATTGTCTCAAAACGCTTTTTCTGCTGGAAGATTTCAAATAGGAGAGTACATAAATTCATTGGCGGGAGACGCATTGGAGATTGCAGTTCTATTCAGAGATTGGATTCGAGTAGAGCGTAGAGGGTGCGGTCAATCGGAGATCAATGAAGAAGAAGACAATAACTACAACAAAATCTTATCCGAGGAACAAGAAGAGACGTCGAATAATTTGACCTACAAATTCCAATTCCAACCGAAGATCCTCAAGACATTGTGAGAAAATTAGAAGAAGTATGGTTAACTATGTAATTTTTTTAATTGCAATTTTACTATGTGATTTGCAACTTTTGAACAACACCACAAAGTTGCAATTTTGAAATTGTATTACAAAAAATCATATTTCTATTAAATAATATAAGAGACACAAAAACAACATTGAGATATTTTTATTACACTATCTTGTTCAATTATTGAGTGTTTATATATATTATTTTTTTAAAATTAAGTGGAAAAAACCCCCAAATCCCGATCCCGATCCGACCCGTCCCAACCCGGCCCCTCTACCGGTGGGATATGGGATGAGACGGGACATCTTCCCGTCCCTCTTATCCCGACCCTCCTGGCCCACCGGAACCCGCGTCTTGACCCTCTCCCCTGTCCCGCCGGGTCCCGTCCCATCGAGACCCACCCCAGTCCGCCCCGTTGGACAACCCTAGTTTGCTTTGAAGATCTTGAGGCACTATATTTATGGTGTTTATTGTGACGTGTATACTGATCATCGCAGTCTTCAACACGTATTTAGTTAGAGGGACTTAAATTCTAGGCAGTGTCGGTAGATATAGTTGTTGAAAGATTATGACATGACCATTCTGTATCATCCAGGCAAGGCCAATATGATGGTAGATGCTTTGAGTCGAAAGACAGTTAGTATGAGAAGTTTGGATTGTTTGGTTGTTTCTGAGAGTCCCTTGGCATTAGAGATCCAGACTCTAGCCAACTATTTTGTGAGGCTTGATCTTTCAAATCCGGATAGGATTCTGTCTTTTGTGGATGCGAGGTCATCTCTTTTGGATCAGATTTGGGTGCACCAGTATGATGATGTGGGGTTATGCAAGATTCGAGATAAGGTGATGAGTGGCGAGGCCAAAAAGGCCATAATTGACAGTGATGGCGTTCTGAGGATCAGAGGTAGAGTGTGTGTGCCTCGTGTGGAAGATTTGACTAGATTAATTATGGAGGAGGCCCACAACTCTAGGTATTCGATTCATCCGGGTGCTACTAAGATGTACTGTGATTTGAGGCAACACTACTAGTAGGAAATGATGAAAAGAGACATTGCTGATTTTGTGTCTCGGTGTTAGAATTGCCAGCAGGTCAAGTATGAGCACCAGCGTGCAGGTGGTGTGGCTCCATTCCATAGTGGAAGTGGGAGTGGATCGCTATGGACTTTGTTGTGGGATTGTCCAAGACATTGGACAAGTTTGATGCTATTTGGGTCATTGTTAATAGATTGACCAAGTCCGCGCATTTCATTCCAGTTTAAGTACCATTACTTATGCTATTAGTGTTTTGGGGTATGGCGGGACCCTGTTCCGATATGTTGGTATGTATTTATGACTCTTAGAGGCTTGCAGACATGTGTGCAATATATATTGATATGTCGTGGCCTTGTCGGCCCCTTTTGTTAGTAGAATACTCATATTGTGGCCTTGTCGGCCTTGGCTATCTGTTCATATGTATATATCTTACTAGGACTTTTCTTTGTGCAAGTTATCTTTCAGTCTTATCATATTTGGGTAATTAGAGGTCTTGTAGGCCCAATTTCATATTCAGGGTTCAGATACTATAGTGGTACGCTCAGCCCTTCAGGCACTGGGTGCCGGTCACCCCCCTCCCAAGGCTGGGGTGTGACAATGATACTGTAGTTTAATCCATCACTAATTCATAATAATCAAAGTAATCTAATCCATAAACACCCCTTAAAACAATGATTTAACTCTATTAATCTCATAAGATTTTTTTGCAACTCATCTTCCCCCACTTATAAACACATTATATCACCATTAAAGGACTTATAAACATAAAATGAAATCACAAAGTATGGAATTCTTACCCTAAGGATGAAAACACTCTTACTCTTTAGAAAATACTCTCCTGGCGGCTCTAGGTTCGAGGGTTTCTAATTTGGGAAAAGAATTATGACCTAGGGAATTAAATAGGACACCTGAACCAGCGATTCCGCCCCTGCAGAATCGACTCCGCTGGAGCGGACTCACTTTCGCACAATTCAGCCTCGCTGAGGCAGTGTCACTTGACACCTCGCCTCAGCACCACAACGCACCCGACTCCGCAGAGGTGCACCCGCCCCTGCGGAAGTCCCATCTACTAAGGCGGGTAACTCAACATTTACAAATACCCCACTTCTGCGAGCCAACCTCCCACCGAGGCGGACACGCAAAAGCGGACAACAGTGTTGCCGAGGCGGACACCAAACACCATCAATAATGAAATCAAGCCAAACTTCTATCAAACACCTGAAAGACTCTCGAGACCTTCCGGACACAAACTATACATGCTCGTCTAAGATAAAACATTGCTACGAACTCGCTCGTACCCTCGAATTTCCCATTTAACCAAACTAAGACATACTTTTCTAAAGATCGTCTGGAATAATAAAAAATCTAAATATTACAATTAAAGCCACAAAATACACTGATTGTCTCAGAAAGTGAATCAATGACTCAACTAGGTCATAAATGACCCTCCGGAGCTACTGAAAATGATGGAACCCGAAAATGAACCCATCTACTCAAAAGTCAACCTTGAGTCAAACAATCCAACTCTAAGGTTCTAGTTTTGGATTTTTCATCCGAAACTCATATAAGTAGATCTCGGGATCCGTGCCACCCATCCCCGCGCATCACAAATCCCACATAGAGACCACATGAAGGGTAACATAGACAAATATGAATCTTTAACTAAAAACAACCGAACGAGTTGTTACATATTGTTATCTTTTGAATCTATCCGGTCGCAAAACATGAATTATTGAAAACATTAGGTATGAACATTTCTAGTTGTTTTGTGTTAACCCGAATGAGTTAGGTTATTAATGATTAGGACCACATCGACAATAAATCAGTCTCACCTATTTAATTAAAGTCGTGCATGTGCTCATTTCATAATTTAAGTTAAAATGAAATTAACTTAAGGGCAATTAGGGTTGGGCTGGGTTCCATTTTTAACCCAAAATTAACTCTATGAATGAAACATAGTATACTAATAATAAGAACCATCCAACAAGCCATTAGAAAATTATCCTAATGGACCCTGAAAGCCAAACGGAAAACTCTAACGCCGTCACTTCCGTAACCGGCGATTATGCCGATATTCACCAACAAGATCGACGAAAAATTTGCTGTAATTGTGACCGTCCAGTTAATGTATGTTTATGCAGCATAATCCCATCAAAACCAATCGTTACTGTTAATACTCGAATTATAATACTTCACCACCCACACGAGCAACGACATAAGCTCGCTACGGTTCCTGTTCTATCCAAATGCCTCGGGAATTGCGACGTTATTGTTGGACGGAGATTACGTTACGGTGATTCGAACGTTCTGGATTCTCTCCATGATTATGCTCTTCGTAACCCTTATTTCACCACTAGAACTATTTATCTCTTTCCTGGTATGAACTACTCCGTCCCAATTTATGTGACCTTTAAAATGTCCAATTTACCCTTAATAAGATGAATTTTAATTTATAGGAAGTTGTGAAGGTTGAGAATTAGGATAAAAAACTAGTATTAGAATTAGTAGTACCTTTCTGGCTGGCCCAGTATTATTTTCGTCATTTTCTTGTATTTTATTTTAGCATTGGCATATCTCTTATTCTTAGTTTTCTATGATATTTGTTGTCCTTTCTGCTTTAGTTTTCTTTCTATTATGACCTGAACTGAGGTCTATCGAAAACAATATTTCTATCTGCCAAGTTAGTCTGCATATATTCACAGACCTCACTTCGTGTTATTACACTGGGTATGTCCGCTTAAAAAAGAATACTCTATAATTTCAAGTTTACAAATGGCATGTTTAAGTCACGAGATTAAGAGCCTGTTCGGATCGACTTATTTTAAGTGCTTTTAAACACTTTTATAGTGTTTGAGTAAAATAAAAAAATATTTTTAATCACTCGTTTTTAAGCCAAAATAACAAAAATAAGTCAAAAGTCATAACCTAGAATTCTTATGTGTCAAAAGTCACAAGTCCATCCAAACGGGCTCTAAATGGCATTTTTGTACATTCTGTGTTTCTTTAATTGTTTAAGACCACAAGATTCAAAAGTCTCACTTTGTTTCTTAAACTTCGTGTCCAGTCAAACTAAGACACTTAAATTGGGACACAGAGGGAGTCCTTATTAAGTACCTCATGCAGTTCCTTATGTGCTTAAATTGATAGAGCTGGTTGAGGGCAAGTATGTATGTTAAGAAAAATTTACTAATTTAGCTAAAGACTATTTTTAAAATTTTGTTTCTGATGATAATTGTTGAGAATTTAGGCCTAATGTTGGTACGGTACATTCGTTGGGATTAATCTGTCTTAAAAGACGAATTATAGTATTGGAATGAAATGGGTCCAAATTGAGCAGAATAGTTATTGTGGATTCATATAGCTAGCTGGAACTAGTTGGGATTGAGGTGTTGTTGTCTGTTGATAAGTTGAGAATAGTGTATTCCTATATCTAGCTGAATTCTACGTATCTGTTTGTGTGGGCCGACAGCTATGTGTTGACAAAAAGATTGATTTTTTTTTATAAATGTGGTGTTCGGGCCAGATTGATATTTGGAAGAAAAGAAACAGAAAATGTTCCCACATTTAGAAGACGATTCACTACTTAGCAGACGAGAAAACAAGAAAGAGAATTACTTTACTAGAAGGTAAAGGGAAAGTCATAAATCATAGGTCAGTGCTTATGGGAAATCCAGTGCTTTTAATCCGTATTATTATATTTGGGTTCTCTATGTACAGAGGTAATGATACCTGGAAGAATGAGAAGGATGTTACTGAAAATAAGCATCTTGAGGACAGAAGCTTTTGTTCTCCATGTAGGTAGAGAATATTAGGATTCTGGAAGTATGATCCTCGATGAGATTTGGGTGAGCTTAGTGGAGTTGATATACCTTAATTAAAAAAGCGTAGACTTTAGGTTTTCACTTGGATTCGAGTTATCTTTTTGATTTACTCCTCAATTATATAATCGTCTTTTTGTATTTACAGTTATGTTTTTTTCCCATTACATGTATATGTTTTAACTGTTTTCTTCATTTGCACTTTTATTCACTGAAGCTCACCCCTCAACTGCACTTTTCTCTTAAAGATCCAGTACACTTAAGTGCTTTCCTGTGCTTTTCCCTTTCGACAATAATGCCCAAAAAAAAATCTTAAAAGAGAAGAAGATACTTAATTTGGTCATATATTTAAGCTTAAACACGACTAATTGTTTATATGTTGGCGTATCACAAGACCAAACTGTCTATCTAGGGATAGAACTCAATCATCCTTGGACAAAATTTATTTTAACTGTTTATCTGGATCCTCATGGTATAATTACTCAATCACGTCAAATGAAAATAATTGGTTGATGACCGCGAAAAGAAATTGGATTCCATTAGAAGACAGTTTTTATGGGATGGAAATGCAAACAAAAGGAAAACTCATTTGGTAAAGTGGCAAGTGGTTATTGGAGATAAGAAGTCAGGGGGTTTAGGTGTGAGGAACCTGAAGATGCACAACAGAAGCTTACTTTTTAAATGGCTATGGAGATATAGTAGGGGGAGTGAGGAAATTTGGCAAAAAATGTTAGATGCTATATATGGTGAGAAGGAGGGATGAGATCTTACAACATACAAGGCTGGAGGTTGGTAATGGTGCTAGAATTAAATTCTGGACAGATACTTGGAGTGGAGATGAAAATTTCAAGAGCAAATTTCCAGATTTGTTTAGATGTGCTTTGAATAAAGAGGGTCACATTATAGATTTCTATCCAAACTCAGGATGACATATTATTTTCAGGAGGAACTTGAATGACTGGGAAGTGGAGAGTTTCTGTCAACTGATGCAACAACTGAACACATGCTTAATTGATCGAGACAAAGCAGACACATTAGTTTGGATCAATAGCAGGGATAAATTATTCAGTCAAAAATTGTTATAAAATGTTTTTACAGCAGAATAATCAGGGGATTCCTAACTGGCCCTGGAAAATGATTTGGAAAACTAGGCACCTACGAAAGCAGCCTGCTTTGGTTGGTTAGCAGCCAGTGATGCTTGTTTAACACAAAATAACCTGCAAAGGAGAGGCTATTCCATGTGCAGCAGATGTTTTTTTTGTAATAGGGAGCAGGAGACAGTTGAGCATTTGTTCCTACATTGCGATTTCTCAAGACAATGCTGGGAATTGTTTCTGAACATTATGGGCGTGTCTCTGGTTATACCACAGAAGATCAACAATCTGTTGGAAGTTTGGCAAGCTCAGAGTTAAAAGAAGTGTGAAAAAAGATATGGAGGACTATTCCCATTTGCATAATATGGACTGTTTGGCTGGAAAGGAACAAGACATGCTTTGAGAGGAAAAGACTCCAGATTGCTAGAGTTAAAAACAAATGTATCAAAAACTTGTTCTTTTGGTGTTATAGCAGTACTCTAGATAGGAGGGACCAATATTTGGATTTTTTGGATCTTTTAGGGGGGAGAATGTAGTATGATTGTGGAGATGTTGTAGCTTCGTCTTGTACTTGGTCCTGTACCATCTTGGTACCATATTAATAAAAACTTTTACCTATCAAAAAAAAAATTATATACACCAATCCTTGGGGTGGCACTCTCCCTCAAATCTGCAGGATGCACGCCGCCAAGAGAAACAATATTCTTCCTTTCCTTTATTTCTCTCTGATCTTTTTTCTCTGGTTGTTGAACTAATGGGAAAAAAATTATGTGGTCGTGGCTCTTGCAGGTTCTGATACATCACCTTCTCAGGATATCAACCATTGGAAATCCTCTAAACATTCTGTGGAGACGAGTAATTATGTCTTGATTGCTTTTGATGGAACTTGGAAGCATGCTCGAGAGATGATGCGTGCAAGCTTATCATTTTTGTCCAAGTTTGCAGTTCAGGTTCACTTAGACTATGATGTTGGCAATGACGGCAGGTCGATCTTCAATTCCGATTTAATTCTTAGGAAGGAACCATTCAGTGGGTGCATGAGTACCATGGAGGCAATAGCGCATTGCTTACGGATCCTTGAGCCTAATGGAATTGATATAGAATCAAGTTTGATAGAGGTTTTAAGAAGTATGGTTAAATTTCAGGCTTCTTTCCTCAAGCCTATGAAGCTTAGGCCAAAGTTGATAAAAGCAGGACGAGAGGGAAAAGTATGATTGTTCCGTTCCATTTTCTTTGTGTTTTTGAAGCAACATTTACCAGAAGGATAGCCTCAAAGCTCTGTTGGATATCACGCCATCCAGCCTCTTACTTGGTACTTGTCCAAATTCCACTGGTTTCAACTTTCAATTCATGTATACCACTGATGTTTTTAGTAGGAAATTCTATATCCCATTCTCCTAGTTCCTCTGAATATCTTGACATGATACTTCAAGGCTTATGTCGCATAATATGTCTAGATCCTTCCTTATCAAAAAGAAAAATCTTAGATCCTTTGATATGTCAATGCTGTTGTGCTGAAAATCTTTTATGGTTTGGAATATATGTTTGTCTCTTGAGTTTTTGGATCTATATAGATGTTACAATATAACGGGCTATGGGTTATATACTTAGTTGGCTATTGAAGATTGGTTTTCGAAATCAGTAAGTAGCAAATTTAAGTGTTGTGAAGCCAAATTTTTGCAAATTTTTATTAGTGCTCTGGGGGAGCAATTGCTATGAATTACGATCTCACTCTTCCTGCTGCGATTCACTATATAGGTATCACGATTGAGTATTAGGTGTGGCGACGAGGTGCTTTGATGAGATTATCTAAATTCTTCAGTTGCTGGAAACCTTGTCAGGCGGTGCTTTGATGGGTTGGGGTATATGGCAGTAACCTGCTTATGCTGAACCAATTGAAGCTTGAGACTTGACCAAGCACGTTCAAGATTGTAACATGTTGAGCTCCTTACTGTATCTCATAGTAATGTGAAATCAATAATCGTCATTTGTCATTTTACCAATTTTATAGAGATTGCCATAAAATGTTTGGGATATGGAAATTCTTTTGAAAGTTTTCATGATCAGTATGTTCATTATATGCTATTCACATATGGAAAGTCGCCTGGTCTTGAAGGGGTTAAATACTTTGGTAGTACCACATGATTATGCAGCAGCTGGCCTTCGGACTTCAATGGTGTCCAGGTTCAGGTCAAATTTCTGTAATGTAGTCAGCCTAGGAAATCTGAAGTTGTGGCTTTGATTCCTTGGATGAGCACTTGGATACATGCTAAGGAACTTACTTGCCTAGTTGTCTTGTATTGTATATTCAGGTTCTTGGCTGATGATCTTCTGTTTGGACATGGCCAAGTTCAGCCTGAAGAACTAAATCGCTGTCAAATCTTTGAAGTTTTTACTTTATCTGCTTCAAATTGGGCAAAGGATGTATATAAGATCCATGAAATTGTCTTCACACGAACTTTAAAGTTAGTTTTCTAAGTACTTTTTAGTTTGAAGAATGTTATTCGTTTAAGTAGTGGTGGTGTATTATTGTTTAATCGTTTGCTTCGATTCAACGGTGTTAGTTTTAGGCAGACGCAGCGCCAGTGGCTGAATTTTGCCTGTCTGTCTCAATGTTTCTGGCGATCTCCCATCAGCATAAGAACACTTGTCTCTATCCATACAACAAAAACAACATATTCGGTGTAATACATGTTTACATTAAATCGTTTTCTCTCAACTGTAAGAGGAGTACTAGTGACAAATTGAGACACTAGTATCCACGATGAATATAAATTTATATCAAACACATTATGTCTATATTAATCTGTTAAGTAAGCAACTCGCATATTTTCTCTAAAACAACTCAAATCTATTAAAATTTTAGCTAGCTTCATGTAGATTAAGTGATTAGTTAGAAAGGTCAATATAAAACACTTGCAAATTCGAAGACAAAAAATTGTTCCCATCTATCCATACTTTGGCGGACAAGTTTACTTGTATCTGTGTTGGTGAGAGGTAGCCAGAAATGGATTTAGGATTTAACGTTTATGAATTCCTACAGTAATCTCAAATTAATTTGCAATAACAACTAGGTTTACAATCGAATCTTTATCAGTGGATTTTTCAATACATATATAGGCTGGGGCGGAACTAGTAAGGGCCGAGAGGTTCATCAGAACCCCCTTCGGCGAAAAATTATACTGTATATACAAGGTTAAAATTATTTTTTATGTATATTTACTAGATATTGAACCCCATTAGTTTCTTCGTGTGTTTACTTCTTTGTATTTTTGAATCCCCTTAATAAAAATTCTGGCTTCGTCACTGTATATAAGTATAAGTAAAAGCTATCGGACTCCCGTGAACTCGTAGGTAACGATATCCGTTGAATTAGTCGAGGTGCGTGCAAACTGACCGTTAGTGGGAGGTACTAGATATCCAGTATAATTAGTCGAGTAGCACACAAGCTGACTGGAACACCCGAATTGTATAACTAAATTAAAAAAGAAATCAACACTTACATTTGAGCTATTTTGATGTCATGATAATTGCATGGATATAAATAGTTTGATCCGAAGAAAACGAAAAGGAACGGGGAAACAATACATAAGAAGGAGAAGTTGTCTCAATCAAACGGTTGGGCGCTCTGTATTCTCATTTTTAACTGCCTTCCTCATCTCCATCATCATTGTTTCTCTCTCTATAGACTGTATGCCTAGAAATATATTCTACATTGCATCATCATAATCTTAATTGAAGAATTATCAAATCTGAAAGAGCTACAAGGGTCGACAGAGGAAGAAAATGGCTGAATTTTTCGACGTCTTGTAGGAAATTCTGCAGAAAGATCACAAGGAGCTAGGAGGTGCGTTCATCAGCTGTGATGTGATTGTCTACGTACGGATCTCTTGTTGGTCGGATGTGAAATTAGTTTCTCCATTTTAGTTACACATTATTGTCAACATATTTAATACTCAGAAATATCATCAAAATTTATTTCATCATACACCTTGTCCCATTAGAATGTCACATTGTGGAAAATAATTCAAAAAATGGTGTCTCGAGGTAAAACTTTTTCTACAGGTGACAGGTATATGAATATGAGTGGCTATGACAAGAGGCTTTCATGCCTAGCATATGTTATGCAACCCCTGTGTTTAAATTTTGAAATGTGTTCTTGAATTTGACATTACGTTGAGATTTGCTATTCCTTTTTTTTTCCTGATGCTATGTTATGATAAAGAGTTTAACTTTTTGTACGATGTTTGGATTGTTCTCTCATCTCTGCGCCTTGCAGACGCGTTACAGGTAAATGTGCCATAGATTTATTAGCTTTTAGGGAGGAGAGGTACATCTCAAGTTAGAAATATTTGATTCCTAACAGTGATGAGCTCTCATGCAGTTCAGTTAAGAAGCATGAGAAGTTACTGAGATGACAAGCTTCTTTACCCTGCTTGATCCTTCATCTAGTATACCTTCTTGCTCGGTATCCGAGGCCTATATCTTTCTTTGTTTGACAAGTTGTTGAAGAAATTGATAATTGGAAGGGCAGCAATGTTGTGGCTGATGGTTATTTATGAATGGCATGAATTGCTACAGAGGACTATACAATATTTAATCATCATCATCAGGAAATGAAGCAATAGTCCACTTATCGACTAACTGCTAAATAAAGCCTTAAATTGCATGCTACTAATACGATGTCAAAATTTTCCTTCTTCGTGAAGATTTATGCGACTTATGTGCTGTGTTACGATGGATGTTAACGAAGTCCATAATTTGCTGCACGGGTCATAATGGAATAATTTTCCACTTTCTCGTGTTTCTTTTGTCTGTGCAGTTGCTTTATTTGGAAGTTTGAGCTGAAGTTTGGAGCTTCAACATTCCAGCTCTTTCGTTTTTGGAAGAAGCTGTAACAGGAACCATTTTGCACAATGTCTATCTCTGTGAAAGATTTGGAACCTGCATTTCAGGGTGCGGGCCAGAAACCGTATCCTTGGTTCCGATAATTCGACTATTTTGATATTTCATGACTTCATGTTTCTGATTAAGTGAAGGGAATTTTAAATGAGCATATAGCAGTAATTGTGATCCTATTAGTCTGTTTTTGTTTCCATGTTAATTGTTTCTACTGCAGAACTTCCCGGGTGAAATTTCATAAAATTTTAACTTAACTCTATTTAGAGGAACTGAAATTTGGAGAATTGAGAATTTCCAACCAGTTCCTGTGCCAAAATCTGAACATGGTAAATTCTACTCGGGTGATTCGTACATCGTCTTGCAGGTACATATTAACCAAAAAGCTTTCTCTTATTTTCTGTTTATCGTGAAAGTTCTTTGCTTGTTGAATTTCATTCAAGTGTTTTGACAACAATTCTGCTTCTATCTCATGTCCGCCTATGATTGCAGACGACTTATGGCAGAGGAGGTGCTTATTGGCATGATATACACTTCTGGCTTGGAAAGGATACTAGTCAGGTATGAATCATTTAGTAGTCTTAGCAGTAGCTCAACCATATTGTTCCTTTTTTTCATTTTCTAGATGTTTGGATACTATGCTAGGATGAAGCAGGAACTGCAGCTATCAAAACAGTTGATCTTGATGCAATTCTTGGAGGGCGAGCAGTACAGCATAGGGAAATCCAAGGTCATGAATCGGACAAGTTCTTGTCATACTTTAAGCCGTGCATCATACCATTAGAAGGAGGTGTTGCATCTGGATTCAAGAAACCAGAGGAGGAAGTATTTGAAACGAGGTTGTATATCTGCAAGGGTAAACGAGTTGTCAGGATGAAGCAGGTACAGAAGCATAAGAAATTTACCGCATGAGCTCATTTTGGAAATATGTATCTTCTTCAGCTGTGATTGAAGATAATATTGAACTTAGATTTTTCTCAGGTCCCTTTTTCTCGGTCATCGCTAAATCACGATGACGTGTTCATTCTAGACACTGAAGACAAAATATATCAGTTTAATGGTGCAAATTCCAATATCCAGGAGAGGGCCAAAGCATTAGAAGTTATTCAGTTATTGAAGGAGAAGTATCATGATGGGGTGTGTGATGTTGCAATTATTGGTAAGCCGAAGCCACAGAGTAAAATACAAGAAGTGTGAAATTCACTTACTTTTGTTGTTCCTGCTATCAGTCATACAGTACTTGAAAACTAGGATCGGTACATCTCAGAGTAATAGGAGTATGATTTGCCGGACATTGATTGATACCATGTTTAACCATTCTATGGATATGTAAGATTCATGAACAAAAAATTCTAGGGATTTGTATGTATCTTGTGATGCCTCAAATAGTTCGATCGAAAATTTTTGTTCAACTATAATGAGGAAAGAGAATTTTTTACAATGAATGCATATTAGTGTGGGAAGTTATATGAGTCAACTGAAATATTGTTCAGAATTATTTGCACTTAGGCAATAGCTTTATTAACTAAAATAAGGAACACACTATTTTTTAAATTGAATGTTATGAAATTGGAAGAAGATCTATCTAAATTGTTGTTATCATCCATGTGAGTAATGCTATGGACAGAATTGTTATGTATAATTATGTGATGTGTGATATCAATTGAAGTAACTCCTTTTGATGCTTCCCTAACATTATTAAAAATGTCTATTGCATACCCCAGATGATGGGAATCTACAAGCTGAGTCAGATTCTGGATCGTTTTGGGTTCTCTTTGGTGGATTTGCTCCAATTAGCAAAAAGGTTGCTACCGAAGATGATATTGTTCCTGAGAGAACTACAGCTAAACTTTATAGGTAATGTTGAATCCTTTAACATTGTTCCGAAGTTAGTAAAACAGGTATATACCTATTAACAAAAGAATCAGTTACATACTCCTTTACGTTAATTCAGTTTATGTTGATCAACTTTTTATTTCTTAACTGACTCATGGCTGTTCTGGTTACATCCACATTGAGTTAGAGAAGTATTTTTGTTCTTTTTTACCAGTAATCACTAGTGTCAAGCAGTATCTCTTGTTTATGACATTCGATATCAAAGTTATCTTGACATCCTTAGAGACCCAGTATTATTGGTGCTGAAGTTGAATTATTTCCTCTTTTGCAGCATTATTGTTGGCCAGGTCAATCCTTTGGATGGTGAACTTACAAATTCCATCTTGGAAAATGATAAATGCTATATTTTGGATTGTGGTTCTGAGGTTTTCACTTGGGTAGGCCGTCATACTCAACTGGAGGAGAGGAAAAGTACCATTCAAGCAGCAGAGGTAGACTGTTAGCTGTTCATCCGTGTTCTTGTGTGGTATGATTTCTCATATCTGAATGACTCAATAATTCCCAGGAATATATTGCCAATCAAAATAGACCTAAGTCAATGCGTATAACCCGGCTTATTCAAGGCTATGAGACACATTCATTTAAGTCCAATTTCGACTCTTGGCCATCAGGATCAGCACCTGCCCCTGAGGACGGACGAGGAAAAGTAGCAGGTGGATTTATTACAAGCTTGTGAAGAATTTGTGCGTCACTGGTTTGAATTAGTTTTAACTTTGTCCATGTTGCATCCTTTCAGCTTTGGTGAAGCAACAAGGTGCTGCCGTCAAAGTTGCTAGCAAAAGTACTCCTGTCCAAGAGGAAGTTCCCCCTTTGCTTGAAGGAGGTGGAAAGATAGAGGTCCGATCATTAGAATGTTCTCCATGGCATAGTAATTTCTCTGCTGATTTAGCCAGCTCGTTCTTCACTGAAAATGTTAAATTTTGTTAGGTTTGGCACATCGATGGCAGTGCAAAGACTCTGATACTCAAAGAAGACATTGGTAAATTCTACAGTGGAGATTGCTACATAGTTCTCTACACATGCCATTCTCATGAAAGGAAAGAAGATTATTACTTATGCTGGTGGATTGGAAAGGATAGCATCGAGGTACGGATGTCCTTGCATATAAGGGCCCCATACATCTTTATGAAAAATTTCTGTCATTGCATTGGAATAGTGACAAGGAATAAACTATCATTCTTGTTCAATTCATGAATTGAATCATTGTGTGGATTCAGGAGGATCAAGAGATGGCTGTACAATTGGCCAGCACAATGTGCAATTCACTTAAAGGGAGACCTGTGCTGGTATTATTTTTTCCTCTTACTGTTTCTCAGTCAAAAACTCAAAATGAGGTTTTAATGCGACATTTATGTTATCCAGGGTCGGGTATACCAAGGGAAAGAACCACCACAATTTGTTGCAATATTCCAGCCCATGCTGGTCCTTAAGGTACCTCTCCATATATCATGATAGAGGCTATTGATGTTGTTTGAACATATAGAATAACCATGACTGGGTTCTTTCTTTTTTCAGGGTGGATTAAGCTCTGGCTATAAAAATTATATTGAAGAAAATGGCTTGAATGATGAAACCTATGCTTCTGATACTGTTGCCCTTATAAGGATATCTGGAACTTCTAGTCATAGCAACAAAGCAATTCAAGTCGATGTTGTATGCTTATTGACCCTTTTAAGTTTTTCCTTGTTTGGGCTATTAAGTGGTCTATGGCTGATAATCTTGTTCTTGTTCCGCACTATGTCTCCTTATTTACTCTTGCTGTAAAAGCTACTTTATCAGACCCTTCTTGTCGTCACTTGGACATGTTCTCAAACTATGTCTAGAAAGATAAGTAGCTTGCGTTCTATATTGATAGAATCTTTCTTGCTAATATACCTGTTCTGAATAGTCTCCATGTATCAGAAAGTTGTTTTCTTGGATTACGTAAACATCTGTCCAGGGAGGTACTTTAGGATTCTTTTTTATATATGTTGAAGCTGTCTTTATTTGTATGCTTTCTTTTCATACTAATGCATGCTCATTGAGAGAAAGCGATTTTAGTGATCTAAATGACAGTCTAATAGAAATGAAAATGCCACACTTCTCATTGAAAATTTATGTTAACTTTGTTCTTATGTACACTTATCATTGAAAATTTATGTTAACTCTGTACTGTCACGCTAAAGTTTAAGTTGCTGTTGTCATTATGTCCAAAGCTAAACTGTGTTGTAAACTAGCCAATAAAATTTTACGACCTGGACTCTGACAGGCGGCAACTTCACTGAACACCTATGAGTGTCTTCTTCTGCAATCTAGCTCTTCAGTATTCATTTGGCATGGAAAGCAGAGTACTCATGAGCAGCAGCAGTTAGCAGCAAAGGTTGTGGAATTCTTGAAGGTGAGCCTTCTCTTGAAATAGAAAAATGTTTTTCTTTGTCATTGTTTTCTTTCCAATTAGAAGTGCTTGATCTTTTTAAGTAGATTAGTACTGGGTGCTCATGATTTCACTTGGACACATGTGTGAAGTCTTAGAGAACTTTAATTCATGAAATCTCTTCCTGGATACGGAATACAATTAGAAGAACAATTTACATAGTACGAGTCTTTTAAGAAAAAAGCCCGAATTTTCTTTCCATATTGTGATAAGAATAGAGCCTAGGAAGTAAGATATATATGGTTTTTCTAGCCTATAGCATACTAGAACAGGTTGCTTTTATTGATTTCTTTAATAAGCGGTTAGTGGAGGTATCGCCTGCACATTCACATCTTTGGTAAAATTGTGAAAAGAATATGTCCAACTAGCATACCCTGTGTTTGTCCTAGTTTATGCTGCATTAGATTACCTTTTTTTGGTTTGTCTTATTCACGAGCTCAGCCAGGAGCGACTGTAAAACACACTAAGGAAGGAACGGAGAGCTCAAATTTTTGGAATGGTCTTGGAGAAAAACGAGATTATACCAGCAATAAATTAGCTCCTGAAGCCACCAGGGAACCTCACTTGTTTTCTTATTCTGTTAATAAAGGTGCATCCTCATCCTTTAATGTGGACATATATATTCTTTGCATTGAGAAAAAACAATCCCTGCTAACTGTCTTTCTCAAATGATTTCATGCTAACTCGTGGATGTCCAGGAAAATTTGAGGTAATATCCTAGAGAATTTAGTGAAAACCTATCAATTGCTTTATTTGTACCAAACATGTTAATATTTTCTATTCAAATGACAGATTGAAGAAATCTACAACTTTTCTCAAGATGATTTGTTGACTGAGGACGTCATGCTTCTCGACACACATGCTGAAGTGTTTGTTTGGGTTGGTCAATCAGCAGACTCCAACGAAAAGCAAAGTGCTTTCAAAACTGGACAGGTAATACTCAGTGTCCTATGTATCTCATATCTTGAAAGTACTTGTCCATTTTCATTTATGCTCAAGTAACCGAAGAAGTTGATCACAGGAATATGTAAAACTGGCTGCATCTTTGGAAGGGTTATCCTCTGATGTTCCATTGTATAAAGTCACAGAAGGAAATGAGCCATGCTTCTTTACAACATTTTTCTCGTGGGATCCTGTAAAAGCTACCGTAAGTGACTAAAGTTCTCTCTCTTGTTATGAGATTTTCTGGTTTTTAATTTTGGTATCAAACTTGCAGACGAGATGTAGACTGAATACAAAAGTTGCATTTTTCATTTCTTTAAAAAAAATGGATGCCTGGAAAATATGTGAGAGATTATAAAAAGTAGAAAACACTAGAGAAATATTGAATCAATAATAAGTGAAAATCATTAGTCGTTTCAGAAGCTTTTTCATAAAGTTGATATTGAGAAAAGTGAAAGTTCAAAAGTTATGATTTTTTTTTATGCTGCTACTATATGCGAAACGAAAGAGAAATATGACGTCTCATATCACTTCTCTCATGGATGTAGTAATGGAAAAATCCAATATCTAACACAAATGCAGAAAATTATTTCCTTTGGATCTTTCCCTATATGTATTTTGTTAGTAACGATCACTAGGAAGAAGCATGAATTATAAATTATGAGAAGGAAAAAACTTTGGTCGGACAGGCAGCATAAGGCCGCCAACTGGTAGTTGGAGGCTATTTATATCTCTATCAATATTGTAAGTTCTAATACCATGTCAAAAAAGAGAAACTCTTGCTGAAAATGATGGTTAACCACAGACGAGAGGGCCCCTTCTGTAAATGTTTTGAGTTGTATGGAATAAGGAAAATTTCCTAGTTCTTGTGCTTCTAGATTATTATGATATAACAATTTGCTTTCCTTTTACAACTGATTAAAATTTCCTAGTTCTCTATTATTGTGTTGACAAATGATTAAAGTTGTAAGTTACATTATGAAACTTGGTATTTTACTGGACTTCTAATCAATTATCTCAGTGTTTTTTTCTCAACTTCTGTACAATCTTCACTCTCACTTACCTGTTTAACCAGGCACATGGAAACTCATTCCAAAAGAAGGTTATGATACTCTTTGGGTTTGGTCATGCTTCAGAGGTAAATCTTTCCTTCTGTGTTATTTTTTATGCCTCTTTGGGAATCGTTTTGTATTACTATAATCTCAAATTATCTAAGTTCCATAAATCACACAATTAGTTACTATTTGTTTGGACAAATCTAAGGTTTTATGTGATTATTCCTACTTCCAATCTAAGCCGGCTATACAAGAAACCCCTTTTAAAAAATTTAATTCCCTTTTCAATTAGCTAGCCTATAGCATTCCCATAGTTTCATAATGCTATATCGCTGCTTAGAGACCATTAAGGCTAGTAAAAGGGGCAAATAGTATGATAAGTCTTCAGTAATTAACTTTTAGATTTCCAATTAAGAACAATATTATTTCCGAAAGAAAAATGCACAAGAATGATAATTGTTTTCCATGTCATGTATTAATTGTTTGACAGTTGCTTTTCGTATCATCAACAGAATTTCATAATACAAAACTTAATTAGGTATTCAGAAAGTTTCCTTAGATGTGCTATAGACCTTCTGCTCTATATTTCAGAATCATAGAACAAATCAAGATGGGCCAACCCAAAGAGCCTCAGCCTTAGCTGCTTTAAACTCCGCATTTAGTTCATCATCTACTGCAAAAGCTTGTTCTGTGCCAAAGCCTACAGGAGCAAGTCAGAGTTCACAAAGAGCAGCTGCAGTAGCTGCATTGTCTACTGTTCTTACTGCTGAGATGAAGCAGTCAACTTCGCGCGGATCTTCTCTCCAATCAAGTAGAAGTCCATCAATTAGCCCCCCTGGTACGAATTTTTTCTGGCATTTTATGCTATTTTTATTTCTAGATCCACTCTCCCCCTTTTCCAGTATTATCTTGTGAACTCTTATGATTATCAAGAAATCTTGTGTTTACTTGGAAGCGTCTTACGCGTAACTTTTTAATTCAGACGTACAAGCTTAGGTTATTACGCGTTTGCGTCTGTCTGTCTATGAATGTCGTATGTTTATTTTTTCTATATTTTTTGTTCTTGAAGTCTTAGTATAAGAGTTGCGCAAGGGGGTTCATCCGCATCCCCATCCCTGAAAAATCACAGTGTATATATATAGTCAATTTTTTTATGTATATTTAGTAGATGTTGAACCCCTTGGTGAAAATCCTACCTCCGCTACTGCAGTTAATAATTACTTAAATTGAATATTGGTGCCAGAGTTTGAAGTGAATCAATATAGTGAAACACTTGACATTGATGGCTTCTACGTTGCGCATTTTGATGTTTTTTCAGGTGGAGCAAAGAATGCCCAGTTTAAAGAATCCGAAGAACCTTCAGAACATCAGGAGAGCGAGGTAGTTGATCCTGCAGAGACTAATGAGGAGGACTCAGAACTGAAACCACCAGAAGAGGTATTCAGTTATGAGCAACTGAAGGCTAAATCTGAGAATCCTGCCGCTGGCATTGATACTAAACGGAGAGAGGTTTGTGGCTCAAGCATTGTTCATATTTCTATATTTTGATGAAAGTATATTCTTTTTGTCATCTCTAATGATAAACTTTTTCCAGGCTTATCTTTTGGACGAGGAATTTGAATCTGTACTCGGAATGACAAAAGAAGCATTCTACAAGATGCCTAAATGGAAGCAAGATGTTCACAAAAAGAAGGTCGATCTCTTTTAGTACCTGAACTAGAATTCACTCTCCTTTTCTATCAAATTCTGCATACACCATTTTTTTACGCGATATTTCGCCAGAGCAACCTACGTCTCGGTACATGATGCCTGGATATACATACATAAAGCTTTTTGCTCTGTGCTTCCCACAATCACCCAAGTTCTTGGTGGTTTTTCTTTCATCATGGCAGTGCAAAGAGTGATCTTCTTTCAACTCCCTTTTTTGCTTATCTGTCACACTTTTAGAGGCAGATCTAAGGTGAGTTGTGGGGTTAACCGAATACGTTGCTTTCAACTCGAACTAGGTATACATATGAAAAAGAATTAGAATGTATGCGTATAATAACGTATAATAAGATATGACTCATTCTGAACGTGGATTCGCCTTTGCAAGCTTCCGAGGTTGTACTTAAAAGTGCCCAGACTAATTCTTTTACTTACTAAATATGTATCTCAAATTTTCCTGTCATTTGTCTTAACTAATTAAAGGGTGTATACATTCATTATCTTTATTGTAACTGAGTTGATACTTGAAAGATTTTTCTAGTTAATTGAGTGCTTGGCGCTAATGTGTCAAATGACACTTGCAGATGTAGTGTCATTTAAAACTTGTTTCAGTCTTTTCGTTTTACCTTGATGATAATTTATAGTCATACAAATATATATGACTTGTTTAATAGTATAAACTTTAAAAGTCTTCATTTCTTTCTTAAATTCCGTGTCCAGTTAATTACCGCCGCATAAAGTGGGACGGAGGAAGTAAACTTGAAATCCAAAACGAATACCTCAAAATAAAAAATAAAACCATTTTTGGCAAATTTGAAGGAAAAATTGGAGTTTCCCCGGCAACACAAAAACCATTTGAATATTGTAAAGAGATCTATGAGTTGAGTGTTAAGATTTACCCCTCCATTAATTTCAATAATGCTATTAATAAATAGTGGTCAACTATTTGTAATGTTTAAAACATGAGTTAGGTTTGTCCTGAGCTTTTATTTTGAATACAAAACGTAAACAAAGGGGGAAATGCATATATTATGTGCATGAATTTAATCATTAAGATGTAATATGAAAATGGTTTGCGTATAAAATGATTATTCTTTTCTGCATCTCAACATCTGAATATCTTAAAATAAAGTATTTATATCGTTCGAAGAAAGGTCAATCATTAGTTGTTGAAGTATCCCGTATCTATTGCGTCAATCTATATTAGTATATTAATAGCAAGGAGATCAGCAAATAATAAAATATGGTCCAATTTTCTCATATATTGGATTTTAATTATGGATTATATTATTTTTCTTCCCAAAGTTAACATATACTTTTAACTTTCGTACATACATACCATAAGAAACATTTTGACATTTTATTAGTAATTCTCTAAGGCATAGTATCCTTTCTTATTTTCCCATTTACTTCCCTTACTTCATTCTTAAATGTCAAACAACACTTGCATGCTTGACTGGCTGGAAAAAAGCTGCCAAACATAAGTTACTCAATTAATTATATGATGAAATGAAGTGCAAAAAAAGAAATGATCACGTTATTTTCCACTTCCCTCATATCTCTCCTGCTTTTATGGAGTGAAAAACGCGGTGGAAATTTGGTAAGCATCACATGATGGTTCCAATTAAATAGTTAGTCTTCCTGCCTTTGCTTTTGTTTTTTTTTCTCACCGGATATCCATTGGAATCCGACTATATTTAAATTAGCGCCGCGTATGACTCATTCGGGAGAAACGCACCCTACCAAAAATTTTGTATTATATTATTTTTTGAGGAAAATGACCAAATTTGCTTATGTATTATTTGAAATTGCTTAATTCTTCATCTATTACACTTAAGTCGTCTTGTATTTACTATTGCCATTAACAAAGTTTTCAGTATAAAATAAGAACTCTATGTATCTAAATTCTTTAAGAGAGAAGTCCATATTTACTTCTGACTACAGTTTAAAAGTATTCTAATGTTGAAACTCCTTTAGGAATCAAGGCAAACGCGAGACTGTTTCTTAATAATGAGAGTAATATTAGACCAAGAATTTAATAAAGGACAAAATTGATGACTACACAAGCAAACTTACTCCAACAATATTTTTGTTTTTTAACACCTCCTAATTTTTAAGAATTAGTCACTTCAATGACCTTCGATAGTTACGACCTAGATGAATGTTTATTGTCCCAGTCGTTCTTTTTATCCCCAGCTCACTAAGAAAAGGACTGACTTAAAATAAAAGAAAAATTCACAATGTACGTGTGAGATATGTGTCTTTAGATCTTTTTCGCTTTCACTTTTCATTTTGTTGTAATATAGAAACAGCTATAATCACATATACAATGGCTGGTATTATGTTAGGCATGGAAATTGTTAGATCTATCTTTAATTGATGCGTTATGCCCCTGTTGGTTTATGTAAAATTTATCAAAAAAAAATATATGTGTAGTAAAAACATTATGAATAACGCAGACGAAAAGAGTTAAAACATTTATGAAATTAAAATTCTCCCATGGACCGTCACAGTTGTCACATGAGAAAATCCATGAAGTGATGCTCCTTTTGTTTGATTTTGCTACTAATTACTAGTCATAAATTGACACACCAACTTTATTGGCTGTCACCTTTTGGAATGACACTTGGTTTCACACTGGTTTCATCCATTTAGCATCATCTTATGAGCTAGGATGACCTAAGTCCTCGTAAGATTCTTCATTTTTCATCGAACTAAACCATATGCTTAATCGTTTTGGCAAACCTTCATCAATTCCTTTAAATCATATTATTGTGAACGTACTACCAAAATAAAATATTTAACGTGTTAGCTATAGCATTACACGAGTCGATACGCACAACGACTAGTATACATCATTACGACATATTCATTAAAAAAATTCATCATCTACGATATATGAAACTTATCACACATTGTCTTACTACCTAACTTTGACCTCGGCTATTTTGAGTTCATATCTTTTCAAACTTAATCTCAATTTAATCGCTCTTGTGAATCACATCGAAATAGTAATTTACCTTTTAGATGTTCAGTCAATTGTTACACCTCAACATATTTTGAAAAATAAAATAAAAATCAGCTAGCTTTGAATTCGAGTGACACTTCATCCTAACCATAACTCATCCGTTCATTCTTCAAAATCAATCTCGGGCCTCCACTTACCCTTAGGCTCCTCTAGATATAGATAATTTATTCAAAATAAATCAGCTAGCTTTGAATTCGAGTGACACTTCATCCTAACCATAACTCATATGTTCATTCTTTCGGGCCTCCACTTACCCTTAGGCTCCTCTAGATATAGATAATTTTTCACAAATAATCCGTATAACTGTACATTATTACTCAATTCATAACAACGTATCAATATTCAATTATTATTTTTGGTACATAAAACATCAGGGTGGAAGAACCATCTCATCAACACGAAATTTTCAGAACATAATTGAACAAATTCTGTTATTAACAAATTAAATAGTACAAAGTATAAAATGCCTAAACATAATCCTGTAATTTACCCTTTTTCCTAATTAATTTAGCTACTAACAATCACTATAAGCTGTAGAATCCAAAGGAAATGAACACAAATACCTCTTAAAAACAGAATTAATATCCACATTACTATTTCCACGTCTAATCATTGAAAAACTCGATATTATTGAAGAACCTGATTCTTTATCCAACTCAGTGAGTGAACTCAGTTGAACAATTGACTCGCTGGAAATTAACTCAACATTCTTCAATATAAACTTATTTCCAACGAGTTGACTCAACACAACTGACTCAGTAACCGAGTTCTTCTTCTTATGTTGCATCAATTCTCGAACGATTTTGATCAACATTGCATTCGATAATCTTCTGATTCCTCTTGCTCCTCCCATAATAATTGCTGGATATGCTTGTTTTTTATGAATTTCTTGTAAGTTTTTTCTTCGATGGTTCGACTGAGTTACATTTGAAATAATAACCGAGTCTTGACTCAGATTCTTGACTAGACTCAGTGGGTCACCGAGTAACAACATTTCCTTCACATCAACTAACACTACATGCTTGTAATTCCTTTTGACCCGGCCCAATAGCATTGGATAACAAGCCCATCTTCTTAAACTCATTGGAACATGATCCAGAAAAAACCCGGTTAACGAATTTTCCGGGTCAAGTTCATCAGCGTAGAACCCGACAACCGAGCCATAACTCAAACGAGTTGACTCAGTACTATTGCTCAGTTTTTTTCGACCCCAGATGGGTTCTGGACTTTCATTCGGGTTTTTAGTGGATATCAAGAAATGGGTCGGGTCGAAATTAGATGTTGAGTTTAAAAAATTCACTCTTTTTAGTATTTTCAAGAACGAGTTGTTTTCTTGAGTAATGGTGTTGTGAAAAGGAATGGACTTTGATGGGAATATGAATAAAAGATCAGATTTTGAAGTGATTTTGGACCTTAAAATGAGTCTAGTGAACAATTTGAGTTCTTGTATAGTGACAGATTCAATTACATGAGCTATAATTAAATCATTCATGGATTTTGTACTTTTTCTATATAAAAAGCCCATTTTTTGCAATGCATGTTGTTGAAATGACAATTTTGATTTGTGTGGGACTGAATTAGATGGTTCAAAAGTGGAGATAGTGAAGAGGAGAAGAGTAATGAAAATTAAAAGAAGACAAATGGAAATTATAAATTGTGCTTTGGAGAAAAGATGGGTGGAATTTGAAGGCCTAAGCAAAGTGTTAATGGCTTTTAATGAAGAAAGATTGGGTTTTTGCTTGTTGTTGGTGGTGATAATGGTGGAATGGAATAAAATGAAGAAGAACCCCATTCCCCAACTTTCATTATTGCTGCTTTTTTCCTTGGCCTTTGCTGTAAATCCCATTCTCTCTCCCTCTCTTTCTTTCAGTGGTTACTTTGCTATGTATGTCTCTCTCTCAGCTCTCTGTTTGGCTTTTATTTGCAGGGAAGATTAGTTATTAAGAGTTCGTTTTGGTGCCGAGGGATGAGGAATAATTAATTTCGAAATTAAGTTTGGGATGAATTTATTTTATGTTTGCTTGAGATAAAAATTATAAAATAATTAATTCTGAAATTAATTATTTCGAAATTGTAATATTATTTTTATTCGAGGATGAGATAATTAATCATGGAATAATTTGTTCTCAACAAAACTACCTATAACGATCCTAAGAGTACTTTAGAGTAGGGCTGGCCAGTGGGCCGGGACAGCCCGACCCCGTCCCGAGCCCGCCCCGGTCCCTCCCCGACCCCGCCAAAAAAATAATAATAATAAATAACAGGGGCGGGACTCCCTTTTCCCCCTTTGCAAAAATGGTCGTTGCACCAACGACCATTTTAGATTATGGCCGTTGGCCAACGACCATTTTAGGCCCCCCCAACCCCTTAATATTTATTTTTAACCCATAAGTTATTATATTTACACTTTAATCCAATTTTCCAACTATAAATAACTCATTTTTCGGTATATATTATCCTACTATTTCAACTATGTTATTTTATATAACTCTAATATTTTTATTACTTAGTGAATATATGGAAAAATCAGCTTATAAGGCAGCTATTAAAAAAATATTTCTCAAAATAAAAAAATATTTTATTCTTATTCCCTCTATTTATATTATTGGTTCTGTATTAAATCCTACTATTAAAATAGACGGTACTAAATCACTAATTGAAACTATTTACGATTGTATAGAAGTACTACCACCTCCAAGTCGCAAAAATCTAAATCACCCACCACCTATTGAACAAACTAAAGAAGAAGTATTGTCTAGCGTAGAACACCAATGCAAAAATATATATAGATTTTATCAACAAGAAAATGCTAGTAACTTACCAGCTTCCATACCATCTTCTTCATCTTCAACACAACCTCACAAAGACATGTTGTTTCGCGGCTAGTATTGAAAGCCTCGGAAATAGAATGTCTTGATCGTACCTCTACTACTAACCAAATTAGCGAGTTGGATATTTTTGTTTTGCAGGTGGTTACATGCAGTATCAAGAAGTTATCAATGAAGATGGACATGAAGACTTCTTTGAAATCTTTGGAGGGAATGAGAAGACCTTTCCGACACTTTCATTGATGGCTCGAGATGTTTTGAACATTCAAGCGTCGTCAATCAAGGCCTCAAAGCGCTTTTTGGCAGTGATATCAAATAGGAGACCACAGACACTCATTAGCGGAGGCGACTTGGAAATTGCAATATTATTCAGAGATTGGATACGGCGAGTGGAGAAGGTGCGGTCAACCGGAGATCAACGAAGAAGATGATGAAAACTACAACGAAATCTTAACCGAAGGTAGTGGAAGCGACGTGGATCAATTTGACCAACAAATACCAATTCCAACCGAAGAACCACATGAAATCATCAAGCAATTAGAACATGTTTTTTTGAGAATGTAATTTTTTTAATTGTAATTTTATTATGTAATTTGCAACTTTTGGACAACACCACAAAGTTGCAATTTAGATTTTAGACAATTATATTTGTATTACAAAAAAATCATATGTCTATTAAATAATATAAGAGGCACAAAAACAGCCTTGGGATGTTTTTATTACACTATCTTGTTTTGTTTATTGAGTTTTTTTTATACATATGTTATTTAAAAAAAAAATGAAAACCCGTTGTATCCCGCCCCGCCCCGAGCCTGACCCGACCCGATACCGATGGGATTGGGATCGGGACGGGACTTGCTCTAGTCCCGCCAGACCCGACCCCGCCAGAGCCCGCTGCATCTCGACTCCCCTTTCTCCCGCCTCGCCTCGACCCCGCTGCATCTTGAGCCCGCCCACTGGCCACTCTTACTTTAGAGTATAGGCGATATATAATGTTCGTGTAAAAATAATTTTATATTACCAAATCAAGAAGCAATCTAAATCTTTGTCCACTTAAGCGTTTAAATTAAAAATAATCAACAAATATATATAATGCTAAATACCTAGATAGTCTTTTAAATTTAATTTCATTTATAAGATAGACACTCTAACTTAGTCCATAATCACATAACCACTTTAACTTTGATCAAAATGAATCTCTTAAACATAAATATCTAATGTGGCAAATTTTATGTCTCATAATTTATTTTGAGCGCGTGATAACCTTATTTTTCATTTTATATCTTAAAAAAGATTAAAAATTTAGTCACCTTTCACTTAAGCAAATGGCCACTTCGGCCTGAACTCCTTCCCTATCAAAATCCAAATTAAAAGCAAAATCCACTTTAATCAATATTTACTTTTCTAACCACTTTAAATTCAATATTTACTTTTCAATATTGAATCAGCCTGGTTATATATGTAAAGACCTCCGAAAAATATCTATAAATAAATTTCCTTAAAATTTAGATTTTTACTTGAAAATAAGAAAAACTACTTGCTATAGTAAATAAAATAATTTGATAACGTAAAAATTTCTTAGACTAATAATGTATATAACTTAAATTCCATTCTAATTAAGATCACATTTTTTAACACCTAAGCAAAAGATTCTTTAAAGCCTAAAGATGTTGTTTCTCTATGATTAACCAAAAGAAAAAAGAAGAAGTGGACTTTTGGAAAAGAAAAAGAGAAAAAAGTATAAAAGGGAAAAGGAAAAAGGAAGTCCTCCTGCTATTTCCATATGGTGACTTTGGAGTTTTTGAAAATCAAAGCAAAAAAATCATGTTTCTTAAGTTACGTGAACTTTGATCATTATTTTAAAATATATTTTTTATTAAATTTCATGAAAATTTTTGTAACTTGTAGTAGTATTTTTTATTTATTTTTTGAATATTTAAATTTTAAATATAAAATAATAATTTAATTTAATTTTAAAGATTAAATTGATTCTTGATAAGCGAAACATGACAACTTACTTAGGACAGAAAGTACGAAAGGAGTTGGGTAGAAAAGATATTGAGCAACAGTTCCAATTAGTTTAATTTAAAAAAAGGAAGAAAATGAAATAATATTTGTCTTAATATATCAGCAAAACAATGCAGCAAAAATGAGAGCGGTGGGTTGCTTCTGAGTAGAGATGGCAGTGGTTCCTGGACCCGGTCCGAATCCGGTGGATTCAGATCCGTTTTATAGGATATGAATCTTTAAAATTTGGACCAAACGGATCCGGATCGGACCCGGATCCATTTTTGACGGATCGAATATGGATCTTATATTTGAGATCCGTATTCGATCTAGATCCAACCCGTAGATCCATTTTTTATTAAATATATTCATAACCTAAAATGTAATTTATAAGTATTTTCTTAAAATTGCTAAGTACATCCTTGCAAGTTTAATTCTCAGAACAAGTTTAATTTATCCACGCGTTAACTCAAAAATCAAAAAATAAAGAGGTAACTTCGATAATAAAATCAATGTTATATTAGTGAATGACTAACATCTTCATAGACAAGTAGTTAAAATTATATTCACTTCATTTGTGAAGATTCCAAACACATGCAAGTTATGCATTGTGGAAATACTAGTCAGCATTTTCAACAACTATTGTCATTGTCAAACATTTTCAATTAATAGCTCACAATCAAAACGAGACAACGAACAAAATATCTCATATGAACATTTCAAAATTGAAACACAGTAAACTGTTAGCTAAGTAAAAATCGTTTGTCAGTTAAAAAAAAAACTTAGCAAGGTTACATTCTTAGCAAGACAATTTTTTTTACATATGGATCCAGATCCGATCCGTGGACCCGGTGGATCCAATGGATCCGGATTTGGATATGATTTTTTTGGACTCGATGGATTTGGATCCGAATCTGGATCCAGAAATGAAAAACGGATCTGAATCTGGTTCTAGTAGGATCCGGTCCAGATCCGATCCGTTGTCATCCCTACTTCTGAGCATCGGTGGTCTGAAGGGGGAGAATTTTAAAATATACAAACTATGTGTATTAATGTGTACGAGTTCAAAAGTAGAGGGAACAAGGACAAACTCTTAAATTATTTTTGGTTCTTTACTTCTTTTACTACAAGCATATACCAGAATAATAGTCTTTGTTAATGTATGAAAAATCATGCATATAAAGAAATCAAAGTTTTTATTTATAGTCTTTTTTATTGTAAAAGAATAGTGTGTTTGAGTACGTAATATTGAACTATATACCAATGTATTATATGTTGGAATAAGAAATTCTGTAACAGTCTTCCAATTTGTTTTTTTTTTCTTCTTATTTAATAATGAAAATGGTACAAATGATTCATGTACGATAAATAATACAAGCTTGCAATAAGGAGGAAATTGGACTAGAGAATATTTTATGTACCAAACATATTGAGACAATGAGGGGCAAAGAGATTTGAGAGATTTATCCCACTATATATGTAGCACTCTTTTTATTATGTGAAGCAATAAAAGAGAGGAATGAAGACAAGTTCACACTGTATCTGTTTCTAATTAAATTTTTTGTCAACTTATCATTACTTGTAAAATCTAAGAATTAAAGGGTAAATATAATTCATGTCCACATATAATTGATTTTGGCCAATTTCAAGAACAAAGGCCTTACGTTATGTGCAATGGTGCCAAGTACTGCCCAGCATTTGGGCCATTGGATGAGCTGGCCCATTATATATGGGCTTGGTAAGTTTCAGCCTTTCCAAGTTGGATGTATATGATGAGCTAGGGAGCTATATATGAGCTTGTGAGTTGTGTCTCTCTAATACAAATATTGGTTAAAGTTTCACTGGGCAGACTGTTTTAAATATTCATCTTTTTAAATTTTTTACCTCAATTTGATAGTGCTCCTGTGGATCACATCGAAATAGTGATTTACCCTATAGATATTCAGTCAACCGTTGCATTTTCACCTCAACATATTTTGAAAAGAATCAATTAGCTTTGAATTCGAGTGGCATTTCACCCTAACCGTAATTCATATGTTGATTCTTCAAAATCAATCTCGGACCTCCACTTAGTTTCAACCAAATGAACCCTTCCGCTCCTCTAGATATAGATAATTTTGCACAAATAATCCATATAACATTTGGCATAGTTCTAGCTTACCGAGAACATAATCTTAGATAAGAGGTTATGGAGGACTCAGATTAGGGTAGAAGGCTAATAGGAGTCTCGCTTATCCGTTTATACTAGTAGTCGCAATATTACTTGACGTTTCTTGTCCTGTGCTATTACTTGACGTTTCTTGTACTTTTATTATCTTATTTCTCTGTAGTAGCTACTATTTTTTTTTCAGGCTGCTTATTCATTGTTGTTATTTTCATTTTCATATTGCTTTGAATTGCTTATCCTTATCTGACTTTTTGTGCTTTCTCTTGAGCCGGGGGTCTTTGGGTCTTTCAAAAACAACCTCCCTACCTTAGAGGTAAGGTCTACGTACATTTTACCCTCCCCAGAACTCACGTTGTGAGATTTTACTAGGTATATTGTTGTTGTTGTAATTCATATAACATTTACCATTATTTTTCAACGCATAACAACATATCAATACTATTTATCGTCTAACAATCCCTTCAATTATTATTTTGGTACATAACAAATCAGGATGGAAGAACCATCTCATCAACACGAATTTTCAGAACATAATTGTTATTTGTTATTTCTTTGCTCAGTTCCTGTAAAACTAGTTTACTTTCAGGAACATAATTTATAAAATAGCCCTTTCCTAGTAATCTGACGTTTGTGTTAACAAGTGCCATATTTTCTTTAGGATAATAAAATAAATCTCATTTCGTTCCGTTTGGATATCTAATAAACTGCGTACATCCTTTCTTGATTCCCACTTATATGTTTTCTCTTTGAAGACAAGTGCTAGACAACCTCATATCTGAACATGTTGCATATTTGGCTTACATCAATCCATTGTTCTATGGGTATCAAAGGTACTAATTTAGAAGGAATTAAATTAAGAATGTAATTTGCAGTTTATAAGGCATATCTCAAAATGAACAAGTAAATATGAAAAAGTCAATCGTTAATCTTACCACCATCATAAGAGTTATATTTCTTTTCTCTTCTACACCAATCTATTGTAGAATACTTGGTGTAGACAATTGAAATGCAATCCCTCTATCTGATAAGTAACTAATGAACTCTGCAAAGAGGTACTCGCCACTACGATCGAATCATAGCGATTTAATACATTTTCATGATGCTTTTCATTTTCGCCTTAAATACCTTGAGTATTTCAAAGCATTCGGACTTATAGAGCATCAAATAAATATATTCATATCATGAGTAATCTTCTATGAATGTTACAAAATACTCAAAATTACCTCTTGCCTTGAAGTTCATTATACCACAC
Source organism: Anisodus acutangulus (assembly GCA_029783415.1). Lineage (NCBI taxonomy): Eukaryota > Viridiplantae > Streptophyta > Magnoliopsida > Solanales > Solanaceae > Anisodus > Anisodus acutangulus. Next base: position 61,090,450 of record CM056490.1, read on the forward strand.
AAATCATAATGGATTAGCTTAATTTATCATTAGTTCTATTTTATTTTAAGGGGAAAATGTCTTTTAGTCATTTTTTCTTCTAAATAGGATTGATAAGTTGGTAGTGCCTTCACTTTCAATGAACCTTAAAAGTTTATCCTTTAACCAACTTCGAAATTCTATCTAGATTAAAATGACCTAGACACAGATAAGTTCATTCAATTCTAAAAAAATATTCCTTTTATGGAATAGATTAACATTTTTCAGTTCAGAAAAGAGATTAACTATAAAGTGTCCATGCATCAATGTACCTCAAGATAAAATGTTTATCACACTCAGTAACACAAGAGTTACATGAAAAATAAATTAACTATCCATCTCTTGTTTGGTTAGAAATTGAAAATAAATTCTTTCTTATAAAAGGTATATATAATGCATTCTTTAAATTAATGTTTTATCTCTATTAGAAGAAATTTCTTACTAGTAGTAAGTGGGTTGGATGAAGTCTATTGAGAATTTGACATATAATCATTAAATAGATCATTATTCATGTAGTAAAAATATTAAAATTCAAAACACACATCACACATACAACCATGCATATTGAACAACTAGATTCGATAGAGAAACTTAAATATTCATGCAAACTATATGCGTCATGCTAGATAATTCACCCCATAAATTAAAACAGAATTAACTCAAATGGAGAGTAAACTGCTAATTTAAGTTAGGTAAATATCAATTTTAATGAACCCTAGTTTCATTGAACGAACATGTAACTCAGTTGGAGAGTCAAGACACACTATCAATTAACTAGGGATTAAAGCACAGTAATTAACTGTAATGAATCTATCTGATGGGAAAAAAACCTATGTCAACATATAAACTCATTATATCACTGTTATATGCAACAGAGATCATAGAGAATGAACCCTACCACCATCCTTAGATGGAATAAGTTTTTATCTAAGAGATTTTTCAGAAAATAGAAAACGCCCAAAAATCCATCTAAGCGACCCTATCAATCGAAGTTCGTCAAAAATCAAAATTTCAAAATCATGATCAATTCGGATAAAAATATTTTCAGCCAAAATAGAATTTAGAAAATATATACATTTATTAAGTAATTCTTATCACATATCATCATCAGCATACTAATACACATGAATCAAGAACAACGAACAAAATTTTAAAATATACTTATATAATCGTAGTACAGCTTTATGAAAATCAACATGTTTATGATATCATTAAATATAAAATTCAAAACACACCACATAGATCCATATGCATCTTGAACATCAAATTTCAATAGAAAAGAACAGTTCATGCAACATATATATGTGATGTCAGATATTCACTCCAATAAATTTAAAAGTAGAGCTAACTCAGATGGAGAATATTATTAAGACAAGTGAATATCATTATTTCTAGTTCCATTGATCCAACATGTAACTCATACGGAGAGTTAATACAAGTTATCAATAACTAGTGATTATACCTAGTGACAACGCACAATAAATTTATCCGATATGAAGGAAGACCTAAACTCAACAAAAAATTATTATTTCACTAGTATTTAGTCATGAAAACTATAGAAAATAATTTCTATCACCAATAGCATAGTCGAGATATTTTTTTCAAAATTTTTTTTAGCTCTTTTCTTTCTAAAACTTAATTTTCAGAAAACGATTTCTGATGAACCTATCGAATTTCAGATCAATTATTGTTCGTAATATTTTAGATCTCTAAATCTATGACCAAATTCAGAAAATAACTTATTCAGGCGATTTAAAAAATAAATTATCTGATCTATATTCTTATCACATATCGATTCACGTTGAATCATCACACATAATCATGGTTCAGATTTCAACATAAATAAAATCGATATAAGGAATAATATTTTCATGCTTAATCAAGTTTTAATCCGACAAACTATCTAAAACTCATCTAAATGATCTCGAAGTGCCGAAAAATAACATCACACACTGCAAAGCAGTGTGTTTTGCTTACTAGGTTGTTTTTTATGGATCTATCAAATTTTAGGTCAATCAGATCCTAAAGTTCATGACCGCCAAACTATGATCAAATTTAAAAATTAACTGTTTTAGGCAAAGTTTAAAAAAAATAAAAAAAGATTTATACTTTCAATTTTTTCTATAATTATAGCATGAGCACAAGGCATGTGTAATATCCTTCCTTTGGGTAAGACACACCACACTAAATTAATTACAATAAATTGTCCTCTCGATTAATACACATGAGAATTCAAAATATTATGTTTCTTCCTTTCGGATGAAACCCTCAATATCTCTTCTCATGAATTAATTAAGCGTTACTAGTATCTAAAGGTAAATCTCCTTTGCAGGTAAATAAACATTCACCATCAGTGTACACTTATTTCGGACAACTTATACATGATACATTGAGTGTATTCCAATGACACAAATAAAATAGACCATTTTGATGGATCCTATTTATTAAGGAAAATGATTGTTGGACAGAAATCTTATAGGCAGAATGAGGAAATTTAAGTCATTTCACATGGGTTGTAACTTTCTTGTTTCAATTATACCCTCATGCTGAAGTTGGACGTTAATAAAGAGGGTTATAACGCCTGTCTTAACGCCGTCTTCTCTCTCCGTCTTCTCTCTCCTTCTAATAATTAACTCCTATTAATGTTTTGAAAAACTAAAATATGCAGCACGCCTTTCCTTTCTCCAATGGTGTATTATATACGCCTCTCCTTTCTCCAAAAATACACCTCTATATTTTCTCCTTTCTCAAAAAATACACCTCTATATTTTCTCCTTTCTCAAAAAATACATATTTGTATTTCCCCTACCATATATAGTAGAATAAAATTCTACTATATTATTATACCCTATTTTATTTGGATCTCATTTCTCCTTCTCCTTCTCCTTCTCCTTCTCCTTCTCCTTCTCCTTCTCCTTCTCCTCTGACTCCCTCCTCTGAAAAAATGACTAAAAAATTTTATGTTGTATTTCATGGTAGGGTACTCGGTATATACACGACATGGCGCGAGTGTTAATCAATAGTTAAAGGGTTTAGTCGAAACCATTACAAGTCGTACAGAATATACGATGAAGCCCTTGAAGCTTATCTAATAGAAGTCAAGAGAAGGTCCTTTAGTGGTGTGTATTATGAATTGATTTTAGCTATTTATTTATTTAAATAATAATTTATTTATTAATCACCCTCTCAATTCACGTGTTGACACAATCTCACATGTACAAAGCTTAAGAATTTTCCAATGATAACAAATAAATAGACCACTTTAGTAACGGTATTTATTAATCATAAATTCTTAATTTATACAAATTAATGTGAAATAATATAAGGCTCATACAATTATTACTCAACAAGAGAAAAAAATGCAAAAAAAAATAATTCAATGCATGATCGAACAGTGGATGTGACACGACCACTCAATTCTGGATAGCACACCATCATTATAAATATTGATTCTTGGCCAAACAATTAAACAAGGCACCTATTCTTAAAAATTGAGCAACAATATTAACAAAACAAAGCAGCCACCTTACACATTACAGTTGGTTAAACCCACTTAGTCCAACAGCCATGTGCAAATAATTTGAAAGACAAAATATTATCTTTTTTTTTTTAAAACAAATAAAAAAGCAAAAACAGTGTTAGGTTTTCACAAGAACATGAAAACCTACCGCAGTCATAAAGTTTGTTAATCGATCAACTACTTAATTTGCAAGCACACTGGTTAACATCATTTATTATAATGCTTGTTGCCGCAGCCATGACTAAAACCCATTAACCCAACAAGAAATTTTCCCAAGCAATCGACACAGTCAAACAACAACGACGAACCAATTTCGGTGAGGGAACAACTCCGGTTCAGAATCCGAAATTGACAGAATTATATATATAAACACAAATTTATATCTCATCTAGGTTATCTATCTCTAATACTAATTGATAGAATACAAGCATAAACATCATAATCAAATAGCCAGGATCGAACTTTCATGTGATATAAACAACACATAATCATATATTTCAATCAAATATAAATTCGATACTTATCTCTTGAAATGTGACATCGACCAAAAATCGAATCTTCAATCACGAGCAGAAAATATCCACAAGATCATCTCGAGTTTCACGGTTTGCAGTCTTCTGCTATGCAACCTAATTAGGTTTTGGACAGAGAATATTCGTGTGGACAAGTATTACGGCTCAGGAAAAGGTGTGCCTCTTAGGGTTGAAAAACATTATATTTATAACAACGTTTTAGGTTCAGAACCTGCAGACTGTTAGGGTTTGCTCTGAATTCCTACCTTATTTGAATTTTATCATAATTGTGTTTTACTTCAAAAATATTTTTTTGGTGGAAAATGATTTCTTTGTGGAAAAAGATTCTACCATATTTATCATTTTTCTTGGAGGAGAAGTTTTGGACTTCTATAAATAGGAGATCATTTCTTCTCATAAACAACACAATAACATCCACAATGTAGTCGTTTAGAAAGTTTTGTTTAGGGGAAGATTTTTTCCTCAATAGTTTTTATGCTTTCTATTAATTTTTGATATGTAGATCAATTGATCAAAATATATAGAATATTATGCCTTTTTAGTATAGTTTTTTGTTGTTTGGTTTATCGTCGTTCAAGGTTTACAATTATTAGCTATCTTCCGCATGCCACCATGATTATTTCGATCCCAACATAGACTACTTTTCCTCCAAAAAAAATATTCTTCAAGTCCATTAACTAATTAGGCATAGCAGGGACCATAGAATAAATAATGAGGCTTCCAATTGCGGCATTAATTCAAAATATGATTGAATTAATCATACCACAATAAATTACAGATTTTCCACTAAAAACCTGTAATTGCACTCCTCAGTTTAATTTCAAATCATTTCATTAAATCTTATTTAACTCCCCATGTTAAGATTACAAATATCAACCAATTAAATTATTGACAATTTCATTTATTGACTAATAAAATCATTTATACTTCCGCCTAACTTATTTCATGTGACAGATACAAAATCCACCTACACGGTTTTTACATAAAAACTTATAAGTATCTTTAAAGGGGTAGCATCAATCTCAATGTCGAGACATGGATTCTATCAACTAATTATTATTTCTCAAATGTTATTTGTTACTATCCAACTTATCAGATACATTGACTCACAATAGAGTCGTACCTTTTGATAAATAAAAATAATAAATAAATTACCTTGATCATAATAGTCATATCGAGATTAAGAGTACAAGTACATTTAATGAGCTAGTGATGTTGTTTTACGTATTCAGTACAAAAACACTTATCTCTACTTGGTCCGTTCAATACATACAAAATGTACTAGTACAAGACGTCAGAGCTATACTATTTCCATAACGAAGATACATTATATTTAATTTTGTGCTACAATCATACTGATAACTTTGTCTAATTTTCATCTTAGATTGTGAATATGAACCTTATACTTATAAGAACCAATGATTTAATCTTCCGTGTATAAGCTAAACTCTAAACACTAAATCATCTACTATATAAGAAATGACACACATACTAATACATGATCTATTTAATTCTTTATTAAAAAATTAAATAAATGATTATTCTATAATAAATACTATATTTAAGCACATGGTTAATAGTATATATCCCAACAACATCTACTTCAACTGTCTCATTTTATATCATGGTATTTGACTCAACAAATAAGTATACTTTTTGTCACGATCACAAAACACTAAGTCGTGAGGGAACCTACCATTTCCCACCTCGGTAGGAGAAACCTTCCCTTAGCCAACAATCCAACAACAGTTAAAGTAAAATAAGCGAAATAATACAAAGTCTAACTCATGTCATAAATATAAGAATATGTAATATACGAATACTAGTTCAATCCCCAAAGGAACAATGGTTTGAATAGCACAAGAGCCACTAATAACATAATTTGAATAGTACATAAGTCTCAGAATATCAAATATTGTTTCAGGATCAAAGTAATACAAGAGGATGAGAAGGAGTCTTTGGGCAGTGAACCCATCAACAATGCTCACCCTAAAGACTCTACAGCAGCCCCAGATCAGTCTCGAGGGAAAGAGGTAGAACCAGTCACGTACTCTGCACTCAAAAAGAATGCAGGAAGGTAGTATAAGTACAAACACTATGTGCCGATAAATATCATAGGCCAACAACAGTTAGCTAACATATGTTTAAGAAAGACGCTGAAATATAGACATGCTCACAATCAAGTACAAGTAATATCAAGAATAATCCACCAAGTATAGGAAATCATATCAGGATCCAAATGTGTGAATGAAAGATGAATAAGTATGTAATGCAATGGCCACATGCAATATCCGTACATACATGCTCCTGGCGGAATATATAATCGTCCCTACAGTCATGATCCATGGAGGACCCGCGACATCTATGTACTAGTCACTCGTATCACACAACCTAGAGTGACTCTTCCACCAAACACCCCGCTAGCCACTCAGTATCACACAACATAAAGATGGTTATGCAATATAGTATGTCATGCGAATCATAAGTGTTTCCTCCTCATTTATTACCGCCACGCCAATCACAAGTCATATTAATATATCATGGAAATGAGGATGAATGCAATGTAATAACAATATCATGTGTAACATATCAATCCCCAATCGTGCCACACAAGGACTTATCATAATATTAGTATCATACTAACTCCTTTCCTCTATTCATGAACATGCCAAGATAAATGAGATACAATTACATTATGAATATGAGATGGCATTACGTACAAGTCCAGTAACCATAAAGAGGCAGCAAGTCATAATCAGTCAACAGTAACCAACCTAAGTAATTCATCCCAAACTTCATACCTGAAGGCTTACATGCTTTCTCCAACACAATCTAACTACACATATGCTTCGCTAACCGAAGTCTAACCAGAAGGTAAGTCGTAACCTACCTAGATGACAAGCATAAGCCACACACGATCACAAAGTAGCCTTTTCCTTCCGAGGATCGCGTTCGTATTCAAAGTCTAATATTATCGAAGTCCCGGTCTTTCAGCACTACTACCAGTAAATCGCGGGATGTGCCTAAATGACTAGGATTTGAGAATAGAACAACTGATATCACCTACGAGGTCCTACATCAGAAGAGAGCAAATTGCTCCCACCAGGGTTCGAACCCACACTATATATTTTCAACTAGATTTTAAGTTCTTCTCCTTTGTCATTCAGCTATGTTGGGGAACAACTAATCTTTTTTTCTTTGTCCAAGAGCTTCTTGGTTACTGAACAAGTTTCTATCCGCTTATTTCGAAGAGATTTAGAAAGCCGCTAAAGTTGATCCTTATTAACTTTAAAGAGCCATATTCAATCACATAGTAAAGAGATGAAATTATCATTCAATCAATCACATAGTAAAGAGATGAAATTATCATTCAATTAAGAGGTGTATGGGGTCCACATGTGTTGAGGATACCTAAACAAATGCAGAGAGAACAAAAAATTATGGAAATAGGAAAAGAAAATGGGCCCACGTGCATATGAAAGCTGTATCATAAAGCTTTTCGGCAGAAATAGAGAGTAAAAAACAAAATATGAGTTGACTTATATGTCTAATAATGAAAAGTACACGTATAAACCGGACACATACAATACTCCTAAAGCACGAAAATTATAAAAAATTGAAAATACCTTTGCCAGGTAGCAAACATGTCGACGAAGACCTGCTTTCTAGCCTCTTATATGTATTAGAAATGTATATAAAATTTTAAAATAAGATGAAATTAATTTGTGACTAAACAAGTTATATATATATATATAAGAGGGTCGAATTGTGTCTTAGAGTCTAACAGGGGAAAATAAAATATAAGAAATTATATAAAAAAAAGGATAATAAAATCTCTTAAATCTAAGTTGAGAATCTCTTAAACACATTACAGTAGAGAAAGTAGTACTAGAAACTGGAAACATAAAGACAGTAACTAGAAATCATCTCAAAAAACAGTAGAACCCAGATTCATTTCAAAGAAACATCCTATTAACATAAAATTTTCGAGTATTTCTCTTAAACTACGGCAACCTTTTGATCGGTACAACCTTCGAAGGTTAATATTTTCACATCAGTTGATGTAACCGATGTGTGCAAGAGCTTCAACTCCGACGGTGTTGGAGTAGAACAACGCATGGCTTCCAACAAGCATAATGAGAGTATACTCCAATTCCTCATAGTTCCGATTGTGGCGTAAATTAATGAGGATTGTAATATTGTATTAATCTCTCTTGAAAAGTCTTTCTCATTAATATAAAATATATATAGGTGTACAATGTAAAATCCTTATACAATAAGAATCCTAGTTCTACCATAATTACATAACACTAAATATGGTAAATATAATGTAGTACACACACGTTAATACACCCCCTCATTCGGAGCGGGAGGAGGCCGACGCTAAGACTGGATCTGAAATCAAGGAAAAGCTGTCTAGGAAGGCATTTCGTGAAGATGCCCGTATATTTATACGAGGAAGGCACATTCAACACCTTAACATGACAGAGAGCAACCTTTTCACGAACAAAGTGGAGGGTTTTGTTGGGTACAAAGCATATAAGTAAGGCACATCGGAAGTTTAAAAGTTTTGATTCTTACTTACCCCAACAAAGATTCTGGTATGGTTATACAACAATGGAACTTGTAACATAAAACATTTACTTACAAGTTATGAATATCTGGAATCTTTTTCTACTGTGAGGTGCACACGCGGTTGCCCTTTCGATTGCAAACTCCAAGCTTCAATGTACTTCTCTTTCGGAAAGCTAGGAAATCCGACATAGGTTCGAGAGTATTTGATTCTAAGTCTCTAAGGCTTAGAATGTTTTTCAGAATTGGTGTCTAATAATGAAAATGAATGCCTCTATTTATAGTTGAAAATTAGGTCAAAAAACCGGATTAGGGTTTGACCTTGGGCCTGGCCCAAAATCGACGCAAAGGCGCCGCCCCTAGGGTATGGGCGCCGCGACGCTTGATGAATTTCTGCACTGCCTCGATTTAATTTCCGTGCATTCTTAATTAAATCCAAAATGTAATTTTGACTTAATTAATATAATCATTATTCATTTAAATGTCTCGATTCCAAATCGAACATTTTAATTACTCTCTCAATACATCCTTAGATCGAAACGGACAATCGACATAGTGTGACCCTACATGCCTTCTCATATTGACATTAATCAAATTAAGGTCTACGCGGAACTCCTAGACGGCGCCAGAAGACGAACTCAATATGTGAAGTACGTTTACGCGAATCCAGTAAACTTAGCCTTTATGTGGTAAGATAAAATCCTTTCATTCACGACACACCCGATCAAGCTTAGGATTTGTCAAGTGTCAATCCAAATGACTTAATCATTGTATCTCATCTATATTAGTCGACGACTAGACCATATTCTAAATATGTCTATTGCGTTGGCCAACGACTTAGTCAACCTAATATCACTGAGAATCTGAGTGTTCTCTCGAACATACATCCGAGGAATGAATCTTAATCTTGGCTCAACTACCACCTTCAATCCATATCGTAATGTACCCAATACAAGTCATATCTCAACCTACAAGGCATTTGAGCTTAGGACGGGATCAAAGTACATTACTTTGTAGATCATACGTGTATTGACCTCAAGTCTAAGGACTTCTATCTCCCACACGTTGATTATACGTTAGACAAGTATAACAAAAGGTATATCAGCAGGGTATACCAATACTTCCAAAGTATCCATCTGTCCATCATGAGTAACCATTACTCATAGCAGGTGAGACATACTACATCCTCTAAGGATGTGATGCAGACCACATGTCGACTTATCATATATCATCAATATCTCATTCTCGATGATCATTAGTCGAGGCTATTTTAAGAGTTACGCTCTATCATAAAATATCTCACTCTATTAATGACAACGTAAGCTCAAGGGATGCACATTAATGAATAATTACAAACAATCAAATAATAATTCAATAACTATAACTGTCAAAATATTAATCTCCATTAATAATAATATGAATGTGTATAAAGTACATTTGTCCTAATACAGATTGTCTCTAGGACATAAATATACTTTAAATCTCCCACTTGGCCTAGAGCCAATCTCCAACATATCTAATGCCCATATTCTCAAAATGACCATTATGCTTGACTAAGCTTAATGGTTTAGTGAATGGGTCAGCTAGATTATCGTCTGTGGGAACATAATCTAATCTAATCTCTCCAGTCTCCACCATCTCCCTGAGTATGTGGTACTTCATTGGTACATGTTTGTTTCTGTTGGTTGATCTTGGTTCCTTAGCTTGCGCAATCGCACCAGTGTTGTCGCAATAAACCGTTATTGGACAAGTGGCACTTGGAACAACCCCTAGTTCCTTCAGGAACTCAGATATCGCGACAACTTCTTTACCAGCTTCCGATCCAGCAATGTACTCATCTTCTGTTGTCGAGTCAGCAGTTGTAGCTTGTTTGGAACTTTTCCAGCTCACTGCTCCACCATTGAAAATGTAGGTGTAACCTGATTGAGATTTGTAGTCATCAATATATGTCTGGAAACTAGCATCAGTGTACTCAGTACATACCAGATTCTCTTGTCCACCATAGACTAAGAAATATTCTTTAGTTCGCCTAAGATACTTAAGAATACTCTTGACTTTTTTCCAGTGTTCTTCCCTAGGATTCTGCTGAAACTTGCAAGACATACTAAGTGCAAAGGTTACATCTAGCCTAGTACATGTCATGGCATACATGATCGATCCTATAGCCGAAGCATATGTGATCCTTTTCATGCGTTCAAGTTCTATAGAATTAGAAGGATTATCCTTTTTAGATAACTTGATGCCTTGTCCCATAGGTAGACCACCTTTCTTGGAATTTTCCATAGAAAAATATCTAAGCACTTTGTCTATGTAGACTGATTGTGACAGCCCCAACAATCTGTTAGGTCTATCTTTATAGATCCTAATCCCCAGAATGTAGCAGGCTTCACCTAAATCCTTCATCATGAAGGTACTGGACAACCATTTTTTTACTGACTGAAGGAGAGTCTTATTGTCTCTCATTATTAATATATCATCTACATATATGATAATGAAGGCAATACTCTCATCCTTGCGTTTACTATAAACACATGGATCTTCTTTGCTTCTGACGAAATCAAACGATTTGATAGCCTTGTCAAAGTAAATGTTCCAACTCCTCGAGGCTTGCTTAAGCCCATAAATGGACTTTTGTAGCTTGCATACGGCATTTGGTTTGGACTCAATTGAAAAACCCTCAGGTTGTTTCATATACACTTCCTCGACTAGATTACCATTGAGGAATGCAGTTTTGACGTCCATCTGCCAAATGTCATAGTCATAATATGCAGCTATTGCAAGCAAAATCCGAATGGACTTAATCTTAGCAATAGGTGAAAAGGTTTCATCATAATCGATCCCAGGCCGTTGATTATAACCTTTAGCCACCAGTCTTGCTTTATAAGTCTGTACCTTGCCATATGCATCAATCTTCTTCTTGAAGACCCATTTGCATCCTATGGGTCTAACCCCTGTTGGCAAATCAACCAAGTTCCAAACTTGATTTATGTACATCGAGTCCATCTCAGATTTCATGGCTTCTTGCCATCTCTGCGAATCAATGTCTAACATAGCTTCGCTGTAGGTTGTAGGTTCATCGTCATCAGGAATATCTATCTCATTGTGTGTTTCAACAAGGAGATTTTAAATTAAGTCTTTCAGGTGGACGATGAGTCCTAGTGGTCCTACGGAGTTGAGTATTCTGCGTTTCAGTGTTCGTTGTATTCTGGCTGTGAGAAGTTCTTTGTGTGTTGGACAATACATCACCTTGAGAGCTTTCATGAATGTCATTTTCATGTATTTCCTGTATGGAATGATGTACAACCATTGTATTATCTTTCATTGGTTGTGTATGAGAGCCTTGCATTTCTGCACTATCTCTCACAGCACTCCCACTGGCTGAAGGGCGTACTCTAAATACCCAATCTTCGCCAGATATTCCCACTGAATCCTTATTTAGGTCATTCGACAAGGATTCATTTTCTGTGTTATCTTGTGGTTCTTGAATTTATTCAAGTTCTATCTCTGTGCAGCTATGTTCCTTGTAGACATATTCTTCTTCAAGGAAAGTTGCGTTCCTGAAAACAATGACCTTATGTTCTCCCAGGAAGATAGAAGTAGTATCCCTTAGTTTCCTTTGGATACCCCAAGAAGTAACATTTCTCACTTTTAAATTTCAACTTGTCAGTGAGCATCTTCTTGACATATGCAGGGCACCCAGGATCGCATGTGTTTAAGTGTTGGCTTCTTGCTGTTCCATATCTCATATGGAGTTTTCTCTACTGACTTTGAAAGAATCATGTTTATAATATAAATTGAGCTTTGCAATTGTATAATCCCAAAGGCTTCTTGCCGTTCCATATCTCACATGGTGATTAAGTTGTTGACACGCATTCCATATAACATGGTGATTGACACGCTTCTAGATGTAGAATCATTTTCCTTTTAATAGTTCTAAAGGTCATTAATAGAATGTTTTGCCTTCATGTTCCAGCCGCCTTGGAATTTCTTGGCACAACTTTATAATTCTTCAATATTCTTATTTTTTTAATGCTATTGATCATGCTCACAAACAACGTCTCTTTCTTCTTTTTGGTGTGTTTGAAATAGTCAAGTGCGCATCAAAATTTGGACTAATTTATAATACAGCCTTTCAAGCTTTTGCTGCTTTAAAGTGCAACATTATTTGATAAGAAAACTATACGAACATACTAATATATTGGTACGTACTACCATCTAGAAGCTCACTCCAACTCTATAGTACTATTACTTTAAAAAGTAACATATCTATGGCCTATTTCAGATATGGCCAGTTTCTTGTCACCTTCCTTTTTCTTGTACACGAAATAAAGTTGATTTTGTTATTTTGAACTTTAATTAACTCTATTATAAAAGCTCCTGTTTTAAGATTTTGACCCTCTTAATTCAGTTCTAGAACTCATGTACCTTGAGTTTTAATTTAAAGCATATATCAAAGAGTTTAACTTATACTCCCCTCGTCCCAATTTATATGACGTAGTTTGACTAGTCATGGAATTTATAATGAAAGACTTTTATATCATGTGGTCTAAAACAAGCCAAACATATTTTGTGTGGTTATAAATTATCTCGTTACATGTAAAATGTTAAGTTTAAAGTTAGATAGTTGTCAAATAAGGAAATGTGTCATTCTTTGTAAGATTGACTAAAAAGGAAAATGTGTCATATAAATTGGGACAGATAAAGTGCATAAAACTATAAATATACCTATATATAGTGTGACGGTTTTTTTACGTTATCAGGTCGCTAAAAGAATATCTACTGGTGACCTTCCATAAAAATGAATTTGTAATCATAAAAATAAGACAGTTAATTATCTGCTACAACACATAAAAGTAAATAAATATTATGAATCTTTTTTACATTATTGATGTGTATAAGCTAAACTCCACATCATATACAAGATCATAACTCTTTATAAGTCTTGAAATGATGAAAGACTTGCAATGAAATTACATATTACTCATTTTCTTTAATTTAAGAATGGTGTTAGGACTAACTTGTGTACAATAATATCAAATAACTCTATTCACTTACTATTCAACAAATGAAAAGAAAATCACCATACATATATATATTTCAGTACTTTTGAACTCTATTTTTTCCTTTCCTTTTGCTACCCCCTACTTTATTTGCATAGTTGAGAGAGAAAAACACTAACAATTTCATTAAACTCTGTTCTTTTTCTCTTCCTCTCCATCTCTTCTTCAACTTCTAGCCTCACACCAAACAACATTGGTCTCTTACCTTTTTTCCCTTCTTTTTCTTCTTCTTCGTCTGAATTTTCAGCCAACATAGCCACTATATCAATAAGTTCTTTGCATTTCTTATTCATTAGTGAGAGCTCAGAGCTTAATACTCCATTCTCCATTTTGAGTCTTTCGTTCTCATCAACAAGGCTATTGAACTCTGATGAAGATGATGATGAAGTTGATGATGACCTTTGATCTTCATCTATTTCTTTTTTATTACTTTTATTATTAAGTTGTTGTTTGTTTGTCCATGCTTTCTTTCGACGAATATCACATAGTAAATCCTTGTCTCCCTTGCGAAACATGTCGTTGCTGAACTCCCACTGACTTGTTGCAATTTTACGAAAGCCCTATTTATCGTGAAATACGTATGTTAATTAGGAATCAAGGAAATTGCAAGAATTATATTCAACAAAAAGACATGGTTGATCTGGACTAAGAAATGTAACATTATATGTTATTTGTCTCAAACTTGGTCGAATTAGTTCATGAGGTGAAAAACTTTAAAAAATGATAAATGTACCTAAAGAATTACTCCTTAATTATTCAAGCATGAGACTAATTGTGAGAAAAAATTCATAACAAGAGCTAGCTAGCTAATCTACGTATAATATGAGAAATGACATGACTTCTGAATTCTGATCTGTCGCTATTTTGGTAAAAGGATATAGTTATACTATTTGTTGTCTTCCATGCATAATTAGTGTTGTTGCTATGTTGTTCTTTAAATTTGATTAAGACAACCATAATATATTAGGGTGAAGCTACAATTATCATCCTTATAATTGAAATCTAAAGACATTCATTATAATTTATGATTAAGCTAGGCATCATTAGAGCTGTGTGCTCCTTGACATTAATTAGGGAATATTGTATTATATCAAGTAACTTAAGAATATTCATAGGTAAGTTTGTATTACCTACTATAACAAATAAGATTAACCGAATAGTCTAAAAATTTCTTACAACATATATAACCGATAAAGCTACGCATTTGCTATTGTTAGACGTGCACAACAGTACTACTATTACTTTCTTTGTACAAAGTGATTTGAATAAATATGATGATTAAAACAACCTTATAAGCTACTTGATTGTATAGAGAGATCAGAAGGAAAACATACATAGGTATTGAGCTGCCGGACAAAGCTAGAAAAATTGCTATGTTTGAAGAGCGTCGGAAGCAAATCTCTAGCGAATTCCTCCGGCTGCCGGACTATAAACGCCGATCCATCGGAGTTCCATGAAATGATATCGTCCGTCGCCGGATCCTCCACCAACATGTAAGTTTTCAGCAAGAATGGTGGCGTTGATGCCTTCCTTACATACTCTAACAAAGTCCTTTCACATTGGTCCTCTAGTTCCCCCATTCAAAATTTTAACCACAAAAAAAAAAAATCAAGAAAATTGGCTAGAAAGGAAAAGAAATGGAAATAGATTGAACCCTTTATTTTGCTTTTGGATTTTTAAATTACAAGGTAAGAATAAGACTTCGTATTCACCAATCTCCCTAGATCATACTTGTTGGATTATATTGAGTATGTTGTTATTTTTTTATTTTTGGGTTTTCAAATGCTAAAAAAAAAAAAAGACGAAAGTGATTAGTTATGATGAAGTGGAGAAGAGAAGAATGGCGGTTAAGAAACCCCAATCCCAGCAGTAGAAACCTAAAACATATCCGAAGTTCATGAGAAATGCAAGAGAGATTTTGGGGATATGAGTTATGAAAGAGGAAGTAATATTTTCTTGAAACCTGTGTTTTATGCTTACCTCTTCTTATATAGTAGTTGTTGTAGAATTAAGGACAACTATATAAGAAGCAAACTTATTTTCATATACTATAACATTTATGATGTAATTTGACCATTTATGCACGGCGTTGAAAAAATAAATGATGATTGTTAAAATTTGTTATCTTAATATATAGTAATATTGCCCTAGGGGCATAGGCGAGTTGGTAAATGACAAGGTGATTGGGGTATAACCACTCCGACGTCGCGGGTTCGAATCCGTGTGGTGACAGTCTTTGCTGAAATATTGCAAGGATTGTTGCTGGGTTCGTGTCCCATTGATCTTCTCCATTGCAGGGCTGCCACTCGCGCATATCCCTAGATTTGCATCCCACCTGGCCAATGAGCCTCTGGTACAGGTGGGGGGACTTTCCCCTTCGGGACTTTTCCCTTCACAAAATATATAGTAATATTTATGGTCATAAAATTTTTGAAATTCGTGATCTTAACCATGTCAAAATATATTCCTGTTACTATAGAAGTTTGTCATTAGGTTAAATGAAAAGTTCAAGTTAAATTATTTTCAAATTAAAAAGATGTAATTAATCTTTTTTAAATAACTGCTAAGAAAATAATATCATTCTTTTTTAAACGAAAAAAATATTTGATAGATACTACTTATTCTTTTGGGTCCATAAATTTGTATTTAAGATTTTTTATGCTCCTTGTACGTTAAGCGTAAGAATATTTGTCTAAATTATTCTTCATTCTTTCTTAAACATCTCATTTAATTTGAACTTCACTAATTAATACAATGAAAGTATATTTGAGAAAGATGTTTAATGACTTTTAATTTTTTCAGAACGTCAAATATTAATGTGGGACCAGTGTAATAATACCCGATATTTATAAATTTATAAAGGATAATAAAATCAATTAACCAGTAGAATATATAGAAAGAATTATAAAATATGTCAAATTAAAGCAGAGATAAGAAGTTACTTAAAGAAATAATTCATTTATTATTTTCATTAATGAATGAGTATATATACAATTTACAATTTTCATAATATGAAAAATCTTATTCTTATTCTACTCCCAAAACTCTATTCTATTTGTACAATAATACTACAATTATGGCAAGTGGACAATGCCTAATTACATACAACTAACATACTACAAAAGACACAGGTATACACGGCTGGTATACCGTGTATATCAAGTTCCTACTTGGCTTGGGATTCCGTGATATACACGGTATACACATGGGGGTGTACATACCGTGTATATCATGGATATACCTTGTATATTTATCACACCCCCGCAGTCGTAGCGGACGGTTTTCGAACGTTGAGAATGTCCCTAAAATCTTCAAATAGAACCGAGGGAAGACCCTTAGTAAATATGTCTGCAATTTGATACCTGGAAGGGACCTGGAAGGGACATGGAAGACGCGTACTTGTCCACGAGCTACCTTTCGCGAACAAAATGGATATTCATCTCGATTAGTTTAGTGCACTGATGTTGAACCGGATTACCAGACAGATAGACGACACTAATATTATCACAATAAACTAAGGTAGCTTTCTGAATGGGAGAATGAAGTTCTAAGAGAAGATTACATAACCAACAGGATTCGGAGACCACATTGCACCCCTCAATACTCGGCCTCTGCACTAGAGCGTGACAATGTAGATTGACACTTCGCAGACCATGAGACCAAGTTATGACCAAGAAACATACAATAGGCAGACGTGGAGCGTCTGGTATCTGGATAACCACCCCAATCAGCATCTGTATACGAGACAAGTGTAGACGTCGATGAAGGATATAAATGTAAGCCATAGACAAGTGTCCCCTGGATGTATCGAATAATGCGTTTGAGCGCATTTATGTGCTCAACCCTGGGATCATGCATAAACAAACACACTTGTTATACGACATACATAATATCTGGTCTCGTGAAAGTAAGATACCGAAGAGCTTCTGCAAGACTGCGATAGTGGGTCGGATCCTCGTAAGGTGAGTCAGCCGCAGCATCCAGCTTGGGTTTAGTATCAACTGGAGTGGAAGTAGACTTGCACGAGGACATACCAGCTCGCTCAATGATCTCAGTTGCATACTTCCGTTGTGATAGGAATAACCCACCTGCATGACTAGTGACAGCAATCCCCAAAAAGTAACTCAAGGGCCCCAAACCTTTCATTGCAAACTCAGAACTGAGCATTGTCATGATAGACTTGCGCAAAGAATCAGAAGAAGCAGTCAAAATAATATCATCCACATATAATAGTATATAAGCTAGGGAAGTACCACGACGATATATGAACAATGAATTATCAAACCTGCTTTGTGAAAATCCAATAGATGAAACATAGTCTGCAAATCTCTTATACCAAGCCCGTGAGACCTACTTAAGCCCATACAAAGACTTTTTCAATAAACAGACATTATGAGGATATTTGGGGTCTCGAAAATCCAAGGGTTGATGCATGTAAACGGTCTCCTTAAGATCACCATGTAAGAAAGCATTCTTCACATCTAACTGATGAATGGGCCAAGCTTTCGAAAGAGTCAGACTGAGAACAATGTGAATGGTAGTTGGTTTGACCACCGGACTAAATGTCTCACCACAATCTACGCCAACCTGTTGAGTCTTACCATCATCTACAAGACGAGCCTTATGCCTTACAAAAGAACAATCAGAATTATCCCTATGAGTAAAAATCCACATAGACCGAATAATATTAACATCAGAAGGACGGGGTACCAACCCCTACATCTTATTTTCAATAAGAGCATCATATTCGTCGTTCATAGGCAATTTCCAATTCGGGTCATTTAATGCGGACACTGGGTTATGGGGTAGGAGGGATTTAAGAACATTAGAATTTAGATCAAAATGTCTTTTTGATTTAAAAATACCCCGTTGACTACGAGTGACTGGTCTATGACTCGGTGGAGAATTGGGTGAATTTTGGGAGGAACTCGGATGGTAGACGGCCGCCAAATAGCAAATGGACTCCGCCCAACATCGAAACAAAGAGTCGAGGCAGAAGCAGGAACCAAAGCTGGAACAGTGTCGATATTGGGCTGGGCAACCGGCCCAACTACCGAAACTGGGGCAGAAACAATACTGGAAATAATGGGATGTGGCGGAATAGTAGGTCCAGCGGGCAGTGGGCCTGCTTGCGGAGTTTGGGTGCGGGACAAATATGATAAATGGTGGATAAGATACGGGGAAACCTCGTCATCTAAAAAATTATACGAACTAGGCACATGGTTACTCACTTTAGAAAATGGAAATTGGGTTTCATCAAAAATAACATGGCGACTAATGATGATTTTATTAGAGGATAAATCAAAACATTTGTAACCACGATGATTAGATGGATAACCCAAAAATACACAAGCGGTAGACAGGGCTTGAAGTTTGTTAATAGTGGTTGACGGGAAAAACGGATGGCATAAACATCTAAATACCCTAAGATGGAATACGAAGGATCTTTATTATAGAGGACTTTAAGAGGAGACACGTATGTCAACCCTTTGGTAGGAAGAATGTTAAGAAGATAAGTAGCCATTTGTAGAACATGATGTCAAAAGAAAGGGGGTACGGAAGCATGGACCAATAAAGTTCAGACAATATTATTAATGGTACGAATTTTTTGCTCGGCTTTCCCATTTTGTGAGGAAGTATGAGGACAAGATAAATGAAAAACTATGTCATTAGTATCACAAAAATCCCGAAACAACCCATTATCCTACACTTTGTCATTATCACGTTGAATATTTTTTATTTTCGATTCGAATTGGGTGCGTACGAATGTTCTAAATTTTAAAAATATGGAAAAACTTATGATTTTTTTCGCTAACGGAAAGGTCCATAAAAAAATAGAATAATCATAAAAAATAGAACATAATAACGATGGCCCACATAACTTAAAATGGGAGATGTCCATAAATCGCTATGAAGAATATCAAATGGCATTAAAGGATGCGAAGTAGAGGCTACAAATGGTAATCAAACATGTTTTCCTAAAGAACATGAATGATAAATTGGAGTACTACTCATACCCTTACAAGAAATAAAATTATTTTATGCAAAGAAGAAACAATTGACGACCCAGGGTGACCCAAACATGCATGCCACAAGGAAGGAGCTAGAGCTGCAAAAGTAGATGGCAAGGCTGGACTCGAGAGACTGGATGTTGGCGTGATAGGATAAAGATCTCCCCTACTATTACATCTCATGAGAGGTATCCCATCTTGAAATCCTTCATAGAAAACTCAAAAGGATCAAAATTAACAGAAACTCAATTATCAGTGGTGAATTTACGGACAGACACCAAATTTTTAATTAAGTTAGGGGCATGAAGAACATTTTTCAAGACAAGAAGTGGATGGGGAGGAGACAAAGTAGTATGACCGTAACCACGAATTGGAATTGAGTTGTCATTACCAACAAGTATGCCACGATTTTTGCTCAAATTGGAATAAGATGAGATAGTACCTTGGTCTGACTTCATGTGAGAAATGGCGCAAGTGTCCATATACCAATTCGGGTCAAGGGGATTTAATCCAAGCATATGCATCGCGGCCTCAATATTTGTCGAAGTCGGTGTGGGGCCCACTGCCTGGAATGCCTGCGGAGGCCGAGGTCCAAGCACACCGGCCTGCTACCCCAGCCCAGAAAATGACCTGCCACACGAAGCTGGACCCGAGAAATTGGGTCTGGCCTGTTGTGGAAATTGGGCCCAGTTTCCTAGGTAATGGCTCGACTGAAAATACCTATTGTTGGGCCAAGGCCCACTAGCCCAATTCCACTGCCAGGGGGCCCATTGCTGAGCCCAATGGGGTTTTTGCCCACTGCCCCGAGAGCCACCGCCGTTGCCACCACTGTTTCGACTGCCACCATTGTTACCGCCTCAATTTTTGCCATTATTTTTACGGTTTTGACCCTTTTTGTCGCCACCGTTGTTGTGGTTTTGGCTCTAATTTTCAACAAAGCCATGAGAATTATCGGACGAAGTCATCATCGCCACAGAACTGGCGCCGGTAGCCACCTTTTTTGCCAAGCCGACTTCTTCTAAGGTGAGCATCGAGCGGGCTTGATAAAAGAGAGAAAACGAATTGCTTTGACGAAGGAGAGTCTCAACGCCATTATAGGCCTCAGAAAGGGCGGCAACCATTTGTAGAACAAGACGATTATTGGTCACAAGCGATCCAACGTTACGGAGTTGGTCCGCCAACTCCTTGAGTCGTTTACAATACGCAAAAACGTTCGGAAAATCTTCCATGCAGACTTGAGAGAATTCTTGCTCAAGGGTGACGACTCGGGAATTTAGTTATCTTGGAATATATCACGCACTCTATTCCAGGTAGCCATAGTGTCCGACTCAATGATCGTATATAAAAGGTCGGTAGAAATAGTGGAATAAATCAATCGAAGGACGACATCATCAAGAGTAATCCATAACTGAGGGTCCTCCGCGGGAATAGGGGTAGCGGGAGGAATTATGTGATGGAGGACTTGATGGGAGATTGCGTGAATTTTGAACAATTCTGCACACGTCGCATATTGAACGTTTTCCATCTCAAGAACAATAGGGATGTGGTTCTTGATGTTGGAAATGATAAGGGCAGGATGAAACACGTTCTTAGACATAACGAAAGAACAAGTGGTGAAGTAGGGATTTGAGAAGAGAAGATGGTTATAGAAAACCGAGAAGAAGCTCGGAAACCGAGGAGGTTGCAGAAGAAATTAGGAGAGGTATGAAAAACCTAGACTTCTGATACCATGAAAGAAATAATCCCTTGATTATTTTCATTAATGAATGAGTATATATACAATTTACAATTTCCATAATATGAAAAATCTTATTCCTATTCTACTCTCAAAATCTTATTCTATTTATACAATAATACTACAATTATGGTAAGTGGACAATGCCTAATTACATATAACTAACCTATTACAAAAGACATAGGTATACACAGCTGGTATACCGTGTATATCAATTTCCTACTTGGCTTGGAATTCCGTAATATACACGGTATACACATGGGTGTATATACCATGTATATCACGGATATACCGTGTATATTTATCAATTACTTCTACGTACGGATTAGGTTAAGCTGAGTTTGTTTCAAATAGAGTATATGTATATATATAATAATGTGTTGATCAAAATCATGTGCATCTTCTAGATGGCCTATCGAATTAATTAGTCCTCCTCTAGAGAATGTGTTTTATTTCTTATTTTGTTAGCTTTGGTTGAATTTGGTGACCATATCCTAGAAAAATTATAAAATTAAATTAATGTTTCACTCGCTAATTAACTAATCTTTTTAATGCGAGGACGAGGGTTTCAAATTCTACATGATCATGCTAAAGCTAGTATTTGTGATGTGACAAGAATTGATCAACTCAAACTCAATGATAAATGTGAAAGTACAATTTAGCAATTGGTAATATTTTACTTTTTTTTTTTGGAGAAATGATTAACAATTTAAGCGCTTCTAGATGGGTATCCATCCAGATATATCATTATCCTGAATTAAATAAATAGATCTACATTAAATAAGTACTTCATTCGTTTCAGTTCATTTGATAGTGTTTTTATTAGTTAGTTATGAAATAATAAAATATTTAAAAATAATTAGTTTTACACTTTGTCTTTATATTTTTGATTAGGAGTTCTTATAACTACACAAATATAATGACATATTTAACCTAAACTCTTCAAAAAAAATTATGTTACATAAATATTAGTATAATATATTTAAGGCTATAATCATTTAAAATATATTTTAAAAAAAAAGAATTATACTTGTCACATGAATTGATTGAGTAATAATCTAGGAGTAATTGCGAGTAGGGCCTCTGTGAACATTTTTTTTCCCAAAAAAAGAGAAGAAAATGAATGTCAAACGTATGAATATGATTGGTGATATCATTTTGGCACAGTAAAATATCAGTGTTATTATTACACGGGATTGATTAATTTTGAGAGTAAAATAATTTTTTCTTCGATTACAATTTTTTAAATTTTTTTCATATATTATGAATTATTAATAATACAAATTTATAGTACTTCTTATGTAATTTTTAAATATATAAATTCTGTTATAAAATATTTAAATTTTTTAATTTAAAATTAAGTTAAATAAAAAATTATTTGACTATGTCAATCTTCAAACAAAATTGGGACGGAGGAAGTACAAGATTGACCGGTCAACAATAGGAAAAAAAAACAATTTTATTGTTTAACGTCCGTGTGGATTTCGATGGCTGAAATCATTTATATTTTGTCTGCTTGTAACAACTGGTTTTAATTTATATCAGGAAAAGGAGAGATATGTAAAGATCATTTATTTACATATTATGTGTGATAGAAAACTAAATTAAATTAGATTTATTGTTTCAAAGTTCTTCCGAGAGCTAATTAACGACTTATTTGTGACTTTGACATTATTAATTTGTGCTTAGCCTAATTTAGGAAATTAAAGTGTAATCATGCACAAGAACCAATTGTTATTTGTACTACTATTATCAATCGACCGGATAATTAAAGGGGTCCAAAAATTCATTCATTGTACTTGGACATATTGGAAGCTTCTATTATAATTCAACCAGCTGAATTTTATCACCTCATACAATTGTCCTTAATTTCATCTTTTTTTTTGGCCATGCTTTCTCTTGAGCCGATGGTCTTTCGGAAACAACATTCATACCTTTTAAGATAGGAGTAATGTCTGCGTACACTTTACCCTCTCCAAACCCCACATTGTGGGATTTGACTAGATATGTTGTTGTTATTGTTGTTGTATACAACAGTACAGACTAACCCATTTTCTTTAAGTTTCTTGTAAGAATGTATTAATCCCCCTTGGGAGCCTTTCTCATTAATACAAAATATATATAGGTGTACAATGTGGAATCCCTATACAACAGGGATCCTAGTTCTACCATAATTACATAACCCTAAATATGATAAATATAATAGTGGTACACACGTGCTAATACACCCCCCCAATCGGAGCGGGAGGACGCCGGATGTTAAGACTGGATCTGAAGTCAAGGAATAGCTGTCTAGGAAGGCCCTTGGTGAATATATCTGCATACTGATATGAAGACGACACATGCAATACCCTGGCATGACTGATAGCAACCTTCTCATAAACAAAGTGTATATCCACCTCAATGTGCTTGGTTCGCTGATGTTGAACCGGATTATGAGACATATCTATTGCAAATATATTATCACAATAAACCAAAAAAGCCTTACGTAATGGACACTGAAGCTCCAAAAGAAGGTTTCGGAGCCAACATATCTCAGTAACAACATTAGCAACGCCTCTGTATTCTGCTTCTGCACTCGAACGAGATAATGTGGGTTGCCTCTTGATGGACTAAGAAATAAAATTATCTCCTAAGAATACACAGTAGCATAAGGTGGAGCGTCGTGTGTCTGGACAACATGCCCAATCAACAACCGTATATGACAACAACTTGTTCGGTGCAGAGGGATAAAGATGCAAACCATAATGAAGTGTGCCCTTAACATATCGAATGATACGTTTGAGGGCAATAAAGTGAGGCTCTATGGAGGCATGTATAAAAAGCATACCTGCTGAACAACATAAGCAGTATCAGACCTGGTGAAAGTGAGGTATTGTAGTGCACCTGCAAGACTCCTGTAAAGAGTGGGATCCGACACTGGATCACCATCCAAAGCACTAAGCTTTGATCTAGAGTCAACTGGAGTAGCCATGATCTTGCAATTCACCATTTTAGCCATGTATACAATCTCCTATGCATACTTACGCTGACAAAGAAACATAGTATCTGCAGATCTAGCCACAGAAATCCCCCAAAAAATAGCTCAACTTGCCCAAGCCCGTCATAGCAAATTATGTTTTGAGCAGTGTAATGATCTCATTTTTCAACAAATCAGATGAGGCAGTGAGCACAATATCATCAACATACAATAATAAATACGCAATGCTACTACCTCTATGAAAAATAAATAGAGAATTATCACACTGCTGCACACAAAACCAAGCTGCAGGATATACTGTGCAAAGCGATCATACCACGCAACAAAAGTTATGAAAGAAGGAAAAATAATGTCGTTAGCCGCACAAAAGTTATGAAAGAAGGAATTATTAAACTCGCGACCATTATCACATTGAAATGATTTTATGTCTTTTTTAAATTGCGTTTTAACTAGTGTACGAAACTCAACAACTTTGGAGAACACTTGAGATTTGAGTTTGAGTGGATAGACCCAGAGAAAGTGAGAGAAATCATCCAAAAATACCAGATAGTATTTGTGGCCTAAGTTGCTGGTTATGGGAGATGTCCATACATCAGCGTGAATAATATCAAATTGAGAGAAAGTAGTACTCATAGAAGTCGTAAATGGTAGTTTAACGTGTTTCATTAACTGACACGAGGAGCAACTATGAGAGAGATTTCCTTTGTTGCATTAGATTAAATTTTGATTTCTAAGAGAATAAAAAATGTGAGAACCCGGATGACCAAGTTTACTATGCCACGTAAAGGGAGATATGATTGTTAAAACAGTGAGAGGAGTGACACTAGCAGTGGATGTGGGTAGGAACAGATATAGGTCCCCCTCGCTATTGCATCTCGTAAGAAGTTTCCCGATATGGAGGTTCGTTACAAAAAATCCAAACGGGTCAAAATTAATTGGGACAAAATTATCGATAGCAAATTTCCTGACAGAAATTAGATTTTTGATGATGTTTGGGGCATAAAGGACGTGTTTAAGAGAGAAATGTGGATGCGGTGGTGGGGTAAGGGTGTAGCCAAATCCTTGAATTGGAATGCGATGACCACTACCGACTATAATCGATTGTGGAATTGGTAACTGACGCAATTGAGAAATATTACCTAAATTATTGATGAGATGAGACGTGACATTCGTATTCATACACCACGTATTATCAAGCTGTTGCCGGGAAGTCATTTAGCAAGGAAGTCATTTAGATGTTTTTTCGGACAGAGAAAAAGGGAGGAGGGCAGGCCTGTTGGAAATAGAGAAAGGGAGGGGGGTTGCAGACAGGTTGGCTTCTTAGTTTTACACGAGAAAACAAAAAAATGGACTCAAAAGGACAAAACAGAAAAAATTCAGAACAAAATGAATAGAGAAAAGACAAAGACTAAATTTTCTCCTGTGCACTGTTGCTTTCTCGAGCAGACATAAGGAGGAAACAGAGGACACAAGGAACAGAGAGATGACAGAAATTTTCTGATTTCCGAAAGAAAATACAAGCACCGAGGTATTGCGGTGGCTGAGGAAAGATAATATAGTTTAGATTTTGATTTCTTATTCCAAAAGGTGGAATCTCCCACCCAGGAAAGATAATATAGTCACGTTAGAATGTATTACTCTTTGTTGAGGAGTCTTTCTTATTAATACAAAATATATATATATGTGTACAATATGAAATTTCTATACAACAAGAATTCTAGTTCTACCATAATTATATAACCCTAAATATGATAAATATAATAGTGATAGACACGTATTAATATTCCTCCTCCTTTCTAAGTATAAACATATAATTAATGAGTACATCATATAATCCTCATGTTTGTTGTTTCTTTGTTTTATATTTCATCTATTCTAATTTATGTGTATAATTTGAATCAACACAAACTTTTTAATTTTTTTTATATAAAATTTACAATCTAAAACATAGTATCATAATATATTTGTAGTAGGATCAAAGACAAAGTGTCGGCTCCATAGCCAGTAACTTTATTTTAAATTCTATTTTTATCTTAAAATTTTATTAAATATAATAAAATTATTAATTTAAAATTCACTAACTTACGAAGATTAGAATTCGTAGTATATAACTTTCAAATTCAAGTGTTGCCTAAAGGATTACAAAAGACTGTGTGTCACATAAACCGGAACTCAAAGTCAGTGGCTTCCGACTTAGTTGTTTCACCAATCACGATCTTTCCCTTTTCCCATTTTAAACACCTTCTTTGAAAGAGATAGAACATGTGTGAATGGAGTTCATGGATTATAGCTTCTTATCTGGACGAAGAATTTCTAGAAGAGAGAAATTAAGAACATTTGTCCCATCACTTCCCTTTTTCAACAACAACGTGCCCCAATTCCTTCATGATTTTTCTTGTCGTGCTGAAGCAACATCAAATAAAATTTATATTTGAAAACTTTATAGAAAAAATACTATCAATCATAATAATAAATAATTAAAAATATTTAAAAGGCATGTGAAAAAATTATGATAAAAAAAAACTCATTTGATTCTCGAAATTTAAAAGATATCACATAAATTGAGATAAAAGAAATAATATAAATTGTCAATATAAATATTTTGTATGTCATCCGGTTATTTTTTACATGTTGTATCATATATATATATATATATATATATATATATATATTATTTTATAGTGTAATTTCTTTGAATGATGTGAATGGTGCATAAAACTTAAATTCTTTGAGGTGCATACTAAGTATTACATCTCTACATTTTTATTTTATTTAAGTCATTGATCTCATGTCTGTAAATAAGGGTATGCACTTTTACCTCTTTAGAATTAGAAGATGAGGTGTCTCGGGCACCCCATTTAGAAAGAATGATCAAAGGTTTTGGGCATGTGTAGTTTTTCTTATCCCCTTTCATTAACGCCCTTATGTAAATGGTGCACAACCAGAAATCCAATTTAAAACTCTCAACTTAGTAACAAGTATAGAGTTGATGCTAATTGAAGTCTACTTCAAGACTTACAGAAGTTCGTGCAAAGAAGATTTACATGAGAGTAGGCACAATTTACCTTTGCCATCATCCTTTTGAACATATAATCTCTCTCGAATTATAGAGTGAGGAGCAGGGCAAGAGCTAGTAAGGGCCGAGGGGGTTCATCTGAATCCCCTTCGTCGAAAAAGTACACTGTAAATTATTTTTATGTATATTTATTTTATTGAACCCCTTTAGTAAA
This sequence comes from Anisodus acutangulus, assembly GCA_029783415.1. NCBI lineage: Eukaryota > Viridiplantae > Streptophyta > Magnoliopsida > Solanales > Solanaceae > Anisodus > Anisodus acutangulus. The sequence goes on from CM056490.1 coordinate 61,118,109, forward strand.
AATCCTGACTCCGCCACTGATGAGGAGGAGAGTTGCAATTTTATCACTAAACTAATACAAACAATAAAGTTAAATATGGTTGTAAATGGATGAAATGCAAAAAATTAGCTCACTATTTGAGATAAAATAAACGTTCAGTCCAAATTAATGACACATATAACCAACCCACCAACGCACACGATCAAAAGCCTAGTCCCTTTTAATCGCTCACCTTTCCTTTGGGAAGGGGAAAATCCCGAAGGCGAAACCCCCCATCTGTACCAGAGGCCCCTTGGCCAGGTGGGATGTAAATCGAGGGATATGCGCGAGTGACAGCCCTGCAAGGGAGATGACCAACGGGACACGAACCCAGCAACAACCCTTGCAATATTTCAGCAAAGACTGTCACCATACGGATTCGAACCCGCGACGTCGGAGTGATTGTACCCCAATCACCTTGCCACTTACCAACTCGCCTGTGCCCGGGGGAAATCGCTCACCTTTCCTATGTGATGATGATCACACCCTTTGTCTAAGTGATTTTCTATAAGTGGAGGGTTAATAATAACATACTTAATTTATCATTAACCTGAATAGACAGAACCTATTAATTATATTCCTACTGTTATTGCATGTTTTTGCCTTTAAATACGTAGAATTCCACTTTATAAGATTTCTATACATATTTATCAGTTATGATGAGTCATCCATAATTGACCCCTAGAGATTTCAATATATTCATAAAAAATCCAACAATACTAGAGAATCTTTCATTCACATCACACTTTTGCTGTCAACAGAGACTTCATACCTTTCTTGCCACTTGATAAGGTCTCTTTAATTGGTTTTCAATATAACAGAGTACCACTTTCATTAAATTTTAGACTATCATTTAATGGTAATTAATGTGTTAATAAAATTTCGATTTTTAATTCCTTTTATATTTTATTGACTAATCGAAAATTGGATTTAAAACAACGATTCTGGATATTTTATTATAAATAATTTGAAAATCATTTCGTGATCTCGCCGTACGACAAGGACACCGTTAAAACAAATGGGTATGTCCAAAAAACTCAATTAGAGTTTCGGTCTCCGTTTGTTTCCTTCAAGAAAATTGCGAAAACATGTATAGTATATATAAGTGAGTATAATTTGATTATACATTCTTTAAACACAAATTATACAATAATAATACATTTTATATACATATACAATAGTGATACATTTTTATACAACAATGATATAATTTCTATATTGATACGTATTTTATACAACAATGATACAATTTCTATACATATAATATGTGTATAATTAGTAAGTATACGTGATTATACATTTATTATACACAAATTATACATTTTCTATATATTTTCTATACATATATTGTAGTGATACATATCTATACATCAATGATACAGTTTCTATACATATACAATACTGATACATATTCTATACAATAATGATACAATTTCTATACACATACTGTAGGGATACATATTATATACAATAATATTACAGTTTATATACATATGATACATTTTCTATACATATACAATAGTGATATAAATTCTATACTACAACAATACAATTTATATACATATGCTGGAAAAAGCTAAAAATTGTCATTGACAAAAAAGAAAAAAAAATATTACCAAAGGAAAAACCTGTGAAAGTTAATTAAATGCCATATAAAATGGGACGAAGATATTATTGTAATAATTTATATATTAAATATATTTTTGAAATAGAAAATACATAAACACAACTAATCAAATTTGTAATATGTTAAAATAATGTGTATTATCCAAATTTAAATTTTAAAAAAATATTTTTTTCAATATTAAGAAAATAAAGATTCATTCTGCTGTCATTAATTTGGCGGGATGGCCTACTATGTCCTTGTCCCTTCTAATTAAACAAGAAACTCCAATGAATCAGGTCAATATCAGTTTTGAAAGTTAGCTTGGACTAGCCCAGCCGAAAAGGCAGAGGCCCAGCCCAACTCAACTGGGATGAAATCTTACTCCAGAGTCCAGTCCACGGATCAGCCTCTTGAAAATAGCAGCATTTTGGTTCTAATAAATATTTTTTATTTAAGTTTTATATATTGATCGTGCAAAAAAGTTTTACAATATTAATGCATTTTAATGAATATAACAGATTATTGCTCTTTGTTTAGAAGAGTTACATGTTGTTGTAAGTTACTCAACGTAATGACATAAATAATCTATATTTGGTCACTACATAAAACATGTAACTCTTTATTTTTTGAGATTTATTTTGCGCAATTTAATAATTCTTGGGACATGAAGTGATCCCATATATTGAAAATGTATACTCATAAAGAAAATGAAGATCTTATATGAAACTAGTAATGCCATATACAGTATCTATTTTAGTATGACATTTGGGGAGTCAAAGTATTGGCTTTTCTTACATAATTTCCTTTTACGATACTAGTGAAGTAGTTGTAGATAGTGATTGATATAATACAATTTTCACAATAAATCTCAAGTTTAATGGGTCAGCATTGTGCACCAAATAGTTTAGTTTATAAATAAGGAAAACCAAAAAGATTGAAAATTGATGCAATATCATACATTTTCCACCTTGAAGAGGCACTTGGCCCCATTTATGCTTGACTGAGATATTAGATGTCAACGGGTGATATAGTCATCACCAATTTGTACCGTATTTACACTTTTTGATTTTTTCTATCCCAAAAATACCAATTTACTCGTTTTGTCATATACGCAATATATAGGGGCTTGTTGTCTCCTTTTTAGCACGTAATTTAACAAAAGAGTAGCAATGATCATGCTAGCATGGAGAAAATGTCACGACCCAAACTCATGATGTGTATTGTCTCTTGTTACGGATTTGTCTTCAAGCTTCATTGTTAACAAATTTAAAAGCGTGCATATCATATGAACTTATATTATGTCTTAAAAAGCTCTACATTTCTCTCTCTCATGTCGATGAGAGATTCACCTAAGGTATCATGTGCTTTCCTTCTTCATATGTTTGCCAGCTGTTCAACCTAGCTAAAGGCCTTCTAGTCTTTCTTTGTGACCCGCCCTCCGTCATGGCATCACATACACCTACCCTTAAGAACTCAACGACATCGTTGAGGTTTTTCCCACCACAACTTACTGAGGGTGCATCCAACTCTTATATCATATTTGTCACGACCCAAGCCCATGACACGTATTGTCCGGTTTGACCCAATATACCTCATAGATTTGTCCCTCGGGCTAAATCATTATCGAGGCCAAAAACACGTGTATCATGTGAATTTGTGTTATACCGCATAACTCTCTTTACTTTGCTCTCCCATTCCAATGTGGATTTGCCTATGATATCATATGCATCCGTTCTTCATAAAATCTGTCAATCCTTTTTTTGTGACCTGCTCTCATAGGCCTGCCCTCCATCACGGGCTCATAGAAAATCACTATAGTTTGAACTGGTAACAATGTGACTTAAATTAGATTATGGATTTTAGATTATTGTTAACTGATATATGTGTTTATTCGGCCAGAATTTCTAATAAAATAATTAGTCCAACTCAACTAATAACTCTGGTGGGCCAACATTTTTAGCCCCACATCTTAGGACAAATTTATAGCAAGCCCAAGTCAAATAGGGCCGGCGGCCAATGGGTCTAAATAGGGCCGGCGGCCAATAGGTCTAAAACCCTACACACGAACCACTCTCTGAATGTGTTTGGTAGGAAGAAAACGTTTTTCAATTTTTTCATGTTTGATTGGTCAAAATATACTGTAAAACATTTTTCTTATGAAAACAAGTTTCTTAAAAATGAGAAAAATGACATCATAATAGAAGTAGGGAAAACAAGATCACAAGTGACATTCCAAGTTTATTGTCTCCTACCCACCTACCCAAAGCCCCCAATCTCCAACCCCTTCACCATCTCACCCCACCACCCCCAAACACCCAAACACCCGCTCCTCATCCATCCCACCCCCATAATATTTTGGTAGATTATATATAAATGCTCTTAGGATAATTTTTTTTTTACTTACATACCAAACACTAGAAAATAAATAAGAAACCAATTTGTTTTCCAAGAAAAACATTTTCCTTCATACAAAACACACCCTTTATCTGTCTGTTTTCTCAATTTATTGTTTTTGTTTTCTTTTTCGTTTTCCATTTTTTCTTTCTTTAATATCTGTAATTTAAAGCTAAAAACAACGTGAAATTATTATGTGGAACGCCATCAATTGAATAAGTTACAGCTTGTATTAAAAGAAAAACGTAACATCTTGTGTTGACAATTAATTAAAGTTATAACTTACAAATACATAATTAATATGATTATTATAAGAGTTTCAAAATTGTACATTTCTAATAGTTTTAATTCTTAGTTTTAGATATTAAGATAATATATGTATGTTTTATGCGTTTCTATATCATTCGAAAGAACTGAATAATAAAATTAGTGGAAAGCCATCTAAAAAAAATATTCGTTGAAATTTAAATATATTGTAAACTGCCAACAACAAATTGTAAAAGATTGATTAAGACAAAGAATATTCCTTCTCTTATTGCTACTTATAAAAGCCAATTATTTGTTACAACCTCAAATTATACCTTTTCTTTTATAATCATGTTTGACAATGGAAATTGCTATGAAGTTTCTTTTTGTACATATTAGTTATATATAGAGTTTTTTCGTTAAAACGATTTCATTCTTTTAATCATGAATATTGCATACGCATTGAAACCATAAAATTGTGGGGAACATGATGATTTACTTTGGGACATTAAATGAATATGTGGAAATGGATGAACTTGACGTTTTACAATTTCTATTTAGAGAAAATGATCTTATAAAAATTTCTTGCGTGTAATTTTACACCTTTTTTTTTGTATAAAATAAGTATCTCTTATAAATAGACATAAAACTAAAAACGTTTTAAAAAATTATAGAACTTACAAAACTAAAAGACATGAGATTTCTAATAGTCTGATAAAAGAATATTACGACACTGCAATTTATTATATTTTGATGCCTAAATGGCACGGTTCAAGTGTTTAAAATTAATATGGCAACAACCTTCCATTTTTCATTTATCAAATTTTATGTCTTTATAGTACGTTTGAATTGTCAAAATTGTATTGTAAATGACCTTCCATTAATTGATTTATCAGATTTTGATGTCTTTATGGTATATTTCAATTGTAGATAATATTTGAAATTAATCAAGTAACAACCTTCCTTTCTTCGATTCATGAAATGTTGATAATTTTACTATACTTTTCAATTGTTGAGAAATAATCAAGCAACATTTTATGCTTTGATTTATCAATCAATTAAATTTGACACCTTTATTGTATGTTTCAATTTTGGATTCATCAATCAATTAATTTTAACACCTTTATTGTATGTTTCAATTTATGAAAATTAATCAAGTAGCAGTAAATATAAGAAGAGAGCCGTTTTTCTGGCTTTAAACCAAGTAGTGGATTATTAAACTTATAGTCCAGTAATATTGATGGTAACTCGAGTTTTTTTTGCATCAATAACGGTATATTTTTGTTTTTGAACACGGATAGTATTCTTATTAGTTTACGCGCATTGCGACTATTTCACAAGATAATGATTATCTTTTTTCATATATCTTTTATCAGATACTTGCTATTTTCTATCGAAATAAAAATCGAATAACTCGTTCATCAAAATTTAAATAATTATGTATAAATCTTTTATTTCATCAAATTAAGTTACAACAACCTCGTCAGCATTCCTAACAAATTAAATATTATAACTAAAAAATATATTACCAACCTACTATTAGTGTAAGTTAAAATACATTAGTAATGTAAAAATTCTTTAATAAATTCCTTTTTCTTTCTAATTCTTTTAAGAAAAATTCATCAGATATTAACTACCTTCTTCCAGATATCTTTTATCGATATTTACTATCTTACACCGGAATAAATATTGAATAACCGCGTTCCCCAAAACTTATACAATCGCATATAAATTTTGTATTTCATCTGATTAAGTTAATATGTAATAACATATATCTCCTTGTCAATATTTCAAACAAATTTGCGGGTTATTGCACTAAGAGAGATGAATTTATCCAAAGCGCATTCATATGGTAACGGTGCAGGTTTCCTAATTTAAAAAATAAAAATACATTACAACAACAATATATTCAGTGAAATTTCACGTGGGTTTGGGAAGGATAAAGTGTACGCAGACCTTACCTCTACCTTGATTGGTAGAGTGACTGCTTTCGAGAGATCCTCGGCTCAAGACAAAACACAAGCACAAGAAAAGCAAGAGAAACGGTCAAATCCGGACAGAAAATTTAAAGCAGTATGAAAATGATGGTATAAAAAACGAGTAAGCCATGATATATACCACTCGTTAATAGTTTGACTCATTTATGCCATTTTCGTTACCAAAATGATTAATTCATGTCATTTTTTACTAACACCGACGATAGCGAAAAATGGTGTTGTAAAACCAACGCTAATGAAAAATAACATAAATGATCCATTTTGATAACTGCAATAGTATAAATGAACAATTTTTTGATAATTCGATGACATATTTGAGTTTTTTCCGTTAATAAATTCCTTTTTTCTTTCTTATACTTTTTAAAGGAAAAATAAAGTTAATGGACCCTACCAAACACACTTTCTACTACCGACCCGCATTCAGAAATTAGGTTCTATAAATACCCCTTTGACCCCTCATTTTTCTCTTACTCCTCTCCATACCCATACAATTTTGGAGATACGGAAAAAAACCCCCCAAATTCGCTATTGTAACTTCTCTCTCCGGCACCCTTTTCCGATCATCGTTGCCGGAATCACAATCCTAATTTTTTTCCAAGAATCGAATCGGGCCGAGTCGGGTCGAAATGGATACGTATTGTTCGGACTGTAAGAGGAACACAGAGGTTGTATTCGATCACGCCGCAGGTGATACGGTGTGTTCGGAGTGTGGGTTGGTGTTGGAATCGAGGTCAATTGATGAGACATCTGAATGGCGTACATTTGCTGATGAATCGGGTGGTGATGACCCGAATCGTGTTGGTGGACCCGTTAACCCGTTACTAGCAGATGCGGGTCTTAGTACTGTGATATCTAAAGGGCCTAATGGGAGTAATGGTGATGGGTCACTTGCTAGGTTACAGAATCGTGGTGGTGATCCTGATAGAGCTATTGTTTTGGCTTTTAAAGCTATTGCTACCATGGCTGATAGGTCCGTTATTATCTGTTGTTTCTTGTATTTTGATTATCGTATTGATTTATGTTCTGGAAATAGCCTCTCTACCTCCCAAGTTAGGGGTAAAGTCTGCGTACATTCTACCATCCACAGACCATACTTGTGTAATTTCACTGGGTATGTTGTTGTTGTAGTTTTATGTAGATATTTGTATGTTAGTGCAATTTTAAGTGTGAAATTTAGAGAACGTATATAATTAATTAATTATTGGGTATTGAAATGAATTGGGGTTGAATGGACCCGATTGGATATGGAGGATTTATATAGCTGATAATTAGTTCTGATTGAGGTGTTGTAGTAGTAGTAGGAGGGGGTGGTGGTGAGGTGTTAGAGGATGGAAATAAGCTTATTTTTATGATCGTTGATCGGAGTTATGATGCTTGGACTCTTCAAAAATGATGTCGGGTGCGTGTAAGGTCCTCCAAAAGTAATATATTTTTGAAGGATCTGACAGGGGTACGGTAATATTTTTGGAGGGTCTGAGCAACATAGGATTTCAGGCTTGTGTGATATTGGCTATTGGGATCAAATAGGGTTAATCTTAGAGAATTTGGTAATGAAATTGAATATGTAAGAATATGGCTAATTTGAAGAGTAGAAGTGAATGAGGGGAGTAGAAGATGCAAACCGAGCTTATTTTTATGATCGTTGATTGGATTTCAGGGCTTGTGTGATATTGGCTATTGGGATCAAATAGGGTTACTCTTAAGAGAATCTAGTAATGAAATTGAATATGTAAGAATATGGCTAATTTAAAGAGTAAAACTGTATAGGGTTTCTTCCTCCATTAAGCTTTGTGGAGGGAAGACATTCGTGGAATGATATGTGGGTTTCAATTTGATTTGTTTGGTGCTGTAATTATGCAAATTTGTTCATCTCTTTTTGTCCTTCGTATGCTTCTTGAGATGGCATTTGAGTTGGCCTTTTGTTACAACTACATTTGAAGTGATAATACTGGTTTAAAGGCCAAGTCTTTGAGATTGCTGTATCATTTCTTCTAATTTAGCTTGGAAATTTTGTATGCATTGATTGAGCTGAGTTTTTTCCTTCTATGTTTTGCAGGTTGAGCCTTGTTTCTACTATAAGGGTATGTTCTTTAGTATTCTTTTAAGTTAATATTGGGCATCATTCAGTCTAAAAAAAATATATATTGGGCATCACATAATTATCTGACTGCTTTATGGCTTCTCTTGCACTTTTTCAGTTGAAGCATACGACAGTGCAACTTTCTTTTCATTGGCATCTTCTCACTTCATTTATATGCGTGTTTAAATCTTTGAAGTGCTTTTTTTTGTTTATTTTTGTGTCTTCTTCTTCTTAGTGTTTCTGTCTATTTTATAAGTTAATTATGTAGATTGCAGCACATTACCACTTTTTGTCCATCTTATTTTGCTTTAGTTAACAGAAACCATTAGTTGTCTCTGTAAGTACATTGTGTGTTTGTGAAAGTGCCAAAATCTGATAGTCCTTATTGCTGTTATTCTCTGATATGTCAAGGGTTCGTCATCTAATATAATCTTTTTCCCATATTCGTGGTTGAATACCCTAGCGAGTATTTTGATATAGCCTTTTTCCTCCTTTTCTCCTTTTATCGGGATTAGTCTTCAGTTCTTCAATATTGAATTATGTTGCTAGGGAATTTTATTGCACTAATTGTTAACGCCAAATCTTCTATCCTTTTGTTGTTTTGAGATGTATGTCTTCTTTGACCTTGTGCAGGATCGAGCAAGTGAGATATATAAAAGGCTGGAAGACCAGAAGTGTACAAGAGGCAGGAATCTTGATGCTCTGGTCGCTGCTTGTATCTACATTGCTTGTCGCCAAGATAGCAAACCACGCACTGTAAAAGGTGTGGCAATGTTTTCTGATCATGTAGATTAACGGTTTAGTCCTCTGTGTGAACTCTAAACCTTTGGGTGTTGATTAGAAATATGCTCAATTGCCAATGGAGCTAGTAAGAAGGAAATTGGCCGAGCAAAAGAATTCATTGTGAAACAATTGAAGGTTGAAATGGGAGAGTCAATGGAGATGGGAACTATACATGCTGGGGACTATCTGGTGAGTGAGCTAAATATTGAGGTTTCCGCCTCTTTGTGGGGGCATAAATGTGATATGATTGTATGCCTTTATGCTATCCTGACATGAACTATTCTTGATCTTCAGAGACGTTTTTGTTCTAACCTTGGTATGAACCATGAAGAAATTAAGGTTGTCCAAGAAACTGTTCAGAAGGCAGAAGAGTTTGATATTAGGTACATATTTGTTTTTGTGTATTGTTTATTTATGTTCTTAATATGGTGTGCCTTGGCCACATATTAACTGGTGAAGTCATTAGTTTGAGGATGTGCATGTAAACCCTCTAAGGAAACCATTTGATTTTTGCAGTGGCTTTTAATGCTCCTCTTTCATATTGAGTGAACCTTTTGTAAATTTGATTTTGGCAATTATTCTGTTCTGGAAGTTTTGAGAAGTTCTGAATTTTTGAAAAAGTAACAGAAGTTGAGTGAATGGGTATAGTGAGTGAGTATCTTTTGTCAGCCGGGTATTTCTTCCCTGCTCCACCCAAAGAAAGAAGGCTGAACCAGACGACACTGGTTTGATTTTAATGAGTAACATATGCAAGTCTCACTGAAGAGATTCTAGTGGACATTTCACAACTAAATTCTAGTTTCTCTCGTACGTTCTAACCAGTAAATGAATTTCTAAAAAGGAACAGAAACGGGAATTGGGCATTATCACTCAGATCACTAGCAACAAAGTTTATTATTGCACATCAGGTTGGTGAATTAGATCCTTAATAGTTATTCCCCCTTTTGCAGGAGGAGTCCTATATCAATTGCTGCAGCAATTATATACATGATAACTCAACTTTCAGATTCGAAGAAACCCATTCTGCGAGGTTAGAACATCTACCTTCCTCTTTACGCAATCTTGAGCCAACAGAGGCTATTTATAATATACATTCATGCATTGCAAAAGTAGGTGCACGATGCTGCATTTCTAGTTTTTGCGGCTACTGGTGATTGCATAAGTGAAATTTTCATGTGGGGTTGCCTAGCTGCTTTTAAGTCTTGGGTTGTATATGCTAGTTCTGTATATACGTCTCACAGTTTGTGCATGCAGATATCTCCATTGCAACCACAGTTGCAGAAGGGACTATCAAGAATGCGTACAAGGATCTTTATCCTCATGCTTCCAAAATAATACCAGAATGGTATGTCAAAGATAAGGACCTTAAGAACCTGTGCAGCCCAAAGGCGTAAGAGCAACTTAGTTGTTGAGCTATATGAATCTGCTATAGGGCCTCAACTGTGTAAGAAGTCAAATGAGAAAGCATCAAATGTCGGAGTTTTGGCTACTCTTATGTTCTGGATTCATCCAAAGGCCACTGTAGGTCCGGAGTAATCCAAATTTCTTTTCCATTTTTCTTTCCCCCAACACAGATAGGTAATTCGATTTTTTGAAATGTTATTGAGCAATCACATATTTCATAGGCCATCATCCATTTTTTTATGGCTAAACATTGTCATGCGAAGCGGAATGTTCTCTTCTTCCATAAGATCCATTCATTTGGTGAGATACTTTCTTTTTCTAAACTATGTTGCTGTTCTTCGTTTCTTGTATTGAAATATTTTCATTGATGAGATACTTGACCAATATGCTCTTCTAAAGATTGAATTGATTCCTTATTGAAGGAGGATAAAATTAGTCTGAAACTGTTTGAGATGGTTGGTATTTCAATATAATCGAGCTAATGAAAAAGGGTAAGAACAACGCTCACTCTGATGGATAATATATACACAAAAAGAAGATGATGTGACTCGTTTCAAAGCGAAATAACTGCATTGAGCATCTTGAGTTATTTAGGTACAAGTTCATTGGACTTGAACTACTTCTGGATATGTTTACGTAGCATATGTTTGACTTCTATGTCTTATCATTCGTACAAATGTTAATTGATACCCGTTGTTTCACTAGTTTTTTTTAAAAGACAGATAATATGAACCCGAGGAAATATTGAGCGACGGCATAACCTTGAGCTAGTTATGCTCCGCCAACTTACTCTTATAAAAACTTATATAAATGGAACAAATGTTGTTTACCTTGGTGCAAGTATCAAATCAATATGTTTTTGTTTTGTATATGCAAAAGTAGGTTAATAAATACGATAAGTTGGAGGTCAATTTCTTGCTCATCACACACCATGGAATAGTTTCTTGTCATCTTTGTGAAGCAAATATCTTATCCATTTTCCCTTATCACCTTTTTTTATGATCGAAGGTTTGTCTCTAAATATCTTATCCATTTGCTTGCGTCTTTTGGCACATTAATGGCAATTGTCATACATCCCATCTTTTTTTTGTTCCTTCAAATTCACTTTTCTTTTCCTTTCTATACACTCATTGTTTTCTTGCCTTCCCACCCTTTGTCTTGTTTATGTGGAAAATAAACTTTATTTTTTATTTTTTATTATAAATAAAATTAGGGAGAGAATAAAAAGGAGGAAGCAGGAAAATGAATTATCAGAAAATTACCATCCTTTTATTTTTTTTTAAAGTAAAGAGTAGTTGGTCCCTTGATGATTTCATCTATTACTCTCTTTTTGTTTATCAAATGACTTAAATAATAGGAGATAAGCTTTTTATCAATTAAGGAAAAGAAAAAATAAATAAAATATGCTTGCAACTATAAAAACATTTTTACCAAATAGGATGTTTAGGTGAACATAATTACCCTTATCTTGCTTAGCATTAATCCTGCTTTAAGCTTTGACAAATATTTAGGTTTTTCAATTTTGAATCATAAACGCAAAGCCTCTGATATTCAGTATATTATTGATAATATGAAAACTAAGTTCCTTAGCCATGCTGATCGCATTACTCTCATTAAATCCACCCTTCTTAAGCTATGCAATACTTGTTACTCCCTCCTCCTATTCTGCATACCATTGATAGAATCCAAAAAAAAAATACTAATAAGCATACCTCTTTCCATAAATCCTTTATTTGGAACAATTTGCTCCCAAGACATTGCCTGATTTTCTGGTGCTGGGAAAAATGTTAATTTATGGAGAGACAAGTGGATTCCTTCTTAGAAGTATTATTCATGGTCCTCTAAAACTACCAGAGGATAGCTTAACTCTTTCCAACTTTTGGTCTCAACTTAGTCTTTCAGTTCCTGATGATGTTATGTTTGCTGCTAATATGATAGTATTAAATCCTGACTGAAACTCTTCTGACACCCCTTATTAAAGTCTTAATAGTAATGGCATATTCACTACTATTCTTCTTTGGTCCCTAAATATCTTGAAAAAGATCAAATTCTTTCTTTGGCTATGTTCTCATGACATGCTGCCTACTAATGCTTGCTGTAGCATCTGTAACTCTCCTGGGGAAACTATCCATCATATTTTCTTGGAATGTATTAATGTTCAAAATTTATCATATCCTCTGTTAAAAGATTTAGATTTCCCTCCTCCAAATCATCACATTTCTTGGTCAGAATTTCTACCTATGGCCCTTTGGCACATCTGGCTTACTCGTAACCAATTCATCCCCATCCCTACTGATACCATAATCTCTAGAGCTTTGGAATTCAAATTTTGAGCTCATAAAGATTACAACTCTCAATCTACCAAATTCATTAGTATTAATTGGATTAAGCTCCCTCAGCATGTCTTTAAGCTTAATACTGATGGTTCTTTCCACAAGAATGGAGATAATGGCAATTGGATTATGGGTTTTATGTATAAAATAGATGCCCTGAACCACATCCATGCAGAGCTTCAAGCTTTGCATCAAAGGCTGCTTCTTGCTTCATCCCACAGAGGTAATTCATCTTTTATCTTTAACTCTCTCATTAAATCATGCAGGTGTCTGTTGAGGAGGTTGGAGACTCCAGCAGTGCGACATAGCTTCCGGCAAGACAATAGAGCTGCAGATTTTTTGGGAAATCATACACTAGTGGTGACATCACCCCCGCTGTTAAGGATAGCGCAGTATCTCAGTCGCTATGTAATAGTTTAGCTAATCTTGGCAATGTTAAGTGTTCTCCCAAGTATGGAGGGAGCTTCTGAATAATATAAGCCTTTTATTAATATTATACCAAAGTTTCTAAATGTATCTTAAGATGTTGAACAAAAAATTGTCAAAAGTTGTATGCATATAGGAGGTAAAACATTATCTACATTTTCTTTCTTCACATTATACACTTTTCAACAATATAGTAAAAATTAGAATTTCGTTGACGAGTTTATACTATACAAACAGATATGGTCACGCTCATGACTTTTAAATCAAACCACAAACACACGTTATGCATGTATATATGGTATTATATAAAATTAATGAGGAATTTATCGATAACCCCATAAATTTATCAACAAATTTTATTTAGACACTCGAATTACTATTTATTTTAATGAAGCACCTAAACACATGATAAAGTGTTCATATTAGACACTTCCAACTCAAATTTTGGAAAAGCTTTTACTCGTGTTTTCAAACGTTTATTACATAAACAGTTTAACCACATAAAGTATATCACGTCCTTTAGTTATACACATCAGCCTTAATTACAACAAGAATAAAATTTTGCGATTTATTGAGGCTAGTGCGTATCGTTAAAGGAGGTAAAACATATTTTAAATGCTCAACTTATCTATGTAATGATCATTTAAAAACACGTGAAGAAACTTTTCAAAATTTGAGCCACATGTGTCTATATAGAAACATTTTATCATGTCTTCAAGTGCTCAATCAGAAGATACTGTAACTCAAATGTTTAAATAAAATTTACTGTCAATTAGACTGCCGATATATTTCACCTAAAATTAGTAAGTTTCAATACAAACTACTCCCTCCGTCTCAATATACTCAGTCATGTTTAACTTTTTCACAGTCAAATTGATTTATTTAACTCCGAAGATTAATTAAATTGATTATAAAAAAATGAAACATGATAAGTATTTTGTGATGGAATGAATAGTTGAGAACGGATTTATTTAAGAAAAAGGAAAAAGAACATGGTCACATTGTCTTTTACTTTTCTCTTCTTTATTTACAAAGAGAACCAAAACAAAATAGAGGCAAAAAATGTCACAATTTCTTTCTTTTGTCTTAGTTTTGTCAAAATTAAAAACACTGAAAAAAACAACCACAAGACCCGCATGACTTTCCTACTCTTTGCCACTTCCTTCGCCTTACTATATATTCACTTTTGTCTTCACAATAACTGAATGTTTTTATCTTCTTATCACAAATAACCCAATCATCTCACATTTTTATAAAAAAACACACACATTCTTTAAAGAATTACTCCCACTACTACGTACTATTACATAGTTTCTTGAATTATGGATGCATATTGTTCAGACTGCAAGAAAAGCACAGAAGTGGTATTTGATCATTCAGCAGGTAATATGGTGTTGTTTCTTTTTAAGAGAATATTGGATCTCTCATGTATTTACCCGGAGTAACCTTTTTTATTAAGGAAAAATAACACTCTATGTCTATTTGGAGAAAATATTTACTCGAAATGGCCTATATTTCTAATATTAACCGAAATGGCATTTTATACATTATTTTTCACTTATATACAAGGTTTATACATTTTTACAATAAGTGTATAATGTTGTATATCGTGTGTATAAATACTGTTGCAACAGAAAAGTTTCTATGCGGGATGTAAATTAAAAATATGGCTATGTGGATGTAATATTTATGTTGGATTGTATATTATTAGAGTTCTATCGGAAACAACCTCCCACCTCCCACTTCCCAAGGGCAGGGGTAAGGTCTGCTACATTCTTTGCTCTCCAGACCCCACTTTATGGGATTTCACTGGTTGTTGTTGTTGTTGTTGGATCATATATTTATTGAAATTATCCCTTTACCCTGAGTGGCCTTTTTATTAGTAATACTAATAAAATACCTTAAACATGCATGCAGGTGATATGGTATGTTCAGAATGTGGCTTAGTTTTGGAATCTCATTCCATTGATGAAACATCTGAATGGAGAACTTTTGCTAATGAGGCAGGTGATAATGATCCGGTTCGAGTTGGTGGACCTACTAATGCTCTGCTATCTGATGGTGGTTTATCAACTGTGATCTCTAAACCAAATGGAACTACAAGTGATTTCTTGACATCTTCTTTGGGTAGATGGCAGAATCGTGGGTCGAATGCTGATCGATCTCTTATCTTGGCTTTTAAAACCATTGGTGTCATGTCTGATAGGTAACCTTACAATTTTCTTTGAGCTTTTTGATTTTTTGGCGTAAAGGGTGAATTTTTATATGTCGGAAACAACCTCTCTACCCCATAAAGGTCGATGTAAGGTCTGCGTACATCCTATACTCCCCAAACCCAACTTTGTGGGATTACACTGGGTATGTTGGCGGTGGTGGTGAATTTTTATATGGGGTTCTTCTGATTTTTGTGGGAATGTGACTATCTGTATTTGCACCAAATTAACTAATTTTTCCTTAGGAGTAACAAGTTAATAGAGAAAGTATATTTACTAATCATGGTTATGTGATTTAAGTTATGAAAGATGCCCTGTATTTATTGGCTTTCAAAGCTATTGTTGACATGTATGATAGGTACCTTTCAATCTTCCTTCACTTTATTTTTGGACAAGTTACCTGCATTTGGCCAGTCGGCAAAAATAATTATATTCACTAGCCAAATATACAAGAAAATGTACAGTATTATGTATCATATTATACATTAGTATACAAAAAGTATATATTTGTTGGCTATTATTTTGGTAGGTGGCTACTTCAAGTTATCTTTATTTTTCTGTGTTTTGATTATTATTTTTTTGTTTTTTGGTGCAAAGGGAGGATTTTTATATGGGTTTTCTCTGATTTTGTGGGGAATGTGGGATATAAGGGGTGAAGGAAAAACTTATCCGTATGCTGTATATGCACGGAGTTTAACTAATTTTTCCTGAGGAGTCACAAATTAATGAGAGAATGTATATTAATTAATCATGGTTATGTGATTTAAGTTAAGAAGATGTCATGTATTTGTTGGCTAGCTACAAGTTAAAAAGTTAGCTACAACAGTTTTGTGATGAAATTGCCAAGAGCTCTAATGGCTCGAGTCATGCAATGTTTCTTAGCAGTGGCGAAGCTAGGAATTTCGCGAAACGTGTTTATGATTTAATATATGTGTAAAAAGTGATTTTTGACCTATATACACAATACTTTTTTCCAATGAAGGATATTCAACTGACCACCCTTCAGTCAATGGGGCTATGCCACTGTCTCCTAGCATTACATTATTTGGGAAATTTCTATCCATGCCTGCATGTAATGTTGCATTGCCTTAAGTGGATGGAAGCATCATGCATCTTTTGACCTGAAAAGTTGTCTCGGGGCACCCTGAATAATTTCCTAGGATCCATAGAGAACATGATTGTGTTGTGATTCTGTTATTCTAGTCATTTCTACTCTTTAAGGAAACTACTTTAGTTAATATGTTGAAGCATTCATTTGTACTCTCAAGTAAATCAGTAGGTCGGAAATACTTATAAAAAAAAATCAGTAGGTTGGAAATTTCTACTTATTCTTCACACAATGCTCTTAGCAGTGGTATTCTTTCTTTATATGTGTTTGTTATAAAGAAACAAAATGAACTTGTAATGTGAAACATGTAATATTCCTTCTCAGTATGTGTCTTGACTTTAGCTGAACTTGTAATGTGGAATTCCAAAAGATACGGCTGATGCAATTATATCTATTTCAGGTTGGGCCTGGTTGCAACCATAAAGGTATGTTTCTACTCCTGAAGTCCTGATACTCATTTTCAATCAAATGACATTGAGATGTCAGGAAGTACATGCAGATATATGCAAATGTGTTAAGAAGCGGCCAATTACTTTTTCTTTCCAATTTCATTCAATGTGTATGAAGAGTCATGCTCTCTCTTTTAGCTAAGGCTGCCTGATTCATTTGCTCGTTTTACCACTCAGCTGGATGAGCAGTCTAGTATTCGATAATGTTAACGGGTTTAGTGTGCACCCTCCTGCCCCCTCTATGTGCATCATTGCATGAAAGAGAAGAACCTTTCCTTAATGAGTTCTTCGTATTTGCTAATGTATAACTGTAGGTTCTCTTTTTACTAGCAATGATTCATTTGGCCAGAGATATACTGGAAGCTGTTTGTGTATTCTTTCAAAAACTTGTTGCTTGGACCTGAATGGTATAGTATGTTCTTCTAGGACTTGAAACTTGTCTTTTTGCTTCTGTGACCTTGTATTTGACATTCCGCCAGGCTTCTCACGTTGGTAGGAATTGATTCTCTTCTTTCCTTGTGTGTACTTCACAGTATTGTTTCCTCAATATCATAGGATACGTTTTTAACATTTGCAAAAATATGGAACAACCCAAGTACTCTATGTTATTTTTTTGAAAGATGAATTTGAAGATGTTGCTATACTTCATGTAAACTAAGTTGACACCAAAAGCAAAGATCATTGTTGTTCAGTATTTCGTTATAATGACTTATATTCTGTTCAAAGGACCGAGCTAATGAGATATACAAGAAGGTAGAAGATCAAAAATCTAGTAGAGGAAGGAACCAGGATGCTATATTGGCTGCTTGCCTATATATTGCTTGTCGACAAGAAGACAAGCCTCGAACTGTGAAGGGTAAAGCCTAAGACTTTGTGTCATTTCGCTGTCCTGATTTAACTTCCAGTATGAATGAGCTTTCTTGAAACTGTGGATTGGAAATAGAAATTTGCTCTGTTGCGAATGGAGCTACAAAGAAGGAAATTGGCCGAGCAAAGGAATACATAGTGAAACAACTAGAGCTTGAGATGGGTCAATCAGTGGAAATGGGAACTATACATGCTGGTAATTTCATGGTGAGGTTTATTGTTGTAAAAGAAGGGAGGAAAGACATCATTCTCCTTCTAACTACTATTTTTCTAAATTGAATTTCCTTCAGAACTTTTGCATTTCTCAACTTGGTTACTGATACATGCTTTTAACCTTTAGCGACGCTTTTGTTCAAATCTTGGGATGACAAATCAAACAGTTAAAGCCGCTCAAGAAGCAGTCAAAAAATCAGAAGAGTTTGACATAAGGTAGCTCTGCTTGTATTTATGTTGATCCGCAGATGCTTATTTCAGATTCATTAAGTGTTCAAACCAAATTCTATATTTCATTAAAGATGATCTCATTTGTTCCAAATAGTGGAACATACATTTTCAAATTAGTGTGTGATTGAGGAAAGTCTTTAATTCTATGACTATGTAAGTTCGTTAGGCTTAAGTAGTAGTAAGTTTTTTGTTCTTTACATGCCAAAACTCGCTATATTACAGGAGAAGACAAAATCATAGACGTGGTAGTGTAAAGTGGTAATTACATGACGATGGTGGTGTTAGTTTTTGGTATCAAAATACAATATAACTATTCAACAGAACCATGACCCTTAGCAGTAGCAATCAATCATGTCATGTTCAGTAGATGAACCTAGTCTTTGTTGTGTGGTTAGCTTGCCTCTAGGATGATTGCAGGAAGATTAAATTTCTGGGGAAAAGATCTTGGAAGTTTTTGTTAGATAGCCCCAGGCTCTAGGATGAACCTTTTCTGAAGCGAATGCCTTGTTGCTAAGGTATGGATCCCCAGACTTGTTGCGATCGACTGTTGTGTGAAGAAAGACATTGGATCTTGAAATATTGAGTAAAAGAATTCCTGGTGTAACTTGTACTAAGATTTAGTGATTTTATATATTCTTCCACTAGAATGAGGAAATGTATACACATCCCTTTCTTGAGATACAATTGTCACTTAATACTGCTTGCAGCAGCTTTCAAAGAGCTGGTCATGCTACTTGTTCCAACATGATAAATCAAATGTATTTGTTGCTCCATATGAACCTGATAAAAAAATTTACTCCTTTATATGAATTCATTACTGCAGGAGAAGTCCCATTTCTATTGCTGCAGCAGTTATCTATATAGTCACGCAGCTTTCGGAGGAAAAGAAGCCAGTTAAAGGTAATGAGTGATTACAATTATTATTTCTTATTTACCCTGGTGTGGATACTTAGAAACCAATTCCCTCCATGATTGAAATTGCATAATAGAAAAGCTAAGATATATTCAGGAAAGCCTCAGTAGGACGAGTTTCCCTTCATATTTCGACTCCTGAATGACATCCTCAAATCCTATACATCTTTATACTGCTACGTTATGAAGCATATGCACATCGAGTATTGACATGTCATGTAAAAAACTGCATGGATGATGCAGATGTGTCACTAGCAACTGGAGTTGCTGAAGGTACTATCCGGAATTCATTCAAGGATCTACACCCACATCTCTCAAAGATAATACCAAATTGGTATGCACAGGGTCAGGACCTAAAAAACCTCAGCAGTCCTTGATGTGTTAAGCTAACCATGTCCACAAGTGACAAGTTCTTGAAAATGGCTTCAAGAATGTTTTGTATCGGAGGACCCTTCGACGAAATTAACTGGAGGGGAGCTTCTTTACCCCGATATGTGGGCTAATACAAATTTAAATTATTAGCTCTCAATCAACAGAGAAGTCTTAGGATAGATCATGTTAAAATTGCAAGTTGTAAATGCTTTTCTTGAACTGATACTCTTTCTTCATAGATGTGTATTCTGGACTAAGATTGACATGAAAATATAGTTTCTAAATTCAACCTCATGACTAGTGCATCATCCTTTTTAAAGCAGTGAATTTGTTGAGTCGAATACTAGATAAATTCGTCACATTTACTTTAGGGTGTATCTATAACATTTATTAAAAGATAATGGATTCACTTCAAAGAATGCAACATAAACCATCTAGTTGACTAGTCGTGTTGTGTGATATTTTTAATAACGACTCGTATGTTTTGCTCAACCATAAAAGGCATGAAATGATCAATTTATCATATTCCGTATAACCTCTTTCAAATGTTGCTACTTCAAGAAAGAATTTGTGACATGAAATATGGAGCATGTCTTCTCTAACATATCTGTCATTGATGAACATTCACCCCTCTATTTCAATAAAAAATGAACAAGTTATGCTTAATCATGTAACAAGTTTTTGGTGATCGTAAATCCCTAAAGATATTGTTGTTAAGGAGTAAATTTGAGACATGTTGAAAACATTTTCTTTCAAAATTACTGATAATACCATAACCATAAGATACACACAAATCATATCATTATCTTATCTTTTTTATAATCATGGTTTCGGGTAGCGTGTCTCGACTAATACCACGAAGAATCTACTATCTCTCACCAACACAAGTTGAGTAACTCCGTCCACCAAAGTTTGAATGGATAAAAAAGAAATTACTTAGTGTTTCTTTTTGAGTTAATCTCTATCTCTGGCTACTCTCTCGGTCACTTGTGCTTTTCTTCATTGTATTCGTAACTTTTTCCCACACAATACTAAGTATTTATTTTCATCAGCATAAGAGGCAGTAAACCATTAAAAGGTTCCACGATAAACAATTAACCCAAATCCAAAATAAGGACAAAGTTGTTAAATCAGTAGTTTCCTACTCAATAAGTGACAAAACTTATTAATTTGCCTTACATTTATTGGTGGTGACCTGGCCATAAATGACATTATTCGTGGAAGACATGTACAAATTATTGTATGAAACAAAAGACAACCAATCGTTGTAGTACATGATACTAACTTTTCCAATATACAAAAAAACAAACATGACACAAGTGGAGCAATCATTATAGAAAATGATCAAATTCATGTCACAGTAACTAACAGTAATGTGTTAGGTATTTTTGGTGTGAATGGGTTATGTTTAACAACGTATTTCATTCTGTCCTTACTGTTTTCAACATCAAGAATCACGTTCCTATTATTTTTGAGATGAAAAACGTCCTATATGCAACGTGGGCGAAATTGTTCAAAATTCACGCAATCTCTCATCAAGTCCTCTATCACATAATTCCTCCCACTATCCCTCCTCCTGCGGAGGATCCTCAGTTATGGATTACTCTTAATGCTACCGTCCTTCAGTGGATTTACTCCACTATTTCTACCAACCTCTTACAGACTATCATTGAACGAGACACTACGGCTATGGCTACCTAGAATAGATTGCGTGATATATTCCAGGATAACTAACACTCTCGTACTGTCACCCTTGAGCAGGAATTTTCCCAAGTCATCATGGAAGATTTTCCGAATGTTTCGGCTTATTGTAAACGACTCAAGGAATTAGCAGACCAAATCCGTAATGTCGGAGCTCCTGTTACCAATAATCGTCTTGTTTTACAAATGGTTGCAGGCCTATCTGAGGCCTATAATGGCGTTGGGATTCTCCTCCGTCAAAGTAATCCACTTCCACCTTTTTATCCAGCACGTTCAATGCTCACGTTAGAAGAAGCCAACTTGGCAAAAAAGGCGGCTACCAGCGCTAGTCCCGTGGTGATGATGACATCATCCGATAGTTCTCAAGGTTTGTTGATAATTCGGGCCAAAATCTTACTCACGGTGGAGGCAAGAAGAATCAAAAACATAATGGCAAAAATCGCGGTGGCAATCGTGGTAGTACCGGCGGTGGTGGGGGTGGCCAAAATAGTGGTGGTGGGCCTCGGCACGGTGGGAGTAGGCCGCAACCCAACTAGTCCCAGGCATAGGCCCCCTGACAGTGGGGCTGGGCCAGTGGGCAGTGGCCCAACAACCCCTATTTTCCTGCTTCAGCATACCAAGGGCAGTGGGCTTCTCAGCAAGCCCTTCAGGCCCAATGTTTCACAGCCCAGTGGATTTCGGCACACTGCTGAGTCTGGACAGCGGGAAGGCCTGCTTGGGCCTCGGCCCCCACAGGCTTTCCATGCTACGGGCCCTAATCTGATCCCGACTCTGACATATATTGAGGCCGCCATGCATACACTTGGATTAAATCCTTCAGACGTGAATTGGTACATGGACACCTGGGCCACTTCTCACATGACGTCCGACCAAGGTACTCTCTCGTCTTATTCCAATTTGAGCAAAAATTGTGGCATAATTGTTGGTAATGGAAACTCAATTCCAATTCGTGGTTACGGTCATACAACGTTGTATCCCCCACATCCACATCTTCTTTTGAAAAACTCCTTTCATGCCCCTAACTTAATTAAAAAATTGGTGTATGTCTGTAAATTCACCACTGATAATTGGATTTCTTTTAATTTTGATCCTTTTGGGTTTTTGTGAAGGATTTCAAGACGGGGATACCTCTCATGAGATGTAATAGCATGGGAGATCTTTATCCTATCACGCCTGCATCCAGTCTCTCGAGTCAAGCCTTGCCATCTACTTTTGCAGATCTAGCTCCTTCCTTATGACATGCACGTTTGGGTCACCCTGGGTCGTCAATTGTTTCTTCTTTGCATAAAAACAATTTTATTTCTTGTAAGGGTACGCGTAGTACTTCAATTTGTCATTCATGTCCTTTAGGAAAACATGTTAGATTACCGTTTGTAGCCTCTACTTCTCACTTTAATGCCATTTGATATTATTCATAGCGATTTATGGACATCTCTGTTTAAGTTCTGTGGACCATCGTTATTATGTTCTATTTTTGGATGATTATTCTAATTTTTTATGGACCTTTCCGTTAGCGAAAAAATCACAAGTTTTTCCCACATTCTTAAAATTTAGAGCATTCGTCCGCACCCAATTCGAACGAGAAATCAAAAATATTAAATGTGATAATGGCAAAGAATATGATAATGGGTTGTTTCAGGATTTTTGTGATACTAATGACATAATTTTTCGTTTCTCTTGTCATCATACTACCTCATAAAATGGGAAAGCCAAACGAAAAATTCGTACCATTAATAATATTATCCGAACTTTATTGGTCCATGCTTCTGTACCCCCCTCCTTTTGGCATCATGCTCTACAAATGACTACTTATCTTCTTAACATTCTTCCAACCAAAGGATTGACATATTCCTCCCCTCTTAAATTTCTCTATAATAAAGATCCTTCGTATTCACATCTTAGGGTCTTTGGGTGCTTATGTTATCCACTATTTCCGTCAACTACAATTAAAAAACTTCAAGCCCGTTCTACCACTAGTGTGTTTTTGGGTTATCCATATAATCATCGTGGTTACAAGTGTTTTGATTTATCGTCTAATAAAATCATCATTAGTCACCATGTTATTTTCGATGAAACCCAATTTTCGTTTGCAAAAGTAAATAGTCCCGGGCCTAGTTCATATAATTTTTAGATCACGATGTCTCTCCGTATATTATCCATCATTTATCGGACTTGTCCCGCACCCAAAATCCGCCAGTAGACCCACTGCCCGCTGGACCTACAGTACTGTCGCATCAAAACAACCTTCCCATAACAGGTCCAACAACTGGGCCGAATATCCACCGATTACGCCTCGCTTCGGTCGATTCGATTTACGCTTCGGTGTTGGGCGATCAGTCACCCCTCCGATTTTTCCCAAAATCCACCCAATTCTCCTCCCGAGTCACAGACCGGTAACTCGTAGTCAACATGGTATTTTTAAACCAAAAAGATATTTTAATCTAACTTCTAATGTTCTTAAATCCCCCTACCCCATAACCCAGTGTCCGCATTAAATGACCCGAATTGAAAATTAGCTATGAACGACGAATATGATGCTTTTATTACAAATAAGACGTGGGAGTTGGTACCCTGTCCTTCTGGTGTTAATATTATTCGATCTATGTGGATTTTTACTCATAAGGATTATTCTGATGGTTGTTTTGCGAGGCATAAGGCTCATCTTGTAGGTGATGGTAAGACTCAGCAGGTTGGCGTGTATTGTGGTGATACGTTTAGTCCGGTGGTCAAACCGGCTACCATTCGCACTGTTTTCAGTCTGGCTCTTTTGAAAGCTTGGCTCATTCATCAGTTAGATGTCAAGAATGCTTTCTTACATGATGATCTTAAGGAGACCGTTTTCAGAAAGGTAATTTTTTGCCGAAAAGGCACATATCTTTTAAGAAAAGACATACCTAATTTCTTAACAGACACCCGTTGTTGGCTATAAATACGTAGCCATTCCTTTAAATTTTCATTATGAAAATTCTGATCATCTTCTTCTTTCTGTTCTGCACTTTGAATATTTTCTGTGTGTGATTTCTGCCATCTGTTGCGTTCGCCGTTCATCAGTGTTTGAGGTACCGCTACACTGGTGAGTTAATTCATTTTATCTTAGAAGGATATATTTTATAGCCTCGGGTACTTGATGGGAATAATTTTCTTAAAGACACACTGTGAATTCAGTGGACTTGAATTTATTTTCTTCTCTTTCAAGATTTTATTTTAGATTATTTTTTCGAATACTAATTGACAACAATCTTAAAGAAATTATTATTTTTATATATTCCATATTCTGTTAATCTATTAGAAATTTAATCTTTTGACAGAGAAGAACGTAACCTTCTCAGAGATAAAACTACTATTTTAAGAAATAAAAGTATTCTTTTTAGATATAAAAGTATTTTTTCTGGGATAAAAAAAAGCACTTTTTTCATAAATAAAAGATACTCTTTTTTGGAGACTAAAACCTTTATGGTTTTCTACTCCGCTGTTTGGAGATTAAAATCTACGTGATTTTTTACTTCAAATTATTACTCGGTTCAAAGAATATAAAAACTTTACCGAATAGTAACTATTGATTGATTTGAAGATATAATTTTTTTGCTGGTTCTCCGTGTTGTTTGTTCGATTTCACCGATTTTAAATCTACTTGTTTTGTATTCGGTTGAAGATATAAAAAATTTCATCATTTATTTAATCTGGACAAGTAAATAATGGAGAAAAGAAAAGAATGCAAAGGATAGCAATGTTATGTGATGAACCCGTTAGTGTGGTACTAATTCTTCATTGCTTCTATTAATTACTGCATATATTGGTATGACGATTGCGTCGAATTAATTTAATGGCACTGATTTATTTACTTTCTTCATCTCTATGTTATTTCTTTCAAAATCCAAAGTATTTGGCTCTGCAAAAACTTTTGGTAGAAAAATACACTAATCATTTGCAAATCATATGAGCGTAATGGTGTGCAAGGATTTGCAAGATACATAATTATTTTCATATTTTTTAAATTATTGGAAGATGGTAGTATCATTTAGATAAAATTTGCATTCAAAAGTTAAAGGCCAAATTGAATAAGTTTTGGATGATGGGATTTGACATTCCAATTATTCCATGTGTATGGACAATAAATATCTAGTGACTTTGACAAGAAATCTAGAAATCATGCCATTAGTGCTCGAAGATTGATATGATTCGGTGGTAACAAAAATCATGTTCTACTTTCTCTCTTTTATATATTTAATTTTATACCCAATGTGATTTATGATTTTTTTTTGTAAATATTAGGGTAGACATTTATTATGTAATTATCTCAAAATATATTTTATCTGCATACCATAAAATTAATTAGTTGAGACACTGCTTGGTAGCATGCATAAAATATGTGGAAGATTATTTTTAAGATATAGTAAGGCATGAATTAAACTTACATTAATACTTGGAAATTATTTTTGAGATCATAAAAATAATATGTATATATTATTATAGGTCAATAAAAATATACACATGTTTTGCATCAAAGTAAGTGTGCGTATGCGTGTATATTTGTATATCAGAAGAACCCAAATTTCAAAAGACGCCTTTAATGTTGGATAAAGATTACTGAAGTATTTCCAACTATTACAGTGAGGAATGAAATCTTATGAGCATTAATATACATATGAGATGTATAAATTATTTCAGTGACTAATTTTTTTTAACTTGTGCAAAAAAAGAGTTAATTCTAAAATATGGTGTAGCTTTGACAAGACCGAAGTAATTGTGTTCCCGAAAGGTTTGTGGATTTTTGGATGAAGATTGCACTAGGATAATTTTTATCCCTTTTATCTTATGAAGAGAATTATTTATAAAGGGAAAAAGAAATATTTTTTTGTTACAAACTGCTCGGCATGACTAATTAATGGCTAACGTATGGATGAGTTAATTCTTTTTATATTTATTTATATAACTCAACACTTGTACTTTGTCCATGTGATTGCCACCCTTTTTTTTTTTTTGGCATAGTTCAATTAATAGATAAATACTTGGTGTTTTTGAAAAAAGGATCTTCAGAAATATGTTTTTGAATGAATTTTGCTTTGACAGATCGTTGATAACTAATTGGCAAATTTCATGTTGTGTTAAGTCCTCAACGGTTATTTTATTCGTTAACGAGCCTAAAAGGTTACCTGGTTATTCATAAACGATGAAGGTTATTTTTTTTGTGATCAATACTCGATAAGTATTGACAAAAATAACATGGTGGAAAAACTTTTGAAAGGCAAATGGTAAAGACACCAGATTATGGTGATGAGATTTATTCTCTATTTGAATGAGAATATTATAGAGCATTGAAATATGTCACTCAACGATATAACTCTCAGTGCAATGTCTAGCACAATTGTCTGTAAAAGTCAAATGAGACAAATGTTCAGACTTAACTATAATTTTCTGGCCACTGTTTGAAGAGTTCTAAAAAGAAAATAAAAAGATTCTTGGCTTATGATAAAGTTTATATTAGACTCAGTGTCTAATTTTATTTGGAAGAACAAAAGATATGAAATCTAATGACATTCTTGTATGATGTTAGACCTACAAATTCTAGGTGTATATTCGATATGGTTGTCGTTGGGGTTTTAAGTAGCAGATGACTAATTTATGAAACTATTAAATTGATAATTGATCATATATTTGTTCAGAAGAGTTATGGTCTTTCATAAAAGAGTGTCGTCCAAAATGTCATCTATTAAAATATAATTATTTGTATAGACATGAATGTTGGTGATAAATATAACGATCAAGTAATCACTAACAATGATGGAATTCCTTGTTGATAAGTTATAGTTTACCTCAGAACTTGTGAGGGAAGTCAATTTACGGCTATTAAAATACTTAATCGAGTGCCCCATAGTAAAACATAATCTACTCTATATGAAAAATGAAACAAAAAAAAAAATTCAACTTGAATTACTTCAAAGTGTCGGGGTATTGGATAAATTGTAATTTTCTAAACCTAAGAGGGTAAAATAGGATAGAAAATAGTTGATTGTGTTTTCATAGGATATGCCACAAATAATAAAGGATATCGATTTCTAGTAGAATCAGAAAAAGTTGATTTATTGACATTATTCTATTATGTCAACCCCACGATATATGTTCTTGGTGGTATTGAAATGGTAGTTAGTGAAAATTTCACATAACTTGTTCCGTCTTGATGAGAACTAGTTGATAAAACTACTCATTTGATGTGGTTGATCATATGCCTTTTATTAAGGTCGTGTTTTTTTAATTTCGTGAAGGGATGTCACTTGAAATATAATGTTATGTTCTTTCATGACCTAATGTCACTTGAAAGGTTGTGACTTTTCATGATAAAATGTGTTTGTTGTAAGAAAACCCTTTATAAAGATGAGACAGTTTATTGAACATATAAGTTCATCGATTTATAAAATGAAGAACCAACTAATGACAATGAGAAAAAAAAACCCTCAATAGCTTTGATTTTTACATCTATAAATGTGTTATATATTATTTGGGTGTCAAAGAAGTAGACTTACAAAAGTGAAATTGTTAAAGTAGAATGGTTGAAAAATAAATATATTGTTCAAAGGTTGTGGCCACGACTGATGTCAACCATCCACGAGTATTGATAAAATAATATCACTTTAAATAAGTTGTGTTTTTCACTACAATAAGTATCTCATAGTTATTAAGGGGTACAATGATACAAATTGAATCACCGAATCAATAAAATCAAATTCACAAATGGATATGTTTTACCATTGGTGGAGGAGAAGTGTCTTGGAAATCGTCCAAACAAACTGGAATTGCTCGCTCCACAATGGAGTCTAATTCATCGATTTAGACGTGATCGGTGAAGAAGTTCAATGGCTCCGAAATTTCTTGGAAGATATATCATTATGGCCCAAACTGTTGGCACCAATATGCATACATTGTGATAACCAAGCAGCAATAGGAAGGGCAGGGAGCGTTATGTATAACGGTAAATCTCGTTACATACGACGGAGACACAATACCGTTCGACAGCTACTCTCTAGTGGAGTTATCACAATTGACTATGTAAAGTCAAGAGAATGTGTCAGATCCACTTATAAAAGGCCTAACTAGAGAGGCAGTTGAAAGATCATCGAGGGAAATTGGTTTAAGGCCTATGACAAGTCATCATGGCGGTAACTCTACCTAGTAGACTGAAGATCCCAAGAGCCAGGTTCAAAGAGATCAAACAAAGTTATGAATGACGGTTCAACATTGTCAAATAACTCAACCTATTCTCATGATGAAGACACTGTTAAAAAATAATGATAAAACATTAAGGATTTTTAACGAGTTAATAAAGCTTAAGTTTTTAATGGTTTCTAAGTTTGACAGATATGACCAAATAGTATATCTACGGGATGACACGTTTAGGAATCACCTATGTGAGTGTGAAGTGTAAGCCGCTTCAAGGAGTATTAACGGTAAAGGCACATGCTCTATGCACTCATGAAATCAGGCGGTGTTCGTGATTGAAATGAACACAACAGTGAGAACCAAATGCGGTTAAGATTAATTGTGTGATATATGGTTGTCTAGGTATACACCAAAGCTCGACGGTTCAAAGATATCAAATCTATCGATTGACCGAGTATATCCAATATATGTTCACTACAGAAAGTTCAAATGAAAACCTACTTATCCACATCCAATTAATCTATACTTGCAAATCACACACTTGTCTGTGTATTTCTTTATCATAGAGCCGTTCCCCATTTATGTGGGGGATTGTTAGGTATTTTTGGTGTGAATGGGAGATAAAAAATTTATTTCCTTTGCCTTTTCGGAAAGACAATATTTTACTGAAAAGGCACGTGCCTTTTCTGAAAAGACACACCTAATTTCTTAACAGACACTTGTTGTTGGCTATAAATATCTAGTCATTCTTCAAATTTTCCTTATGAAAATTCTGATCATTTTTTTTACATTTCAAATATTTTTTGTGTGTAATTTTTGCCGTCGGTTGTGTTCGTCGTTTATCAGGGTTTGAGGTGCCGCTACACTAGGGATGTCTAACGGGACGGGTCCTGGCGGGATGGGGGAGAATCGGGACTCGGGTTCCGGCAGGACGGGAAGAGGTCTCGTCCCGTCCCGTCCCGTCCCGTCCCGTCCCGTCCCATATCCCGCCGAAACGGGGGCGGGTCGGGACTCATGTTTTTTTTTGCCACTTAATTTTAAAAAATAAAATATACAAACACTTCAATAATTGAATAAGATAGTGTAATAAAAATATTCCAATGATGTTTTTGTGCCTCTTATATTATTTAATAGAAATATGATTTTTTTGTAATACAATTTTAAAATTGCAACTTTGTGGTGTTGTTCAAAAGTTGCAAATGACATAGTAAAATTGCATTTAAAAAAAATTACATATTCAACCATATTTTTTCGAATTTCCTCACAATGTCTTGAGGATCTTCTATTGGAATTGGAATTTGTTTGTCAAATTCTTCAACGTCGTTTCCTATTCCCTCGGACAAGATTTCGTTGTAGTTGTAGTCTCTTCTTCGTTTGTCTCCGGTTGACCGCACCTTCTACGCTCCGCACGAATCCAGTCTCTGAATAGAACTGCAATCTCCAATGTGTCTCCCGCCAATGAATGTCTGTGCTCTCATATTTGAAATCTTCCCACAGAAAAGATCTTCCAGACGATGTTGATGACGCCTGAATGTTCAACACATCTCGGGCTATCTTTGTTAGTGCCGAAAATGTATTCTCATTCTGCCTCCAGTATTTCAGCAAGTCTTCTTGTCCTTCATCATTGGCAATAAATTCGTATGGTACGACACCCTGCAGAACATAAACATCAAATTCGCTAACTTGTGAAGAAGTTGAACTACTACACATTTTATTTCTAAAGCCTTGAATACTAGCAGCAGAAACCACATGTTTTTTATAAGGTTGCAGCGAAGTAGTAGAAGATGGTATAGAAGCCGGTTAATTATTTGCACTTTGTTGTTGGTAATATATATATACTTGTTTGCATTCGGTGTGTATGCTAGATGTAACTTCTTCTTTAGTTGGTTTGTGAGTTGGTTCTTCAGTTGGGTTTGTTGGAAGTACTTCTATACAATCATAAATCGTTTCTTCAAGTGTTTTACAATCGTCTACTTTAATAGTTGCATTTAATACAACACAACAATATAAATAGTGGGGATAGGAAAACATATTTTTTAAACATTTTTTTCAATAGATGTCTTATAAGTTGGTTTTTGCATATATTCATTAAGTAACAAAAATATTAGTGCTATATAAAATAACATACTTGAAATAGTAGGATAATAAATATCGAAAAATTCTTTAGTAGCTTGATAAAATTTCTCTAAAAATTCATTTAGTTCTAAAAAAAATTCTCAATCATTAACTACAAGCATACCCTTTGGATTTTTATTATGAGCATTAAATAATAAAGTTATAGATTGTCTATAATCGTAAACAACAAGTAGTTGCTCATACAGAGAATTCCATCTAGTCGAAACTTCTTCTGGATTTTTTTATAAGGTAATCCACAATCATGACATATTTTTATACTCTTTGCGTCTTTGTATTTTTTTTACCTTTAAAAATATAATTTATAGCAAATTGTATTTTATCAAGAATATTTTTAAATTTTTTTAGGCCATCCTTTACAACTAAGTTATAAATATGACACACACATCTTATATGAAAATGATCAGAAAAAGATGGAGTTAATCTAAATTTTAAAAGTTTTATAGAATAATCATTAGAAGAAGCATTATCTAATGTAATAGTCATAATTTTATTAATTATTCCATAGTAATCACAAATTTCATGAATATTTTCTGCAATAAAACTTCCAGTGTGCATATCATCTATATATCTATATGCTAAAATACATTTTTGCACAGACCAATTTTGATCTATCCAATGACATGTTACCGTTAAATAATCATTACCGTTAAATTATTCCACAGTAATCACAAATACCATTTTTGCTCGCCTTGTACATGTCTCAATGAACCTCCCGCCCCACCTTGACATTTTCCGATTTTAAATTTATAAACATTTTTACAAATTTTACATCTAGCTAGTTGATTCTCTTCGTCCCTATCAAAAAAATGTCATGCATCTGATTTTATTTTTCATTTTGTGGGGACTCGATTCATACTAGGGGGAATACGAGGCATTCCAGTTTCAGTTTCACGCTGAGACTCAGTCTGAGTCTGAGGTTGAGGTGCACTAGTGGGTGTGTCATCTATATTATCGTCTAAATTAAAGTCCGGTTCATCTACTTCATCATCTAATGGTATATCATTACAAAAAACAGTTTCATCAATATGACTGAAATAAATCAAATCATCGGGACTAGAAATATGATTACTAGAAGTACCCTTACCCTTGTTACCCCTACTAGAATAAGCGCCCTTACCCTTACCCCTAATCATACGTTTCAATCCTTCCATTTCAATTATACAAATAAATAATTAAAGTAAATAAAATTAAGTGCGATAATTAAAATTAAGTAATAATAATAATTTAAAGAAGAAACGAAGGTACGACGTGTAATCGATGTTGAAAATTGAAACTTTGCTCGATGGATGATCCTCAAGTTAGTTGCCAACTTCACTCCCAATTTTTTAACTTTGATATAATATTTAATAGTAGGAAGATTTGTAGAATTGTAGAGAGATAAATTGAGAGATTAGAGAGATGGTAGGAAGATTTGTGAGAAAAATGAAGAGGAAAATGAGTTATTTATAGTTGAGAAATAGGGTTAAAGTGTAAATTTATTAACTTAGGGGTTAAAAATAAATATTAAGGGGGTAAGGGGTTTATGGGATGGAGGACGGGGGGCAAAATGGTCATTAGAGGCCAGATTGCACAACGGCCAAAATTGAAATTTGGTCGTTGTTGCAATGACTATTTTACAAAGGGGGAGGGGGAGGGGGACGGATCAGGATCGGGATGGGACAGGGCGGGACGAGGTCAGGATGGGGCGGGTCGGGATGAACCCAGACCCCGATAATTTTTTAATTTTGGGGGAACGGGCCGCCCCGGGCCATTGGACAGCCCTACGCTACACTGGTGCGATAATTTATTTTATCCTGGAAAGATATATTCTGTAATCTTAGATACTTGAGAGGAATAATTTTCTTAAAGATACACGGTAAATTCAGTGAGGTCAAATTTATTTTTCTCTCTTTCAATGTTTTATTTTAGATTAATTTTTCGAATACAATTGACAACATAATCCCCATTAGCAACAAAACGTAGTTACACAAAATTTATCTATGGGTGCTATATATGCCATTCAACACTCCACATGTATATATACGTAAACCAACAATCCATAATTAAAAAAAGTAATATTAATTAAGTGGAAAAAAAAACTAAAACAAGAGAAAGAGAGAGGGATCCCCTACCCCCCGCAAAAACAAAAAAAGAATTAAAGAATGAAATGAAAACTGTATCTTTGCTAGGATGGGTAAATACTTAATTAATAGTATAGAGTGTTTATACTAAATTAAACCATTAAACTTAAGAATTAACAAGTTTAAATTTTTTTTATATCACTTAATCATGATTAAATGCTAAAAATGCATACACAAGACATATGTCTTATATTTATTGATTTGATGTAAACACCCGGTGCACTTAAGTTATTTTTAATCATGGAACGCTTTAGTAGAGAGATTTTGTGGATCTCCCACCAAACGTTATCTTCAAATGTTTAACCATATCGTTGAAAGTATGTGGAGTTGATAAGGACGAGGTAAACACTATTCTACTCTAATGATTTATGTTTATTTGTGGGTTCATTAGAACATTAATCTCTTGTTTTAACTTGACATAATTCTGTATGACTAAGTGGTATCTCAAAAATAAAAAAACAAATGATTGGTGAGAACATCTAGATTTTTTTGGGTGAGAATATCTAGATGAAATACGGGTGTCTTATCAAATAATGGAGAAAGCCTGTAACTGTTCAATATGACAAAATACTATGAAAATGCAGTCTATAGTCTATACTCTATTATGACTGCTCGTGGACTATAGTTTGCTAGCATAGGGTGTGTTTGCTACAGAGCAAAACACTTAGAAAGCTAATTACGTCAATTTTCTACCAGAACAATCATAGTGTGTTCAACTAGATATATTTTAATACATAAATGATAATAGTTCATATAGAAAAAAAAATACATAAATGATGATAGTTTAAATAGAAAAAAATACGTAAATGGTGATAGTTTATGTAGGGAAATAACAACTGGTAGTTCAACCGTGAAACTCGCGAAAAAAATGGTAGATCAAATATGTTTTTGACCATTATCTCTTTCCAACATAGAAAGTAAAGAGGAAAGGGCAAGATCAAGTTTTTGAAAAATATTTTATCTAAGAAAATAAATTTATTAAAAGTGATCGAAAATAAATTTCCTCGTGAAAATAGAAAAAACCAGTTCCATAAATGAGAAACACTATGGGGTTGAAAGAGCATACTTCATATCATACTAATATAAACCCATTTGCAGTAAGTTAAACAAAAGTCTATTGCAGCTGAATCCAATTCGAAGTAAAGCAAAACTCTCCAGTTTGAATAAAGCAAAATAAAATTCCACTGCAGCCGAATCTAGTTTGAATGTTAACAGAAAAATCTTTGACATATACTATGAAAAGCTCTGCAAAGAAAATATAAAAAGCTAAATAAATTAAAGTGGAGGATATTTTTGAAAACAAACAACTTCTTCTTAGAAAGAATGTAATGCATGTCATTTTTCATATCTCCACTTTCACTCATAGTGTTTGTCTACGTTATATATATATAAAATATTTTTAAGATAATATTTTCTGTTTTTTTACCAATTCCAAAACATGAATAAAAAGATCACTTATTTTCAAGGAAATCATTATACCAAACACACCCTTAGTGTTTTGTCCTATGATAGAAGATTCTAAGGATAGAAGTATCAAGGGCCACAAAACTAATAATGATACTGCTTTGATGCACATGCTATTCACGTGGGAACTTAGACTAGTAAATCCCAGTAATATATTTTTGTTTATACAATGAGGAGGATATAGATTTGACTAAGAACATAGTTGTAAATAACACACGTTTGTGTTTAAATGATGGCAGATTTAAGATTTGAAGTATATGACTTCTAAAATTATAGATATTCAACGGATTTCTCAACAAATATATAAAATTTGAATTAAAGTTATTGAATTCTGTCGAAAGAGAATTAAGGGTACATAACTTTTTTGTAACCACTTGTCGTGGTTTTATTAAGAAAAAAAAAACAAAGAAACTGATATATTTTGCATCAACAGGTCACTTAAGAGAAGCTAAACTATTTAGATATCCTATTAGGAATACATGTTTTGCATGAAACATTATGAATGATTAAGGTTTTTAGCAGCCCACCAGAAAGTACTAGTTCTCATTGGATTCATGCATTATAAATAATCCTCATAAGAGCATATATGTATTCACCAACTTCTAAATCAAGACACTTCAGAAGCTGTAAATAGACTAAATACTCATAAAACTGCAAAATTTCAAAATATTTCCCAATGGCTGAGAACAACACAAGAAAAAGCCATGGCCAAAATGGTGCTCAAGATGCACAAGTGGCTGTGGTTATGGTGCCACTTTCAGCACAAGGCCATCTCAACCAGCTTCTCCACCTCTCGAGGATCATCACCTCGTATAATATCCCAGTACACTACGTAGGAGCAACCACTCATATTCGCCAGGCTAAGTCTCGTGTCCATGGTTTCGACCCTCTCACAGCTAAAAACCTACATTTTCATGAATTCTCTACACCACCATTTGAGAATCCCCTTCCAAATCCTAATGCTTCTAATAAATTTCCTAACCAATTAATTCCTTCATGGTATGCAGCAGTCCATCTCCGTGAGCCAGTGTGCTCTCTTGTACGCCAACTCTTAGGCACGAATCATCGGAGAGTGGTTGTTATTTATGATTCAATGATGACTTGGGTAGTTGAGGATGTACCTTCAATTCCAAATGCTGAGTGCTACCGTTTTAATAGTATCTCAGCTTTCCATACGTTTTCATTGATCTGGGAAACCAAAGGAAAGCCTTTCCAAGCTGGAACTGAAATATTCGAAGACATTCCATCAGTCGAAAACGTTGCTCCTCCAGAGTTATGGGAATTGTGGAGTAAACAAGTATCCCTTGAAGGGAAAATTAGCTCTGGAGAACTTTACAATTCATCCAGAGTAATAGAAGGTTTATACCTTGATTTAGTAGCCAAAGAAATTAATGGCTTAAACCTATGGGCTATTGGTCCATTCAATCCGTTGTCACTGACTAAGCAGAATAAATACTCAAATAAACGTCACCAAACCTTGGATTGGCTTGACAAACAAGAACCAGACTCAGTGATATATGTGTCTTTTGGATCATCTACTTCGTTGTCGAATGAAGAAATCGAACAACTCGCCATCGGATTAGAGAAAAGCCTGCAAAAGTTCATTTGGGTTATTAGAGATGCTGACAAAGGAGATGTTTTTGCAGGTGAAGAAAGGAAAGCTCAGCTTCTTGAAGGTTATGAAGAGAGGCTAAAAGGAAGAGGAATTATTGTAAGAGATTGGGCACCTCAGTTGGAAATTTTGGCACATACTTCCACAGGTGGTTTTATGAGTCATTGCGGATGGAATTCGTGCATAGAAAGCATTTCCATGGGAGTTCCTATAGCAGCCTGGCCAATGCATTCAGATCAACCAAGAAATTCTCGGCTAGTAACAAAGTTTCTGAAAATTGGCCTAAATGTGAGACATTGGACACGTCGGGATGAATTGGTTACATCAGAAATAGTTGAAAAAGCTGTGAGAACTTTAATGGCTTCACCTGATGGAGATGAGATGAGGAAGAGAGCATCAGAACTAAGTGTTTCTGTCAAACAATCAGTGATGGATGGGGGAGGTAACGGTGCAGAGATGGATTCTTTTATCGCTCACATTACTAGATAACTTTTTCTTTTGAATTGAACAATTGGTAGCACACTGCCATCTAGTTAGCATAAGTGGTACAACCTATGACACTGTACCGATGATCTATCACCATTCGAGTGGGTTTAGAGTCCATCCTACTGGCTCCCCATTTATGCACATCATGGCATGTGTGTTGAAGGAGAAGAACCTTTTCTCTCTGAGTTTCTTACATTTTCTAATAATATGTAAAAGTAAAGGTCCTCCTTTACTAGCAACTAGTTCATTTGGACAGAGATTTAAAATATTGGAAGCTGTTTGTGTATTCTTTCAAGAAATGTTTGCTTGCGACCTGAATGATATAGTATGTTCTTCCAGGACTTTTGGAGCTTGTCTTTGATTCTGTGACCTTGTATTTGACATTCTTCACAATATTTTCTCAACATTAATAGAATACTCTTTTTTGCATCTACACAAATAAGGAAGAGCTCTGGTATTCTATATTTAGTTTTTCAATTAAAATATGAATAAGCTTTCTTGAGAGACTAGATTTGAAACTGAAATTTGCTCTGTTGCAAAAGGAGCTGTAAAGAAGGAAATTGACAGAGGAATAGAACGCTTAGTGAAACAACTAGAGCTTGAGATGGATCAACCAGTAAATGGGAAATATACATGCTCTGGATTTCATGGTGAGGTTTATTGTTTTAAAAGGAGGGGAAAATGACACTATGTACTTCTAACCATTATTGTTCTAATTACATTTCTTTTAAAAATCATAACTTGTGCTGTTTCTCATAACTTTGCAACTACACTAACTTTTAACCTTTAGCAACGCTTGTTTTCAAATCTTGGGATGACCAAATTAAACAGTTAAAGCGGCCCATGAAGCTGTCAAAAACTCAGAAGAGTTTGACATTAGGTAGCTCTGTTTGTATCTATTTTGATCTGCAGATGCTTATTTCAGATTTATTAAGTGTTCAAACTAAATGCTACCTGTGACTAAAGGTCCTCTCATTTGTTCCAAATAGTGGAGAGCATATATTTTCAAATTAATGGGTGACTGATGAAAGTCTTCAGTTATTTGACCAATTAAGATTGCTAAGCATTTATGAATCTTTTGTGCCTTACAACTAGCTAACTTACAGGAAATGATAAAATCACAGAGGGTTTGCTTTTGTTTTCTTCAAATAATGATTTTATGGAGGGTT
The DNA here is from genome assembly GCA_029783415.1 of Anisodus acutangulus. NCBI lineage: Eukaryota > Viridiplantae > Streptophyta > Magnoliopsida > Solanales > Solanaceae > Anisodus > Anisodus acutangulus. The sequence continues at coordinate 61,155,604 of CM056490.1, forward strand.
GGCCGAGCGGCATTTTGCTGATGTTTTTTCCTCCATTTTTTATAAAACTCAACCAGTTGCTGTTGGTTTTATTGAAATAAAACAAAGGAACTGATTGGGACTACTTTAAGTAATATATTTTGCAGCAATAAGCCAAATAAGAGATGTTAAACTTTTTCGATATCTTTTTAGCTACAGTACCATGTTGTGCATGAACCATTAACAATTAAGCTTCTTAGCAGCTGGCCGGCTAATACTAGTTGTTGTTGGATTCATGCATTAGACATAATCCTTATAAGATCATCAATTTTTTCCACCTAACATATAACTCAAGGCACTCCAGAAACTGCAGATACTCATCAAACTGCAAAATTTCTAAACATTTCCCAATGGCTGAGAACTACCCCATGAAAAGCGATGGCGAAAAGGGTGTTCAAGAGGCACAAGTGGCTGTGGTTATGGTGCCACTTCCAGCACAAGGCCATCTCAACCAGCTACTCCATCTCTCTAGGCTTATCTCCTCGTATAATATCCCAGTACACTATGTTGGAGCAACCACTCATATTCGCCAGGCTAAGTTTCGAGTCCATGGTTTCAACCCTCTCTCAACTAAAAACCTACATTTTCATGAATTCCCTACAACGCTTTTTGAAAACCCCCCTCCAAATCCAAATGCTTCTCATAAATTTCCTAACCAATTAATCCCTTCATTTTACGCAACAATCCATCTCAGAGAGCCAGTGTGCTCTCTTGTACGCCATCTCTTAGACACAAATCATCGAAGAGTGATTGTTATCTATGATTCTATGATGACTTGGGTAGTAGAGGATGTGCCAACAATCCTAAATGCTGAGTGCTACTGTTTTAATAGTATCTCAGCTTTCCATATGTATTCATTTTTCTGGGAAATCAAAGGAAAGCCTTTCCAAGCTGGAACTGAACTATACGAGGATATCCCATCACTCGAAAACTGCACTACTCCAGAGATATGGGAATTGTGGAGGAAACAAGAATCCCTCATGGGGAAAGTTAGATCCGGAGAACTTTACAATTCATCTAGAGTAATAGAAGGTTTATACCTTGATTTAGTAGCCAAAGAAAATGATGGCCTAAACCTATGGGCTCTTGGTCCATTCAATCCAATGTTGTCTCAGCAGAACAAAGACTCAAATAAACACCATAAAACCCTGTATTGGCTTGACAAACAAGAAACAAACTCGGTGATATATGTGTCTTTTGGAACAACTACTTCCTTGTCTAATGAAGAAATTGAAGAACTAGCCGTCGGGTTAGAGAAAAGTCTGCAAAAGTTCATTTGGGTCCTCAGAGATGCTGACAAAGGAGATGTTTTTGCAGGTGAAGAAAGGAGAGCTCAGCTGCCTGAAGGTTATGAAGAAAGAATAAGAGGTAGAGGAATTATTGTAAGAGATTGGGCACCTCAGTTGGAAATTTTGGCACATACTTCCACAGGTGGTTTTATGAGTCATTGTGGATGGAATTCATGCATGGAAAGTATTTCCATGGGGGTTCCTATAGCAGCCTGGCCAATGCATTCAGATCAGCCAAGGAATTCTCAGCTGGTAACTAAGTTCCTAAAAATCGGCCTAATTGTGAGGCATTGGGCACGTCGAGATGAATTGGTTATATCAGAAATAGTTGAAAATGCTGTAAGAACTTTGATGGCTTCACCTGAGGGAGATGAGATGAGGAAGAGAGCATCAGAATTAAGTAATGTTGTCAGACAATCAGTGATGGACGGGGGTGTTAACTGTGTGGAGATGGATTCTTTTATCGCTCACATTACTCGATAAGTTTCCCATCTAGATTAATTTCACGGATGGTCATCGAATTAAGCATTTATTGCATGATAGTGTGGCTTTGATGAAGTCATCAATGAAAAATTTGGTAACTCAATCATATTTAAAGGACACTAACCTATTTCTCTTTATATTTTCCTTTCTTCTTTTTGTCTATGTTCCACCAAAATCATAGTTTATACTTCAAAAATCATCTCTCTTTCTCTGCGCCTCTCTCTCTCTCTCTTTGTTGGAGGGTGGTGTCGGGTGGAGTGAGGACTAATATATGTGTAACATTAGTTATGTGTGAAACACATAATGTACTTGTATTTTTCCTTTTCTAAATTTAAAGAGTTTATTAGTAGAACAACAATCTACAACAACATGGCCCCGGACTAGGCTAATATCTCTGTGAATCAAATTTGTGAGAAATGAGACATGCATCTGTCTCCTTAACATTGACAGATCCAAAATAAACTAATACTGTACTATCTAGTAAAGGTTACTCCTTTTTTCATTTTTCTATGAGGTCCAACTTGATATTCTTTTTTCTTACTCACCAAAGAGTCCAAGTTCAAATCTTGGCACATCTTTTTTCTTTTGTTGATTTCTCGGTCTTGTATGCAACTAGCCAAGTAATCATATTCATCCAGTACGTCCTCAGAGTTATCCGCAAAAGAGACGTCTATGTCGTTAAACTTCTCTTCAGTTCCATATCCTAAGATTGTGTTAGGAACAAAAGAGGGGGGCAAAGGCATTTAAGGAAGACCTAATGAATTCAGGCTTGAATATTTCAATGTCAGCAGATAGCTAAGCAAGAACCTGGGACTAAAGGAGGTTCCATCCATGGTTTGTGTTTGGATAGAAATCTTGCAGCCTATTTTCAATCCTATTGGACTCAACATGCTCCATATCTACCAAATTTTCCGCATAATACCAAAAAGTATTGTGTACAAGATTGAACTCAATTAAACTAATACTACCATTGACAAGTAGACTTGACCAGCCATATGGGAGGGTTATTGTACCTGAAAAGCAGCAGGCGATCGAGGGTGCTTGAACTCGAATTATCCGTAGTTCTCTCCTTTTAAGGTTATTCTGCAATCAATTCGACAATATGGGAATCAATCCTTAACTCAGTACACAATCTTCACCTTGGCTTCATCCATTTGTTTGTTCTTTCCTTTCTTTCTTTCTCTGTTTCCTTATCACCTCTCCATTTTCACTTCTGTGTCCTACTACTGCATTCTTCATGTTCCAATTAGGAGCACATGTGCTCTTTTTTATGGTTTTGTTTTCTCTCAGACTTTTTGTCAAGCACCTTGAGTGCTTATCATTCTCAGTCATGTCATTCCTATTTTTATCAGATTTTTGCAGCCTGATCTTTATGGCCTTGCAAGCAACAATTGAAGTAACTATCTTAGCAGATAATACTTTCTCAACAATTCTTAGCATACAACAACAACAATATACCATAGTGAAATCCCACGACGTGGCCTCGACACTTAAGAGAAAGTATAAAATATGCCATATAAGAAATTTAAAGCAATATGAAAATAAAAATAACCAAAGCGGATTAAGCCATGATAACGCTGTCAACAATTATTTGCATGACAACAAATTATTCAAACTAAATGAATACACAGCTAAGTTTCCCCATACTTCAGTAGCAGACAGAGAGTGAAGTATACCTTTATTTGAATGTTTACACAATCAGTGCAATATAATCAGCAACTACCACTTATCATGTGTAGTTAACCTTATATTATCTTTTAAAACAAAGATTTAAACGTATGCATTGAATTTATTGTATTTTTAAAATTATGAGTTCAAAATTTAATATTTCATTGTAGTAACATTTCCACCACTACCATCAACAACAAACATATACTAGTGTTATCTCACAAGTGGGGTCTGAAGAGGATAGTATGCATGCATACCTTATCTCTATATAATATGCTATTACATGTCAAAAATACTGAGTTCAATTGATCAAGTAGCCATTACACAATTAAAGAGCATGGATTTAATTATTTAAAGAGTAAGGGATATAAAAATCCATGCAAAAAAGAAGAAAAACATTCCACAAACTTTTTTTTTTTACAAATTTTACAATAGGAAGAGAAATGGGTACATGTCCAACTTTGGGAAGGCCTAAACTACTTTTTAAGTTGGTGCAAGTTTCCCCTCATGTCAATATTATATTCTCTAAGTTATGTGGTGCCATTATTTTGCTCAGTATGCTTGCCAAGTCTCTAACTATGCCAGTATAAAACACCTCCCTTTATCACTTTTACTTAATAAAGGAGTTTTCTTAATTATTTAAAAGATAACCAAACTATTATTCAAATCATTTTCCTTTTCTTCTTGAAAATTCAAGCCAAATCGAAAAATAACTCGTACTCTTTTCCTTTATAAAATTCAAAATCAAGTTATTCTCATTTTTTACTTGCGAAGTATTAATTTGAAAGGATTTAAAACATGTAAATAAATAGCCGGAGAAATCAATCTTTTATTAATTTATCCGAAACTTAAATATTAAGATATAAAATATTAGCAACTCTATAATTAAATTCTATATATATATATTTTAGTTTACTACCTATTCTTAAAGTTAATAGATTTTGAAAATAATAAAATGAATTTTTGTTACTTTTATGAAAAGAAATGACTTTGCAAAAAAGAGGAATTTAAAGAGATTTGTGCCTATTTAATTTTAGTGTGTGAAAATCTATTTTGGAGGAAAATGATTTTGAATCATATTATTTGCAATATTTTAAATACCTAAGCAATTTTAAAACAATTATTATATAACACTCGAGGTCAATCGTATTTTACGGATCCTTAATAGCGGGGTGTCTAACACCTTCCTCAGGATCATTTGAACCATTACCCGAACTCTGGTTTAATTAGGATTTTTCTTTAACTTTTGAAAAATCCTTTAAATAATGATTTTTCTATTCTTTCTTATAAAGTAGGTGGCGACTCTAAAATAAAAAATAAATTCCAAGACTTCATGAGTTATGAAGTATCTTTTATACCTTCGCGTAAAAATGAACAGTAACACTTGATAACGGAAAAAAATAGTACGAACCAAGAATTAAGTAATCAGCTCATAACTTGAGGATTCAAGAATCTAGTTACTAGCTACTTCTTGAGACACATATGAATAGATTAAGATTCTTGATTATGATAATGAGTTGATAACTTGATATCAAGGATCTAAATGACCATTAATACATACTCATTGTCGGGTAAAAATCTTCGGACCTTGAGAATTTACACATATTTGTACTGTATTCCACTTTTATCAAGGTAGGATTCCTAGAATCAGTATAATGTGATGGTTCCATATTCAACTGTTACACGAGAATTTATTTATTTGATGCGCACGAGAACGAATACATAAAAACTCTGTATAGGTATCATAGGCCATAACCTATTACAAAATCAAATATTCTCAAAATTCACCGAAGTTACCATATATCCAAAATAATTAAAATTGAAGGTTAAAAATGAAAAAAATGAAGACAATAATAACAGAATAAAATGAGCTAGTTAATCTTTTCAATCCATTGTAGTAACAAATATATTTTTAAAATATATATGTGATTTTAAAATATTTTTACTAATGGACATTGAATGCACGTGTGGCGCACGAGATGAACGTGAGGCGCACAAAATGCACGTGAGACGCATGAGATATACTTGGTATATACCGTAAATGTTATTGACAGCCGTCTTTTCTCCACTCTTGCAGGGTTAATTACAATGTATATATATAGAGCATTATCGTCAATGGGCAAATTTTGCCTGTTGATCCAACAACTTTTGCGACCTCTGGTGATGAAGGAACTATTGTTGATTCTGGTATACCTTTATTTTGCCGTAGAAGCTTTACCCCTTGTCTGTGTTGTAAGTGTTCTTCTCATAATTTATTCTAGGATTCTCAAATTAAATATCCACAAGCATATTTACATGTCAAGTGAAACCTATTATATTTTTTCATTAACCTGTTATAACTTAGAAATGAAGGCTTCGAATGTCAATCCTAATATGAATGCTTATAGTCAGTGGTGATATTCCTTTCACACAAGCTAATTGTCACATTTCTTGTGGGATTTTAGTTAGGATGTACTAATCGCTATTCCGTTCAGATTTTAAAATTAAGTTATCCCGTCCCGATAAAATTAAATCTTTGAAAATTTAATTGGTGACCAAGTAATTACAAATATGAACAACAGAATTTCTAGCAATCAATACATATAATAGTCAAGAAAAGGTAATACTTAAAACCCTGAATCCACAAAAAATTCATGGTTGCCTAGTTAGTGCTTGGGATATTGTTGGAAATTCTTTTCTTCTTAGAACCTAAATGTGTCGAGATACGGGTTTTTTCAATAGAAAAAGAAAAGTTTTTTTTTTGTTTGTGAAGACAAGTTGCTTGAGTGCAGATTTTGAACCTTGCACTTTATGTTACTGGGGATTGCATTTTCACTTCTAATGTCTCCAACTTGTCACCAAATAAATAACTTTTCCTGTGCCAGAAGGTTCGAATTAACACAGCCATAGGTTCGAATCTTACCACCTTTCCAGTGGTTACGGATGATGGAAATAACTGAGCAGAAATTTGGAAATGAGCACCAAATGTCAATATATGAATTGTTTCATTACTCGTTTTCAGGTCTTTTCGTTGCATTCACTTGCGACAAGAAACAATCACTAGCATTTGGTGGTGTACTTGCATTTTGGTGTATTTTTCTTTCTTTCCTTGGTCTTTCGGTCAAAGCATCAAGGAACAAACCAAGATAGAAGGAATCCCTGATTGACAAGAATCACAAGATACCACAAATATTGGAAAAACACAATTTTCTTGGTTTGTTTACCATCTAAGATGGATCATTATATCAATTTGTTTTGTTGTTGAATTGTTGCATGGATTTGCAAAGCATACAGATCATAAAGCGTTTCCCTTTTGCGGATGATTTTATATATGTTAAGAGTCCCACATCGGATATAGAATGGGAACATGGACTCCTGATATAGACTTGGAAAATTATCACCCTACAAGCTAACTTTTGGGGTTGAGTTAGACCAAATATCTATTCTTTACATGGTATCAGAGCCAGACTCATTCCAATTCTTTGTTCACCGATGTTGGGCCCCAAATTATATTATCCACGCTCCAGTTAACAAGGTCTGGATGTGCGGGAGAGTGTTAAGAGTCTCACATCAGATATGAAATGGGAACATGAACTCCTTATATGGACTTGGACAATCTTCACCCTATAAGCTAGCTTTTGGGGTTGAGTTAGGCCCAAGATCTATTCTTTACAATATAGAATTGCTTTGATTGAAACAAAGTAGCAGAACATTCTTGGACAACAGAATTCTAAAACTACATAACCAATTGATTTTTAGCCCAAAACTGCATGAGCTACGACTAAGAACCCTGTGTGCCCTGCAATCCATTAACTGGGAATTTAATGTTTTATCCTAGCTAGAATAGTTGGTTTGTGTTACAAGTAAGTTTCCTTGTTCTAATAATTCAGTCTCACTAGGAGAACGACGTTATATACACTGACAATGTAATAATATTTTACATTGTCTAAGTCAATTTAACCGGCTGTAGCAGGTTAAATAAAGGTTTTTAACATCATTGTATGATATATGCAGTTAATTAAACCTATCCAAACTAGGGATGACAACGGATCGGATCTGGACCGGATCCTACTAGATCCAGATCCAGATCCGTTTTTCATACCTGAATCCAGATCCGTCGGGTCCATAAAAATCAGATCCAAATCCGAATCCACCGGGTCTACGGATCGGATCTGGATCCACATGTAAAAAAATGTGCCTTGCTAAGAATGTAACCTTGCTAAGAATTTTTTTTTAAACTGACAAACGATTTTTACTTAGCTAACATTTTACTGTTTTTCAATTTTGAAATGTTCATATGAGATATTTTGTTCGTTGTCTCGTTTTGATTGTGAGCTATTAATTGAAAATGTTGGACAATGACAATAGTTGTGAAAAATGCTGACTAGTATTTTCACAATGCAGAACTTTCATGTGCTTGGAATCTTCACAAATGAAGTGAATATAATTTTAACTACTTGTCTATGGAGATGTTAGTCATTCACTAATATAACATTAATTTTATTATCGAAGTTCCCTCTTTATTTTGAGTTAACGCGAGGATAAATTAAACTTGTTTTGAGAATTAAACTTGCAAGGATGTGCTTAGCAATTTTAAGAAAATACTTATAAAATTACATTCTAGGTTATGAATATATTTAATAAAAAACGGATCCACGGGTCGGATATGGACCTGATACGGATCTCAAATACAAGATCCAGATCCAATCCGTCAGAAATGGATCCGGGTCCGATCCGGATCCGTCGGGTCCAAATTTTGAAGATCCATATCCTATAAAACGGATCTGGATCCACCGGATCCGGACCGAATCCAGGATTCATTGCCATCTCTAATCCAAACTATGCCAATCGTGTTACACCTGTCGACTTCTTGAGAAAAAAGGAACAAGATGGTCCCCTTTTTGAAGTTCCATTCTTGCTTCAAATACAATTTAAGGGCGGCCATTCGTATCACTAACAAGAAGTTTATATACAAAAACAAACAAAAAAAATAGCAGAGTGTAGGGTTTTGTTGGGTTCAAAACATATAAGTAGACACAACAGAAGTTTAAAATTTTATTCTACTTACCCCAACAATTTCTTCTGGTATGGTTATATGACAATCAAAACTTATAACATAAAACTAGAACACTTACAAGTTAATCAATCTAGAGTCTTTACTTAGGGATTACATGCGATTGTCCATTCGACTACAAACACTATGCTATGGTGTATTCCTTTGTCAAGAAAGCCAAGAAATCTCGGCAGAGGTTTGAGAGAGTTTTATCCTACACTCTAAGTCTAGAACTGTTTATAAGAATTGGTGTTCTTAGTATGTGTTAGTAACTAGAGATTAGTGATGTATATATAGTGGTTTTTAGGTCACAAAACGAATTAGGGTTGGGCTCCAAGCCTGACCCAAAACCGAGGTGCAGTGGGCCAATCAGGACCCACTGCTGGGTCGGCGTCGCGACGCCTGCTAGGCTGTGCCGCGGCGCCTTACGTAAATTTCTGTTTCCCGTTTTCATTTAATATATATATATATATATTCAGCGCATTAAATCCCAAATCTAATTTTCATTTAATTAAATAATTTTCATCTAATAGAAATTATCCCATAGTTATTATCAATTTAAATATCTCGATCCCAAATCGAATATTTAATACTTTCTCAATACACCCTTAGATCGAAGAGGCAATCGACATAGTGTGATCCTATAGGCTTTCATATGGCCTTCATATATCGACATTAATCCAATTAAGGTCCATACGGAACTCCTAGATTGCGCCGTACGACGAACTCAATATATGAAGTACGTTTACATGAATCCAGCAAACATAACCTTTATGTGAGATGATAAATTCCTTTCATTCACGACACACTGGATCAAGCTTAGGATTTGCCATGTGTCTATCCAAATGGCTTGATCACTTTATCTCATCTATATTAGTCGACAATTAGACCATATTCTAAATATGTCTCTTGCATTGGCCAATGACTTGGTCGACCTAATATCACTGAGAAGTTGAGTGTTCTCTCGAATATCCAATCGAGGAATGAATCTTATTCTTGGCTCAATTACCACCTTAATTTACATCATAATGTACCCAACACAAGCCGTGTCTTATCCTATAAGGAGTTTAAGCTTAGGACAAGGTCAAAGTACATTACTCTGTAAACAAGGTGCGTATTGACCTCAAGTCAAAGGACCTTTATATCCCACACGCTGGTAACACTCTAGACATGTCTAACAAATAGTTTATCAGCAGGGTATACCAATACTTTTCAAAAGTATCCATATGTCCATTACTAGTAACCATTACTAATAGCAGATGAGACATACTGCATTCTCTAAGAATGTGATACAGACCACGTGTCGACTTATAACATATCATCGATATCCCATTCTCGATGATCATTAGTCGAGGCTATTTTAGAGTTACGCTCTATCATCAATATCTCACTCTATTAACGACAACGTAAGCTCAAGGGGTGCTCATTAATGAATAATTACAAACAATCAAATAACAATTCAATAATCGCAAATGCCATAAATATTAATCTTATTAATAATACGAATGTGTTCAAGTATATTTGTCCCTAATAATGATTGTCTCTAGGACATACATACTTTCACGGAGGATAACAGAAAAAAATCATGAGATTATATTGCTCTACCGTAACAACATATAATCTGATACAACTACATACATCCTATCATGTCACCAAAAAGAATACATCAGAAGAACTTAACAGTTCCCATCTCCCGTCCCCTATAACTTTAGTGCAACAGAGAAACCGATACAACTGCATCTATCCTATCATGTTGAACATAAAAATACAAAGGGACGAATGGAAATGATTTCCAGGCCCCCATTTTGTCTCTTGATCTATCTGCCACTATATTGCAATGATGATCTATGTATCACTAACTCTACCGTGCATCTAATGTTCAAGAAACAAAACTGGGGACTCACGATATAAGAAAAAAGGCCGCGCCTGAGCTCATTTGCTTCTTCTCTTGGATTCACCATAAGCAACAACCCCCATGACGGTCATTGCATAGCCCGCGATGCCAATAAAAGTAACAGGATTGCGGAAAAGAAGTATTGAGATAACAACAGCCACAGCACCTTTCGCGTTCCCTAGGACCTACAAATGGTCACAGAGAATAAAGTTGTTCAAAATAGGTCAAAGCAAGCCTAAATACGACAACACATGGGGAAAAAGAGGGGAAAGGGGAAGAGGAGAGTGCAAACCTGGAGTGTCAATGCACTAGTATGCTTGGTTACCAAAAAGTTTAACAAGTTGGCCCCATATGCCATTGTAGAATTGATCAAAATAAGTAGGACCAGGTATCTATGTGTTACAGCAAGCGTAATAGTGGCATCTATTACATTGGGCTCCATTACGAGTGTCGCAGGCAATAAGACTAGAACAGCAATTGGTGACATGTAAAGCAGCAGATTCATGGAGTTCAACTTTTCCCTAAAAGAATAACAACAGGTTACAGGGGAGGTCATAACAACATGTAAAGCAGTAGATCTATGGATCTTAATTTATCCCTAAAATATACAGCAGGTTACAAACGAGGTCAAGCGAAACAAATGAATAAGATACAATCTACCAAAGAGACAAGGCTAAATATGATCATAACATATGGAGGGATGATATTTAAAGTGTTGGAGATGAAAATTAGAAACCACCTTTTCTCTCATATTTCAATCTTTGGCAAACTTGCGAATCGACGAGTAACTTTTGCAAATTGAAGATCATGTTATTCATTTGATATCTGCTCGTTCTCCCATTTCAATTCCCAAATGAACAACATGATCTTGACATATAATTTGTTTATGTCATAAAGTCATCATAAAATGGGATAGACAAGTAATACTGTTTTATTCCTTTTTTTTTTGGGATAAATCAGTTTTCATTGATATGACAGTGCCAACTTTACAAAGAGTGAGTGAATTAAAATTATCCCTCAAAATGTTCAACCATCCACACAGAACAGGATATTCTCTTTATACCAGAAGTGAAAATACAACAACAAAGGACTTTCGACTCTCCATAGTGGTCGTTCAACTCCTTCAATTTTTTCAAATTATCAACTATTCATTTCCCTCCAGACATCCAATACGCGAAAAGAGGAGCTACATTTCATAGATTTTTTTTCCTTGCATCCCTCTTTCTCACCCTTCAATTTGCTATAGCTTCCATCATTGTTCTAGGAGGTACCCGCCTATATTAAGCAAAGAATATGGCAGCCATTTTGCTAGACTTCTACAAGCTTCGCATACTTTCCCTTAATACCCTTCAAATTGCCATATGATCCAGGGAATGACATGTCAAAAAAAGTCAAGAAATTTCATTGCCATTGCTGTCAAACTGTTTTTCACAATGCGAATGTCCCAAGGCAAGGCCACGAGAAGTGCACATCAAATATGCTACCTCATTCCACTTCATCTTTTACAAGCCCCGAAAATATAAAGAAATATGTAATTCTGGAGTGAAAGAGTTCACAAAGACCCGAAAGAAAATGGTTGCATCTATTTCCATAAACTGACTAATATAAAGATTAAAAAGAAAGAGAGAAAAAAGCAACAACAACAACACTTGAAACTTAAACAGATGGCTGGAAGCAGGAAAATACTGACCCTTCATTGGAAAGAAGGATGCCTTGAAGAACAGACTTAAAGGCTCTAGCAGCAGTTGCACCAATGCACATGATAAATCCATAAAGGTGGAAGCTTGGCTCACCCTGCCAACAATTAAGATACTTATCAGACCACTAAAAGGTCACTGGAAAGAGGATTGAGGATGTCAACTAGTTGAATTTTTTTTTAAATTCAAGATGTAGAATTTTTTTCTTATGATGGCGTAACTGATTTCAAGAACCAATACATAAAGACCAACGATTTAAGAAGACAAAATATCTTACATAGAGGTAATTCCTGCTAGTGCACAGCCATTACACTGATATCATTCACTTACTCCCGACTGGGCATACTTTGGAACAATAGTTGTTCAAAGTATGTTGCTCGGACTCTTCAAAATTGTTGCAGCACCTGTGTCGGATCCTCCAAAATACACTACTTTTGAAGTATCCGACACGCACCCGTCGACATTTTTGAAAAGTCCGAGCAACATAGTACTTCAAACAAGCTAATTTAGCTTACTCTCCATTAAGTAATTTGCATATATGATAAGCCTTTACAATTGGAAAGTAATGTCCCAAAAGCACATTCTTTTTTTGTATATAAACCTTTCTTTCATTTTCTCTCCGCTCAAAAAGTACTTTATGTTAAATGTATCAGAAGAAAATATACGATGAAACTTGACACATTTATAAGTTTATCAGAAATTGAATGGCAAGGTATTAAGGTGGTAAATTTATTTCAATCTTCAAAACAAGGTAAGAAACCTATAGATTACCTAGTTTTATCACAGGATAGACCTAATATTCCAGCTTGCTTACCTACTTAGAAAACTTCAAATCTTAAATCCTCACCAGCAGACTTTGGATCTCTCAGTTTGCTAAAAGTCTATAAATCATAAAATAGTGACTATATTTGAAATCAACTTCAATAACATAATTGCATTTTCGAGAAAAAAAAAACTAGAAAATTTGCATAATGTATCGAAGGAGCAAACAAATTCTCAGATCTGATCTCCAAAAGAGTAGCAAATATAGATCAACTACAGTAGGGGAAAAGGTAAAAGATCCCCAAAAGGGTCAAGAAAACAACAAAAAGACTCATCTTTTTTCCAAAAAACCAAATCACAGCAAGATCAATAGAAAGTACTAATAACAAATTTTGAAATTGACCCAAAAAGAGAAATCTTTTAACACTTTTCAACATATCCCACTAGCAATCACAACACACAAACCCAAATCACAGCAAGATCACTAGAAAGTACTAATAACAAAATTTGAAACTGAACCAAAAAAGAGAAATCTTTAAACATATCTCAACATATCCCACTAGCAAACACAACACTAGCAAAAGATCCCAAAAAGGGTGACAAAACAAGAAAAAGATTCGATCTTTTTCACAAACCCAAATCACAGCAAGATCAATAAAAGTAATAAACACTACAACAACATACCCAGTGTAATCCCACAAGTGGGGTCTGAGGAGGGTAAGATATACGCAGACCTTCTCCTACCTTTGTGGGGTAGAGAGGTTGTTTCTGATAGACCCAAAAAGACAAAATCTTTAAACATATCTCACTAGCAATCACAACACCAGTAAAAGATCCCAAAAATGGTCAGAAAACAAGAAAAATCTTTTTCACAAACCCAAATCACAGCAAGATCAGTAAAAGTAATAAACAACATACCCGGTATAATCCCACAAGTAGGGTCTAGGGAGGGTAGAATGTATGCAGACCTTACCCTACCTTTGTGGGGGTAGATAGGTTGTTTCTCATAGACCCTCGGCTCAAAAGAAACGTAGTCAATACAGGAACTCAAGGAAAATAAGACAGATATTACGTTACAAAACACAAAAAGCAACAAAACATAGCAATCAATACACACATATGAGTATGGATCTAAAAGAGAAATATTTACCCCACTAGCAATGACAACACCAGCAACAACAGGGACAAGGCATCCATAAGTAACCCAAGCTTCTCTCTTTTGGGTGATCAAATAAGCAAACAAAGCTGTGAAAAATGGTGTAGTTGCACCAACAGCTTGATTAAATGAAACAGGAAGGTACCTTAAAGAAATATTCCCACCAACAACAGACCCACAAAACACAATACTAAGTGTAGCAATTCTAAAAAACTGAGATCTTGATTTAATTCTTTGAAAAGGTACAATCTTTAAGAAAACAATAGACACATAGCTTAAGACAGCACAAGCTGACATGTGACACATTGTTAAGAAAATAGGGAAAGAGAAACCATAGTTGGAAAGTAATAATTTGTTAAGGAGAAGGACACCAATGTTGGAAGAGTACCAAAATATGATTAATGAAGTAATGAAAAGGGTTTGTTTTTCTGATTGTGGTGATGACATGATTAGTTGGTTAGTGGGTGAGTGAATTCTTGATGTTTGATGATCTTGGATTTGTTGTGAAGGAAGAAGAAGCTTTTTGTGTGTGTGTGGGTCCTCAGGTTGAGGAGAATTTTCTATGTTTATTGTTTTTTTTTTTTGGTAAATCTAAAAAAGGGTGAGTATGTTTTTGGTAAAAAATTTAAGATGGTTATTTTTTTTTAAAAAAAAATCTTATTTTAAAAACTTAAAATGGTTATATTCTAAAAAAAATTATTATCACTGTCTCAAATTATTTATCGTAATTACTAAAATAATTATTTTAAATTATTTATCATTTTAAAAGTTCAAGATATAATTAATTATTTTTTCTCAATTTTACCATTTGTCATTAATGAAGATGACACATAAATAAAGTAAATATTTTAATGGAGATAGATTATAACTTAGACATAAATAAGAATAGTATGTCAAATATCACTCTTTACTAATATTTCGTAAGGAACGTGTAAATAAAAAAAAACGATAACTTATTGTAAAGAGTGGACGGGGGGCAACCATGCATGGTACCTCTAAGCTATTTAGCCATTTTTTTAGGGGGAAAAAATAGAATAAATATTTTTCGACAATAAACAGAAGCCACTTTTTAGAAATTGAAAAAACTGATTTTCTTTTAAGATTGGATCAAGCATAAATTACTTTTTTAATATTGATAAGAAATTAATTGATTACTAAAATATAAATTATTAATTTAAATTTTTTTTAAAATCTGATCAAACAGGTTAT
Source organism: Anisodus acutangulus (assembly GCA_029783415.1). Lineage (NCBI taxonomy): Eukaryota > Viridiplantae > Streptophyta > Magnoliopsida > Solanales > Solanaceae > Anisodus > Anisodus acutangulus. The sequence goes on from CM056490.1 coordinate 61,170,812, forward strand.
TATCATAAATCCAAATTAATATTTGAAAGCAAAAGTATAGGGAGCCCCAACTATATATAGTATGATTTTGATTTTGTTTAATGTGTGTGTTTTGGAAAAAAATTTAAGGATGTGTGCAGGTGGAAGAAAGAGAATGAATTTTGGTCAACACTCAAGATTTTGAAAAGTAAAATGATTATTTTTTAAAAAAGAAATTACTTATTTTAATAAGTTGAGCTATTTAGAAAAAAAATATGGAGTAAGCATTTTATAATATTAACATAAGATATTTTTCAGAAATCAAATGTAATATTTTCTTATTCAAACTTTGATGAAGCATAAATTATTTTTATAACATTGGCAAAAAAAAGTTCAAATTGATTACTCCAATATCAATAAAAAAAATTAAAAAAAACACTTCTCAAAATAAATAAATTTTAAAATTTTGATCAAAGAGATTATTATCGTAAATCCAAACTAAAATTTGAAAGCAAATATTGGACAAGGAGTGAAAAAAAAAGGAAGAGAACAAATGAATTGTGTACTGTAACGTGTCTTTGTGCCTCTTGGACCGTTTTGTTGCTGATCTAGGATTTTAAAGAATGGCCATAACAGAGTAAAACAACAACATACCCACTGAAATCTCACACCGTGAAACTGGGGAGGGTAGAGTATACACAGACCTTATCTTCATCTTGGTAGGTAGAGCGACTGTTTACAGGAGACCCTCTGCTCAAGACAAAACATAATCACAAGCAAGGCAATCAAAACAAAGCAAGAGTGAAGCAAGAGTAAAGAATAAAGCAAGAGAAACGGTTAGACTCAGATGAGAAATTAAAGAAGTATAAAATGCAATCGAACAAAAGGGAGTAGTAGCTAACACAATTAAATAAGCTAAATAAAATACACTAAAGACACACATAGCAGTAGAAATCAAACTACAGTGGATTATAAAGCAGTAATGTGCCTATAGGTGTGATAGGCTAATCGGGCCTACAGTAATAACACTACAACTATCAATTTGTAAGCATAAGTAGGACTACGCTCGAGTACCTACTATTCTTCTACCCTAATCCCTCGTCCATAGCCAACCCCTCACACCTCCAGACTGGGGCATCTGTGTCTCTCCTCTACACATGCCCGAACCATCTCAACCTCGCTTTCCGCATCTTATCATCCACCGAGGCCACTCCCACTTTCTTCCGGATATCATCATTTCTAATCTTATCTCTCCTTGTATGCCCACACATCCATCTCAGCATCCTCATCTCCGCAACTTTCATCTTTTGTATGTGCGAAGTCTTGACTGGCCAACACTCCGCCCCATACAACATAGTCGGTCTAACCACCGCCTTATAGAACTTGCCTTTAAGTTTTTGTGGCACCTTTTTGTCGCACAAGACTCCAAATGCGAGCCTCAATTTCATCCACTCTGCCCCAATACGATGTGTGACATCGTCATCAATCTCTCCATTCTCTTGGATAATAGACCCTAGGTACTTGAAGCTTCCTTTCTTTGAAATGATCTGAGTCCCAAGCTTTACCTCCACGCCTGTATCAGGGTTGCTCCCGTTGCTGAACTTGCACTCCAAATATTCTGTCTTGGTCCTACTCAACCAGAACCCTTTAGACTCTAAAGTCTGTCTCCAAACCTCCAGCTTGGCGTTCACTCTGCTGCGAGTCTCATCAATCAGGACTATGTCGTCTGCGAATAACATACACCATGGTACCTCCTATTGGATTTGTCATGTCAGTCCGTCCATTACCATGACAAATAGGAATGGGCTAAGAGCTGATCTCTGGTGCAGCCCCATCATCACTGGAAAGTGCTCCGAGTTTTCTCCTACTGTCCGTACTCTAGTCTTGGCTCCATCATGCATATCCTTGATCGCCCTAGTGTAAGCCACATGTACGCTTCTAACCTCCAAACATCTCCATAGAACCTCCCTAGAGACTTTGTCGTATGCCTAGAATTAGATTGCATTAATAATTCTACATCTCCTATATTAGGTAGAATTAAATTTCTCTTGTAATTAGGATTGATTAGTTACATAGTTTGTAGCAAAGTAAATATTTATGTAACACTACATATATTGTACATCATTCATGAATAAAGGCAAGGAAGAATATTTCATACATGGTATCAGATTCTAAGGAAAGATCCTAAACCCTAAAAATTTCTATCTCAAACCCATTACCCCCCCCCCCATTTCTTCCTTGCGCCGCCAGCTTCCCTTCTCCGTCCGACAACCATGTTTGACTCGAAATCCAATTTTCACCCAGCCCTAGCTGTCTCCAACATCAAATCTCATATCTCTATCACTCTTGAGATGGAGAACGTCCATTATGCGAAATGGGCGGAACTCTTTAAAATCTATTGTCACTCACACGGGTAATCCATCACATAATTCCGTCGGAAAAAGGCAATGAGAAAGTGCCGAAGAGCGATGATGAGAAGGAATTATGGTTGACCCTTGATGCAACGGTCCTCCAGTGGATCTATACCACAATCTCGAGTGATTTACTACATACTATTCTTGAGCCTGATTCTACGGCTATGGAATCTTGGGAACGTTTATGTTACATATTCCAAGACAATAAGAATTCGAGGGCCATCATACTTGAGAAAGAATTTTCCACTACTGATATGTCGAATTTTCCCAATGCATCCGCATACTATCAACGACTCAAGGTTCTGTCAGACCAACTCAAGAACGTCGGGGCGTCGGTAACTAACAATTGGCTCGTGTTACAAATGGTTTTCGGCCTTACTGACGCATATAGTGGAGTAGGTACGCTCATCCGTCAAAACAATTCTCTTTCGCCATTCTACCAAGCCCGTTCGATGCCCATCCTCGAAGAAGCGGGGTTTTCCAAAAAATAGCCACTGTGTCAAATTCTACCTTGGTTACCGCTCCGTCCGATGAGTGTTCGTCACAATTTGAAAATTTGCCGCCAAATCGTAGCTAGAAGGGACGAAATGGCAGTAACGGGAGCAAAAATCATGGCGGTGGGCGCTGTGGTGGAAAAGGCAGCGGCAACCGCCGCAGAGAAGGTGGCGGTAGTGGCGGCGGCCAGCAGCAGCAGCCAGCCCAGTGGGCCGGTACTTTGGGCCTGGAAGTGGCATTGGGTCGTGCCTCTCTGCCCATTCCCTGCGGGAAATTGGGCCACGCCCAACTCCAGGCCAGCAACCCAAGCACAACAGACCAACAACAAGTAGGCCCAACAACCAGGGGCTGGAATTCTTGGGCCACTGCCGAGCCAATGATAGCAGGCCCACTCGGCAGTGGCGACCCCGACAGATATCGAGGCCGCAATGCACACTCTTAGGCTTACTCCGCCCGACGCAAATTGGTACATGGACACCAGTGCAACGTCTCATATGACGTCCTCACAAGGTAATCTCTCGTCCTATTTTAATTTGAACAATAATTGTGGTATAATTGTCAGAAATGGTCATTCAATTTCAATTTGCGGTTATGGTACTACAAACTTGTCTCCCCCGAACCCACAATTAATTTTGAAAAATGTCCTTCACGCACCTAAATTAATTAAGAACTTGATTTCAGTTAGAAAATTTACCACTGATAATTGGGTTTCTGCTGAATTTGATCTTTTTTATTTTTTCGTGAAGGATTTTCAGACGGGGATGCGTCTAATTAGGTGTGATAGTCGGGGCGACCTTTATCAAATCACCACAACCACACATCAAGCCAAATTACCATCCACTTTTGCAGCTTTAGCTATTTTTTTATGGCATGAACGTTTGGGTCATCCGGGAGCACTTTTTTTTGCTTCCCTTAAACAAAATAAATTTATTTAGTGTACTAGACCTCGTAGTTCTCATGTTTGTCGCTCTTGTTCTCTTGGAAAACATGTTAAATTGCCTTTTGTTACGTCCAATTCTCGTACTGTTATGCCCTTTGATATTATTCATAGTGATATTTGAACATCTCCCGTTTTCAGCTCTTCGGGCCACCGATATTATCTTTTGTTGTTGGATGAGTACTCTAATTTTTTGTGGACGTTTCCTTTGTCTAAAAAGTAGCAAGTTTTTTCCACATTTCTATCCTTTAGAGCATACATCCACACTCAATTTGAATGAGACATTAAAAATATTCAGTGTGATAATGGTAGAGAATCCTATAATGGGCCTTCTTGGGATTTTTGCAAAACTAATGGTTTGTCGTTTTGTCTCTCGTGTCCACATACATCATCTCAAAATGGAAAAGCAGAAAGAAAAATACGAACCATTAACAATATTTTTAGAACCTTACTTGCCCATGCATCTCTACCACCATCATTTTGGCATCATGCGTTACAAATGACAACCTATCCGTTGAACATACTTCCGAACAAACAAGGAGCTCCAAACTAAATGTCAGAGGTGGAAACTCCGACGAGACTTGGCCATTTTGAGGAGTCACGTGGATGCTCTTGAAGAAGCAAGCAAACTGGGCTTCGATATTGCTTAAAAAATCCTGGACGCAGAAATTGACCTGACTGATGCTGAGTTGTCCTTGGAGGCTCTTCGTGGAGACAAAGAGGATTTGGATGTAGAGGTTGATGAGAAAGATGGACCCCATTAAACTGATACTTGTATAACTCTTATTTTTGTTGGTAACACCCGAAACACCTCCGACAGATCATGGAGCGGGCAAGCCTTAACCTTTTGCGCGAGTTTTATTTTAGTTCTTATTTTGTTACTGGATTATTTTTGGGCGCGGTTAGTGACTTCTGTACCCGGACTGACTTTAGTCTGGAAGACTATAAATAAATTATGTTCTCTTTTTGCAATTTCGCTTCAAGTTTTCATTCGTTCTTCGTAAGCAAGTATTAGTTTTAAATTCACTACTTTACTTTATGACCCGTGACTTCAATTTTGAAGTTTACCTTATTTCAATAGGTTAGGATTCGAAGTTTAAAAACTTTTTGACCACCTTAAACAAATTCCAAAGATGTGTTTTCTCTTTTTATCTTTGGTCGGGGCTTCTTATAGCCTCCAAAGTTAGTTTTGAAATTTTCTTGTATTTGAACAACTTACAACCCAATACTTCTTGTGTTCGGAGCCTTGACTTTTCCGTTAAGGTTTTAATAAGAAAGGGCCCTTATTTTTAATGGTGAGGTAGAATGGAACGTCTCCCGTTCATTATGGCACGAAATTTTCGATATATTTGATAACATATGTTTTATGTTCGTGATGACAAATATTTGTTACTCATAAAAGAAATTTTTTATTGATTCCTTTAAATTAGAAATATGAATACAATTGTAACAATAATCTGGCTGCTATCTAGTGTGGCCAGTCCGGGCACATATATGCTAAATATTCGGGCAGTTCCCAGTAACTGTGCTTAAAAGCATTGAAAGATTTTAAATTTTCACTCTATTCTGGGTGTATGTGGCCCCTTAATATTTGAGACTTCATGTTATGAAGACTTGAATACTGGATAGACTTCCTCGGTAGTAAAATCAATAACATGCTTATATAATGGTGTTGCCTCATTAAAAACCTTGCCGAAAATACTCAATTGTGACAAAAACCGATCGAAGGGAAAAAAGGTGCAACGCATGCTCTGACTTACTACACATAGTACTTCTTCATGTGACTCACATTTCAATTGCTAGGAAGTTTATTCCCTTGCTGGTCCGGGAGTTGATAAGCTCCCTTACCGGCAATGCCAGTTATAGTATATGGTCCTTCCAATTTACACCTAACTTTCCTGTATTACGCTCCCAAGTACTCTGGTTGACTCTCCGGAGCATCAAGTCCTCGAGTTTAAAGTGTCGGAGATTTATGTGTTGGTTGTAGTAACGCTTCATTCTCTACTTTTGGGCCACCATCCGAACGTATGCCAAATCCCAACGTTCCTCAAGCAAATAAAGATGTAATTACATAGACTCTGCATTTGAATATTTCTCAGCCCAGAGATACCTCAGGCTGGGAGTGCCAACTTCTACCGGGATCAAAGCTTCTGCACCATAGACGAGGGAAAATGGAGTTTCTCCTGTACTCGTTTTTGTCGTGGTTCGATATGCCCATAAAATCTCTAGTAGCTTGGACGACCAATTTTCTTTCGCAACCTCTAATTTCTGAATGATGGTCTTATTTGTTGACCCTGCGTGTCCATTTGTGTTGGGATGATATGAAGTGAAGGTGATCCGCTTGATGTTTAATTCATCAAAGAAACTTGTGACCTTGGCCCTGATGAAATTCCGGTCATTGTCACAGGCTATCTCCTTAGGGATGCCGAAATGACAAATAATATGTTGCTAAACGAAATCATTCACCTCTTTCTCCCGTATCTTTACGTAAGCTACAGCTTCAACCCATTTGAAAAAATAGACAGTCATAAAAATAATTTGAGATACTTGTCCTGGTGTCGCTGGTAAGGGTCCGACGATGTCCATCCCCCACTTCATAAATGGCCACGGTGACACTACCGGATGCAACTCCTCTCCCTATTGGTGTAACAGTTGTGCATGGCGCTGTCATTTATCATATTTCTGCATGAATGCCTTCGTACCTTCTTCAATCCGGGGCCAATAATAACCGACTCTCATAAGCTTCCTCATTAAGGATTCCGTTCTTGAATGATTTCCACAGATGCTTTCATAAACTTCTCTCATCACGTAATTTGCTTCATCGAGGCCCACACACCGGTCTAAGGGACCATAGAAACATCTACGGTAGAGCTTTCCATCAATGACACTATATCGGTCCGCCTTGGTCCTCAAAGCTCTGGATGCCTTCGGGTCCTCCTGGAGCTTTCCATTGATGAAATAATCCAAAAAAATCATTTCTCTAGTCTCAAGTTAGGCTGGTCTAATTTACTTTGTCATACCCAACAAGGTCTAGTACCGAATGCAATAACTGAATAACCGACTCGATTTTAGAGCCTTCGAACTCCGTGCTGGAGCCCAAGTTTGCAAGTGCATCCGCCTCTATGTACCACCATCCACTCTTGTAAATGGGACAATAGTTTCAAAGATTTTTCCAAGTATCTTGACATTCACTCTTCTTTGGCCTCGAACACGTTGTGGACTTGGTTAACTACTAGCAATGAGTCATATTTGACTTTGATGATTTGTAAACCCAGTCCCTGAGCTAGTTCTAAACCTGCAATTAAAGTCTTATATTCCACTTCATTGTTAGTCAACGGAACACTATGTATAACTTGTATTAAAATTTTACCGGTGGGAGTTCATAATACGACACCCAAGCCGGTACCCTTGATGTTTGAGGCGCCATTTGTATAAACTGTCTAGATTCTGGGGGCAGTCCCCGAGACCATGATAGCCTATTTTTTCGCCTGCGGGTTACTCCCAGATTGAAGTCGGCCACAAAGTCTGCAAGGACTTGCGATTTTATTGCAATTCGGGGTCTATACTCAATGTTAAATTCACTTAATTCTACCACCCATTTAGCCAAGCTCCCGGATAATTCGGGCTTATGCAACATATTTTTAAAGGAAAAGTTATTACTACGGCAATATAGTGGCATTAAAAATAAGGTCGAAGCTTCTGCGACGACATGACTTAGGCAAAAGCCAATCTTTCAAGAAATGAGTACCGGGTCTCAGCCCCTAACATTACTCTACTCACGTAATAAACAGAAAATTATGTACCTTTTTCCTCCTTTACCAACACTGCACTTACTACTATTTCTGAGGCTGCTAAGTATATGAGTAGTTGTTCTTCGTCCTTTAGCTTTGACATGAGCGGAAGATTTGATAGGTAAGTCTTCAGGTCCCTTAAGACCTACTGACACTCGAGTATCCATATAAAGTCGTTCTTCTTCTTTATAAGTGAGAAGAACCTATGATATTTCTCCTAGGATTGGGATATGAATTTACTTAGGGGTGGCACACGACCGATCAATCGTTGTACTGCTTTAACATCTTCCAACACATCTAGTATGACTTCAATAACTTTTATTTTTTCAGGGTTTATCTCGATCCCCCTCTGGGAAACCAAGAAACCCAAAAATATATCGGAACCAACCTCGAAGGCACACTTCTCCGGATTCAGCTTCATATTGTACTTTCTCAGTATCCCAAAGGCTTCCTGCAGATGACTTAGATGACGGAGTGCATCCTTATTTGGTTATACCCAAAATACGCATCGAGAAAACTCATGATCTCATGCCCGGCTGTAGCATCAATTGTCTGATCAATGTTCGGTAACATGAATGAAATTTTAGGGCATGCCTTAATTAAATCTTTGTAATTGATGCACATTATAAATTTATTCCCTTTTTTGGTACTACAACTATGTTTGCTAGCCAGTCCGCTTATTTTACCTCCCAGATTGATTTTATATTAAGTAACCTAGATACCTCTTCCTTAACAAACCTGTTACGAAGTTGGCTATCAACTGCTTCTTCTGTCGTACTGGAGGGAAGCTGAGATCCAATCCTAACTTATGAGTTGTGACTTCTGCAGGAATGCATGTCATATCTTCATGAGATCATGCAAAACAATCATTGTTAGTTATAAGATATTTAAGAATTAAATCCCTGAGCTCCGGGTCTAATCTGGTGCCCACATATACCTTTCTATCGGGAGTTTTCGGATGTAGTGCGATCAACTCCAACTCTTCTACATTGGACTTGGTGACATCTGATTCATCAAGTACTTGGAAGTATCTGGGTACTTGCTATATGTCCGAAAACTATTCCTTTGAATATGCAGTTACTGTTTTTTCTGGCAGGACCTGATGAACCTCTTCGGGTACTTGCTCCGCCTTCTGTAATTGATATTTGAGGTCTTCTACCACATCTGATTCTTCTATATCAAACATTTCCCTAGCAACAGGTTGTTCACCCCGAATTTGCTGAATTTCATTCGGTGTCAGAAATTTTACCAATAAATACAAGGTTGACGACACCGCATTCATATCGTGTATCCACGGTCTCCCAAACATTGCATCATACCTCATATCCCCATCGAGGATGTAAAACCTTGTCATCTTGATCACCCTCATCGCATTCACCGGTAGGTCTACTTCCCCCTTCGTGTTTTCACTTGACATGTTGAAATCTGAAAGAGTTCTGGCAGCTAGAATTATTTTATCTGCCATATTCATTTCTTCCACCACCTTCAGCTTGATTATATTAGCTGAGCTTCCGGGATCGATTAGAACCCTTTTGACCTGACAATTGTCAATAGGCACCGTGATTACTAGTGCATCATTATGTGGAAAGATTACTCTAGCAACATCATCTTCGATGAATGTGATAGTGTGCTCGTCAGGTACCTTTCAAAACCTCTTTTCCCGGGTCACAAAAATTTCAGTCTTCTTAGCCGCTGTGAATGCTGTAGTGGCAATAATTGATACCCCGTAGATCATATTTGTAACATAAGTTGGTGTGGCAGAATTAGGTTTTCCTTCTGTGAGTGGTGCCCGCTCATAACTGTTCTAAGCTCTTTCACTCAAATACTCCTGGAGATGGCACCTGCTTAGCATTCCTGCCACCTCTTCTCGTAGATGTCTACAATCTATTATCTTATGCCCGTGAGTACCATGAAAATTGTACCAGATGGATTGATCTCTTTTACTTCGATCGGACTGCAACATTTCTGGAGGTTGGGATGCCGGGTGTGTGTACTTAGTACCACCACCATATGATATTCATCAATACTGAAGTTGTACTCGGATAATTTTTGATATCCGGGACCCTTGGAAGAGTAATTTTTCTCAGAATTCCCTGACCCCTGATTGTTGCGTCCGGGACCTCATTTGTTGTTTGATTTATCAAAACAGCAAAAACCATACCCTCCTCTTTGCTTTCTGGTGGGGGGGATAAGGTTGATATCGGTTCTTAGAGGAATTCCCTTTCTCCGCCTTCGCAAAGATACTACCGGCCTTAGCTCCAAGCATGTCGTCCTCAATCCGGATCTTGGACTCATATCAATTATGTACATCTTCCCAAGTGGTCATCTGAAACTCCAATAGATTTTCTTTCAGCTTTCGGGAAGCATCTGGTCCTGCCGGATTCAACCCTTTCGTGAAAGCCTCTACAACCTATTCATCCGGGACCGTTGGTAACAACATTCCCTAATTCTGGAACCGAGTAACAAAGTCCCTCAGGAGTTCTGATTCTCCCTGCACAATGCGGAAGATATCTGTCTTGCATGCTTTCACCTTTCGGGCCCCTGCATGAGCCTTAATGAATATATCTGCGAGCTGGGCAAACGAACTAATTGAATGCTCGGGGAGCTGTGAATACCATGTCAGAGCTCCCTTAGTATGTGTCTCAACAAACTTTATAATCAGTTTCGATTCTATCTCGTATTCTCGTAGATTGTTCCACTTCACTGCTGTACTATAGGCCAAGATATGTTCCTAGGGATCGGTAGTTCCATCATAACTGGCCACAAACAGCATTTTGAACCTTTTGGGTATTAACTTGGGTGCAACTTCTGGCTTATAGACCAATTGGATATATTTTTTCGCATTCGGACCGTCAGTCACGGGTGGAACCTGATGGGTTACAATGTAATGAAGTAAATGTATTGTAATAACCAGAATCTGATGGGTTACAATGTAATGAAGTGTCCTATTTATACATGAGCTACATGGGTACACAACCCACGAAATATGCCCTCATAAATACAGGAGAATAAATGTTGTAATAATTGAAAAATCAATCTCTCAATAAATGCTATTAAAAAGCTGATGGAAGTCGTGTGACCGACTTCTGTAACGGTCGTCCGTTACAATGCAAACGACTCTTAGCCCTCTTTAATACCGGTACCGGCCCTGCTCAAGTCACACCCGGTACCATGTATACAAAACTGGTGGTGTCGTAAACTCACGTGAGTTTGACTCAGCATTATTTCCCACGTGTCATATCTTAATTCGTACAACTATCTTATTCAAATTTTACCCTATATAATAACAACATACTCAGTATATTTCCACAAGTGAAATTTAAAAAGGTAGGTTCACGTAGACCTCATTCCTAGCTTTGTGGGGGGGGGGGGTAGGGGAGGTTGTTTCAGATAGACCATCAGCTCAAGAAAATCATTTTTTCAGAAAATGACTTGAAAGAAATGCAATAATAAAAACTCTAATAAACGATTTGAATAAAGAAAAGTACTGACACTATAACTAATTACAGATAGTTAAAAGTAAAAGAAACAAAAATATAATATAATCGAAGTATAAGATAATGCTGGCATAATAGTAATAATACTGGTAACAGAATGAAAGACATCAACCTAAGTAAAAGAAAATTCTTCTTCTCACTTTTTCTATATTTTGATTTATAGCCTCCTACAAGCACGTGCCAGGCTGGTGTGTGCATATGTTATGCGATGTTACCTAATGGCAGCGTGTTATATGGATAAAGCTTTCAACTTTGATTACTGATGAAAGCAAAGGGATGAATTGGTCAACTATTTTATGCTATGAATGCTACATTTTGATTTTATACAATGTATTTGCATTCTGTAATATGTACAGTGTACAATACTTATGCTGAAGGGTATTCTCTGGGTTGCCTGTCTTCGTAAGAAAGTTGAAACATTTAACCTAGATGTGTAAATGCTAGTACACGATATAGACCGATTAGAGCCCCCGAGCATTTGGTCTAGTGGTAAGTGCGTAACATGTAATGTGCGGATTAGACGCACGTTATAGGTTCAAACATTGTTATAAAGAAAACTCTGATATTTAGCCTGAGAAGAATAGAGGACGTATTCATCATTCACGAGTTTCAAACCATGCGATAAATCATCGAGGATTTCTCGGTTATAAAAATAAAGAACTAGACCAATTAAGTACCTTTTAGATTGTGTTATACAAAACCTTAAGTTGAAGATATGATTGTTTTTTCTGTATCTTTTCTTTCAAGTTTTAGTTGGACACTTTATTTGTAACACAAACTAACCATGTGAGATGATGTAACTATCTTTATCCAAAAAGGTAAGGAATTAAAAAAAATGGAAAACTATGAAAGGAAGAAACTTTCAAATTTGCAACACTTAACTAATTACTTCAATATGTTTACGCAATAATTGCCATTTTTTTGCTTTTATAATCTGAATACTAATTAATATTTTATTATAAAAATTCACTTGTAAGTTGTAATTATGATGTGCATAGTATAAGATATGCATGTTCTGAGGAAAAGAAAAGTCAAGACTGCTGTATATTTCCTTTGAGAGATACATGTAGACCTCAACTATGGCTTTATGGATTCCAAATATATCTATCCCAAAGGTAATTTCCAATATTTCACCACCATAGAGTTTTTTAAGGTACATTGCAATGAAGAAACATTGCTTCTTTTCATATACACATGCCATCGTCTAATTTGAAGTTTCATCAATTCTTGGTCTTTACATTGCTAGATACACTGGTCTTTTATGTAAGCCCTGAACTGGTCTTGCATTTGCTTCAAACCCCTGTTAAACAAAAAAAGAATTTAAAGGCAAACATAAACATCAAAAGCTATATAAAATAAGATATTCTCATGAGTGCTTTGCATCACGTAGTTTAACATGTTACGGCAGATTAATTAGCATTCTTACTAGAATATTAGTTAATGTTTATTATAGAGAATTACTATTTGTAATTACTTTATAAGTGATTTAATTTGATAGAAATATGCTTTTTACCGTCAGAGCTTAAGCTCATAGGACATAAGTTATCAATCGGAACATATGGAGAGTGTTTTGGCTAAGCTTATAAGCTGGTCAAACTAGTTTATCAAAACTATTTGTCTTTATTTACGTATTTGACAAACACCAAAAGTGCTTATAAGTTATAAGTTAAAATCAGCCAAAAGTCATAAGTTGGTCAACCCTAACTTATAATTTTACATTTTATAAGCACTTTTGGTGTGACCAAACCTGTTACTATTCCTTAATGTCTTTTGTAATTTCCGAAATACTCCACCTAAAACAGAACTTTTAATTATCTTTCTATTTTAGCTTCATAATTCGTCATTTCTTATGTAAAAGTACTTTTAAATTTATATGTATTGTAAATAGCTATTTCTCTCATTTTGTTTAATCTATACTTTTTTGCTACACACTTTATTAGTAAGTATTAGTTTTAACACTTCTTTACAAACACAATTGCTTATTTATAAAATCAATTTCAACACTTAAAAGTGCTTTTCTTAATATCAACTACTTTTAATTCGCCAATTCAAACAGGCTAATATATTTTTATTTCTCAATTTATGCTCTTTCCTATAGTAATCCGAACACAAGTAAAACTTTAAGATGTATAGAGACCTTTTCAAGTAAAATAATACTTATGAAGTTGGATATTAAAAATCAAATGAGAAGTTGTAATACTTACATCATGAACAACATTTCTTAGTGCCATCATTTGTTCCAGTGAAACAGTCCTTGCCTAAATTAGCAAATAAATAGTCAGTAACTGCAAAAGATCTTCTTCCCTTTTTCAATTTTTAATTTCCATATATGGAGTACTTGTTTTGAGAAGAATATTGAAAATTTAAAAATGAACACCTGATATAGTACAGTCCAAACAATACCCTCTGTGCATGGAGGAACAGTGAGTGAACCAATATATCTGTAGAAAGGTTCATCATTGACCCCAAGTTGTTGTGGGCTAACCATTCCCAATTTCAAACCATTGTCATCAACCATCTTGACGTTATGTATTAACTGCAGTGTCGAAATTAAAAATTTTGTTAAGAATATTCAAAATTTTTAAAATAAAGTATAATTTATTGACAAAGGGTGTTAAATTAACCACTCCTTATTGTATGCCGCTACACAACTTAGTAGAAAAGTAAAATATGACAAAATGTATAACTTTTTGGCATTTCATTCAAACTAAAAAGGAAAAAGAAGTGGGTTTGGGGGGGGGGGGTCAAGAAAGTGTAGAATAGCTAATTCGATCCCAAGAAAAATAATCAAAACAAACTTTGGAAAAGATGTTTCAGAGTATAAATAACCTTTGGGATATGAAAGTTACAAGTCATTGTCTGATTTTTGGTTGTCTGATTCTTGATTGTCTAATCAGTGATCACAATTGAAGTTGTGCATATTTTATCGTACTTTTACTTTGCTTTGGAGTCATTCTTTGACAAATGACCAATTATGATTCAGTCTCAATAGGATTTGATCGACACCAAAACATATAGTTTAATAGTAATATCGACAATACTGAATAGTTAAAAGAAAAAGATTATATATGTACCCCATCAAGAAAAGGGTTAGGGGCTCCAATTTTGAAGGGTATTGCAACCACAGCTATTCTTCCATCAGCACTTCGATGAACCATGTGGGCCTCCATAGCAAAGCTGCAAACAAATACATTCACATAAAATAAAACATTGTAGTAAATAAGTTAAGACTTTATCCATTTACTAAGATACAAAAAGAGAAAAGCAGATATTTATAACAAACCATTTTCCATCAACTTTGTGCTCAGAAGGAGTATGCCAGTGACATTGCTGTAATTTGAACTCAGTACCATCAATGTTGATACATCCAGCATCTCCTTCCCATTGCAACTGCCAAAATACTCACCATTAGTTGGATTTAATTGTCAATAAAGACGGTTCAAAATTTCAAGAAGATGAGTGTACAATAACGAAGGGGTGAATCCAAATTTTATATTTGACATGTTTAACCTTTAAGCAGCGGAGCTAGAATAGAAGTACGGGTTTGGTAGAATTTAATAACTTTGATCTGCACCCTATATATTGAATATGTACATATAATAAACTTTACAACCCATAAATTTTAAATTCAGAACCCTATAAACTTCAAATTCTGAATTCACTTCTGCCTTTAAACTCTTACCACGAATCCATTACACTTTTGGAATTATAAGTTCAAACTTTTTTTTGAAATTTTAGCGATTTCTTAACATATATAATTATACTTTATGTCAAAAATATTGAGATCAGTTGAATCGTTGACGATATGCTACATCCTTCACCTTAGTTTTAATATAGAAAATGATTTAATTTAATTATATAAAATTAATTATATAAAATCTTGCGGTGACAAAAGGAGAATAGAAATTTTAATATGTCACCATACATGTACGAAACCTCAAGCTCAATTCTAGAGAAAAAAGGAGAGGGAAAAACAATAAAATAGACATGAGATTTGAACATCCAATTTCATTAGTAGAGATGGGTGCACCCAATAATCATTACACTGTAGGACTCTTTGAGCTTGGACACATGCATATATATTTTAGTATTGAAGAAATATAACATCACTATACAAAGTACAGGAAAAGGAGAATTGGTGCGCACATGAACCCATGCTCCTCCACATAGATACGCTCATATTTTTCAATCAACTCTATCTATTAACCTACCTATCGGGGGCTAATAAAAGAGAAAGTTTCCGGCTACTAAAACATCACTATTTTCCCACTGAAAATACGAAGTTTTTCATCGTTTCAATGAAAACCTATTTCCCACCATACGTTTTTCCAGTGAGCTGAATGAGGTGAAAAATTTATGTTTCATAGCACAAATTTTCCACTGAATGTTGATGAGAATTTTTTTTATTTCTAATAGTGTCCGCATAGGCTCATTATCTGATATTTTACTTGGTGGGTCAGAAATCACTGATATATCAATTTATACGATAAACTATTAGGGGCTCATGTAGCCCTATATAAGCTAAATCTATACAAACATTATATGTAGCATGATTGTTAGATGAGTTACATACCTTAATATCATGACCTCTGTTGATGATCATAGCAGGTGCACTTTTGTAATTTGGTTTCAAATGTTGGATACGATTGGTAATCTTCACAGTTTTGTTACGGAAATTAACCGGAGACTGAAATATTCCAGTTTCACATAATTTCCATTCTGGTTTAAGGGTACCCCAATTTTCTGGCCCTTCTGTTGTTCCCAGCAAGTATGTGAATTTTGACTCATCATCTGTTAATATTGTGTCACATAAAAAAAGAAAAAAAAATTAAATACAACAACAAAAAAATATTTGATATGAAATATAATTCTAAAATGATTCATGAAATCCACCCAAGATTTTAAGTTTGGATAGTTTTTATCAAATTTTGGTTTCTTCTACGAGACGCATTAAAAGAATCGTTTAGTTTCTTTTCCTCTACGTGTATTACTATACGTTTCCATATTTGCTTTTTTTATCTTGATATTTTGTTGTCATATTTTTCTTGATGTTATTTGTTGTCACATATCCGGCTTTTCTTTCGAGCAGAGGGTCTACCGGAAACAACATCTCCACCTTACAAAGATAGGGGGTAAGATGCACATCTTACCCTTCCCAGACTACACTTCTAGAACTACATTGGGTATGTTGTTGTTGATTTGATTACTTCAATCTTTTCTTACTTAGGTTGTATTATATACTACGAAGAAATATTAATCCAAAATAATATATTTTTATGTAAAGAGAGTTGTTAATTAATTAATTCCCTCCATTATGGACTTTGTGATTAAATGTTTTGTCTGTAACGACCCGTCTAATTATTTTTAGCTAAAGACCCTTATTTTCTTATTTGATCCTACCCGTAGGCTTTTTGTGGGGTTTGTGATGCGCTGGGATGGGTGACACGGATCCTGGGGTCCATTTATACGGGTTTTGGATGAAAACCCCAAAATTAGAAACTTAGAGTTGATTCGTTTGACTTAAGGTTGACTTTAGGCTATATGGGTTCGGTTCCAGGTTTCGTCGCTTTCGATAGTTTCGGAGGGTCATTTATGACTCAGTCGAGTCATTGATTCGTTTTTCGAGGCAATCATATGTGTTTTGTGGCTTTATTTGTAAAATTTGGATATTTGGTTTTCCCGAACGATTTTTTAGAAAAGTATGCCTTAGCTTATTTGTGAAATCTGAGAGTACGAGCCAGTTCGTATCATTGTCTACCGTAGATGAGCATATTTGATTTGTGTTTGGGGATCTCGGGAGTGTTTCGGGTGTTTGATGGGATGTTGGCTTGTTTTTCCCCATGACTGATGTCTGGTGTTCGCCTCGAGCGAGGTTGGCTTGCCGAAGCGGGAGTTTGGATATTGTGGATTTTCGCCGTGGCGAAGTGTCTGTCCGCAGGGGTGAGTCCTCTCCTACGGAGTCGCGCTCGCTGTGGCGCTGAGGCGAGGTGTCAAGTGACACCGCCTCATCGAAGGTTCTGTTCGCCGCAGCGGAGTCGATTCCGCTGGGGCAGAAGTACTATTCAGGTGTCCTATAAATTCTTTTAGGTCGGAATTCTTTTCCCAAATAGAAAACCTCAAAACCAGCGTCAACTTTATGTTGGTTCCGATTGTTTATTATTTGGGCTTGTCTCCATAAGTGGGCTCGTCACTATAGTTGATTGACTTGTTTACTCATCACACATGCTTTCGATATGATATCCTGAATTGTACTTGAATTGTATATGTGTACTAAATTCCTGAAGGTATGTGATATTTCATCTCTATACTTGTTGCATCTCATTATATCATGATTCTTGCCTTATATATGTCATTTGCATTCATACACTCATGGTTCTGATGATATTGATATTAGAGTGGTATGCTTATGTTGTGGGTCCAAGGGATCGGGAAAGGTAAGAACACTGTTGAGATTATGGAAACACTGAGATGATATTGATACGTGGGGATCGGAGTTGCACGCCTGCAACATGATATTATTATAGCCAAGAGTTGGACTCCGTGATCCGACTAGTTATTCCTAAGCGAATGGGTATATGGACTTCGCAGGTCCTTCATGGGTCATTTTTATATGGCAAACCCTTCTAAAGTGTGTATACCGGTTGATGGAAAGGTACCTAACATGTGCATTGCATTCATATCATATATATATATATATATATATATATGCCAAATCATTGATTACTTGTGAATGTACTTGTATTTGAAGTGGTTTGTTGATGACTTGACTAAGTTATGAACATGAAAGGATTATACTTGCTGTTTAATAATTTAGTTATTGTAGAACTCTTGAAACTAAATAACATAAGTATGGACTCGTATTGAAATAAGAAAACATGTGAACCCTATGAATCATTATGTGGATTATGTGACTTACTTGGAATATTGAATTATGTAGTATAGGATTACTTGGTGTCAACTTGGTATTCATCTCTAATTATGTACTTCCGTTGTTGTCGGTCTATGATGTCTACAGGAGTACGTTGTGTACTCATGCTACACTTGCTGCATCTTTTCTTGATGCAGATACAGATCTGACGACTAGCTCGAGACTGCGTGGCTGAGTTTGGGCCGTTGATCCCCAGCTATCAGGATGAAGATGCTATCTCCAACATGCCCTGGATTGCTCTATCTCCTTTACTGTCTTTACTTTTGACCTAGAGACATGTCTTCAGACTTCAAGCTTATGTATTCGGTTGACACTTGGTTGTCCTTGATTTTCAGACTTATATCGTTGTATTATAACTCTTGTACTCACAAACTAGATCACTCGGGGATTTCTTTGGATGTATCAGATTTATCATTTTCTTCCGCATTATATTATGAGACGTCTTACGTAGTATTTGTATTTCTTCCGCTTTACTTATGTTATATCATATTTAATGATTCGAGAGTGGTTCGCCTGCGTGATAGAATTATGTAGGTGCCACCACGACTCCTTTTCGTGACATTGTCTCAGCTTATGCTTCTTCTTTAAAAAAAAATTATTTTTCGCAATTACATCCACAACTCATAAGTGGCCCTTATTGAAAAAGAGAAACTATGTAAACTAGTAAATGAATATCAACACGGAAAAATGTTGGAGCCTTTCATGTCCATACCACTACAAAGTTTCAAACATTAGAAAAACATGATTCAATTCATCCATAAAGTATATAATTGTCATGCACAATGAAAAACGTATTGGCTACATTCAAATTCAATTTCAGAAAAGAAGAAAGTTGCAACTAAATATTATACCAATAATTTTTAGCATGAAAGGACACAACCACATGGTTAAGAAAGATCAAAGTAAAATCAGAATAGGCCCGAATTACCCTTAAATTATCAAAAATAGAACACTTTTACCCTCGTGAAGGATCTATTTGGTAAAAGTGCTCTATTTTCGATAATTTAAGGATAATTCTAGGCCTTTTCCGTGGTAAAATATGAGAAATAAATCATCAAACTTATATAATTAATGATATATATATAAACATCAAAAGAGTATTTGAATGGGGAAAATATTAAATAAATAGAAAAGGAATTAATGGAAAATAATATATACCAACTTCATTATCATCATGAGCGTTGCAAAAGGTGTATGATGAAATAAATAGAAACGCAAACACAACCGGGACGAAACTTGTCTTGGCCATGATAGGTGGTTGCACTAGCATTATATGCCTGCGGTTCACGGCGGTGCTGGAGGAACTTTTTTTATTTTGAGAGTTTATTTACAAAAAGGTGCCAGCAACTAAATATATGGAAGAAAAATGTGAACTGTACATCGAAAATTAGTGCGTTATTTTAGGAATTTAGGGAATTAAAACAACGAGTTAAAACGGCGGGTGGAGTGAATGACTTCTAAATTTTGACAAGACATAAAACGGTTTATTCCTATCCTTATGAATCGGACAATACTATCCTATTCTCAATATTTGTATTAGGACTCTTTACTTTGTTTGTTGGATCTACAGGAATTCCTTTCAACCAAGAGGGAATGAATTTGGATATATTAACGAAATGGTTAGCTCCATCTATAAATCTTTTGCATCAAAAGTCGAATAATTCGATGGATTGGAATGAATTTTTAAAGGATGCAGTTCTTTCAGTCAGTATAGCTTATTTCGGAATATTTATAGCATCCTTTTTATATAAACCCATTTATTCTTCTTTAAAAAATTGATCAAAAGAAAATCTTGCCTTGCTATTGCAAGATTAAACAATATTTTAGGAATATGATCAGAATCAGAGTATTTATTTCAGAGGTAGATGATAATTAATTATACAGTTATTAACATTCCGTTTTAATATATTTATTCAAAAGTAGATAATAATTAATTATAGAATCACATTAAACATGTTTAAGTAACAAATTTAAGTTATATACACCGACGGTATAAAAAATTACACTATCAATGAATTTTAACACGTGATCATAAGTTATTTAACATTTTTATCAGGTATGTTTATCAACATGTCTACGTATAATTCTATAAGTGTCTTAATTGTGTAAGCATTTTTTACACCATGTGTACATTATTGCATGACACTTAAACTCATTTATGTATAATTATTAATATTATCATGGATAAATTAGATTTAAAAGTACAAACGAAATGGGTACTAATGAATGATTAACAATAAATATAAAGCATAGCGGTGGGGCGAGGGTAAGAGGCTGGAAATTTAATTTAATAGACAAGCCTAAAACTTATTCTCATGCTTTTTACTATAAATACCCGTTTTATCATATAAAGTGTTCACAATCAGTTTAAGGTTTGGTCTAGTGATAAGAACGAAACGCGTGATATATAGGTTAAACACACATTACGGATTTGAACTTTGTTACGTTGTAGATGAAAGTCTGAAGTGGTGGATCGTCTACTATCCAGAGTTTTGAAACTTACATCACTAGCTCTCGGGATTTTCCCAATTATTATAGAATTTTCCAAACAATCAGTTCTGAAAATTAACAAAAAAATTGTACTTCAGAATGCTAGAAAACCAAAGAAGGAACAAATTAAAACTGTCAATACAAATTCTTGATTATGATACACTCAAGGGCGGGATCAAATGATCAATAAAATGAGTAAAAAAATAAAAGGATGATAAAAGTTCAAATACTCCCAACAAAAAACATAATAAAAGGTTGTAGGTATCCAATAAAATAAATTGTTGGGCTCGGAAGCATTTTTTGGAATTCCTTGCTAAAATATTTGTAAGTTTTTAACTTCTACGTGCCAGAAATTTTGTAAGAACCATGTCCGAATCTAACTAGGTTGGGATTGAGCCATAGTTGTTGATGTATATCCGAATCAAATAACACAACTCTAAATTTCCCAAACATTAACCGGAAAAAAGAACGAAAAACCAGAATAAAAACTTTGAATTGCAAGAAACTATAGAACAACAATAGGAAGAGAAAATATGAAAAGAAAACATTGTGTATTCTATGCTTAAGTACTTAAAATGATCCATACATAATAATTTGTATTATCCAAGCTATCATAAAATTCAATGTGCCACCAGCAAGTTGCTAATGAACCAACTCCTCTAACATTTTAGCAAAATCATTATACATTCCAAGACCAATATTATCGAAAATTTGCTCATTCCCCTCATTGCCAACATGTAACTTGTGCAAATTAACAGATTTGCTCACTGTAAAACCGTCAACATATATTATGAATATTCGATATACTTCTAAAGGATTAGCGCTGACCTTTCTAGATTTTCAATAATATGCCCCTGAAGCAGATGCCTTCAACTTCTTGGGTGGTGGATTACCCCCAGACAGTATCACATAAGAGTAGAAGCAGAACATTGCAGCACTGCGAAAATTTAACAACAAATTAAAGATGATATTTCAGGGTTGCACACCTGGTAATGGATACTCGAGAAGAGAAGCAAGAAAAGAAGACGTTGCAATACCTAATGGCAGCAAAGATGCCAGTAGGGAACAATTTTCCTGTCTGCACAAACAAAACAAAAAACAAAAACCTTTAATAATGCAAGCCCGGCAATAAGCCAACAGAAGATTTTGGCAATATGAAGAACTACCAGTGAGAAGGTCCGACTATTTTTCCACAGAAGGACCGCAGCAAGTACTGCAGGACAATAGAAGAGGAGAATGAGGGATTAGTGAAAGGAACATATATTATGCTATTCGTTTTAGCAGGTCAGGAACCAGAAAAGATGGAGTTCATTAAAATCTTCAACTCTATAGCAGACATATACGAGTGGGGAACCTCTCGCTGGTTTTTGGAATTCGACATCAGGAAGTGTTTTCACACCATCGACCGACATCGACTCATCCATTGTATAGACACAATACGTAAAAGTGAATCCAAATCCTGTATTTCTTTCAATTAGTAGCAGCAGATTTATGAAAAGTTAAATCACAGATAAATGCAGCTAAAACTTTTCATTGAGGAGAAATATTTTCCTCAGTCATAGTTGAGTAAGATCGAACAACTATTTGTTGCAATCAACCCAGGGTGGAACATGCAAATGAATATTTTATTTTAACTTTCGTTAGGTTGAAAGGTTCACAGTAACACTTAATCAGTTAATTTTTCAGTTTTAAGCTCTCTCATTAAAATATCTAAGCAGACACTGAGTGCCAACTCCCCCTCTCCTACCCCAAAATAAATAAAACAGCTCATATCAGGAGGGAGCTGTGGATGGAAGTTGTTAAAAATCGAAGTGAGCTAAAAATAAAAATTAGCCTTGGCAACTGAGATCAATGTGACATCAGTTCATAGGCCCATCATACTAAGGATGCCGTCATTATTGTATTTAGGAGTAATAAACATATCTATGATGACATTGACATATAATGTTAAACCTATGATCCGATACAGAAGAGATTAAGCAAAACAATTACAGCAATTAACAGGAAACTGGTGGATACCTGCTTGACCCAATATGAACGGAAAGCTAGTTTTCCCTTGCCGCCAGACCTTCATGCTAATGGCGCTGAGGGCCAATAATGCACCTCCGAAAAGAACACCAGTGCTTAATGTGGCAGGATTTCTTGAGAAAATAAAACCAATAAGTCCCCCAGTGAAAACAAGACCACCTGTGATGAGAAGTAGTGCAAGAGATTAAAACACCTTTCTTACTGTACGACAAATATTTAGTCTGATCCAGAGGATATTCGGCTTGAACGATTTCTCTAAGAAATAACAGAAGACATAGCGAAAATTTCAAAGCATTGTGCCTTATGCGCAGTGCTTTTATAGACGTTGTGTACAAAACAGTAGTTTAATGTAGTCTAGTGACAGTAAAATAGAACATTGAAACACTAATAATATAGATGGCCTATATTTTAGAGCATCCACACAAGGAAATGCATAAAACTCGTATATACCAAGTTTACTACATGTGTTGGGCAACATGGGTATAGTCAGATAAGTGCTGCCCCACTCAGGTGTGAGGTACATGTTCCAGAAATCCAAGAACTTGGATGTAACATGAATAGTGCATGGGGCTTTTGGTATAAAAAGTGACTTTGTGGGTTATGCACAGGACCTCATGAGAACAGGTTACAAAATTAGACAACCACCAAAACAAACACATTGGCGTTTTTCCCCCCCTGAAGTCCTTGTGACTGCACAGCAAGTCTTTTCTTCTTACAAGTGTGAGAAATAATAGAATATATGAGAAAAAATGCATAATATTTGTCTTACGCAAAGGCTCTTATAGATACTATCAGTGAAATATTCCTCTTCTACTTATTAGGTAATCAGCGGGATTAAGGGGGAAACTTAAAAAAGAAAAGAATAAAAGCAACTGGCATCTGATGGGAAAAATGTTGAAGACCTTTTAAAACCTCTAAACTGGCTGAAATTAGCAGTGGACAAGGGATCAAGTTAACAAAAAATTGGAAATGATGTGGCAAAGAGAAAAAAATACCATGTGTTTGTACCACTATAAGCATTATGAAGAGAAGTATGAAATATAGAATGCCTTGAATAGAGAAGTATTATATGTTCCTCAGACTCCTAAGACTACGAGATGATACTCACCAAAGGGAATTCCTAAACAAAAATCATGAATTTTTGCTGCCTTTTTTGGCTGGCTGCTGGAATTCTCTTGCACTGGCTCATTTATTTCATTCCTAGTAACATCTTCTTCTGGTGCAGAATATGAGTTTGATGAAGTCCCATTAAGTGATTTCGATGAATCTGTTGCATAACTTAAAGTGGTCCTGCTTTCTAAACTGGATCCATCCGTGCTAAGCCCATCATTATTCATAGCAATTACCTGAAATCCATGATAAGCGAAGTTTGTCTAAGTGAAGGAATACATATTCCACTTGGCAAGTCACTCATCATACAGACTGAAATGTCAGGCACCATAAAAAAACGTCAGCAAAAATATCAGTAAGGGAAAAAAAGAAGATGAAGTCAAAATACATACTATCAGCAAAATCATCAACTTTGAGTTCGCTTCAAGGAAACGTAGAAAGAAAAAGAGCGAGAACGAAAGTAAAAAACCAACTTACAGAAGGTGCAACTACTAAAATCAGAAGAATAATAAGATAACAAATTGAGTGTAACTGTTTATGGAAGCATCATGGAAGGCTTTGAGGGTTTTGCAAATTTGAAAATCTCAGCTCCCAGAAGTCCATTCTGGCCTTAGATTAGATGTTATATGCTTGTTTATAAAGATAATATAAATATATAAGGAGTCTCAGGTTCCATCTTTCATCTGTTCTATGAGCAAAATCATATCCAGAAAGGGAAAGTATCTTCGGCCTAATAATTATAATCACATAGGTAAGTATATTTACTGGTGAAAACATATCGACCAATCAATCAACTATGCCTCAATCACAAACAAGTTGGGGTCGACTATACTAAATCCTCTGACAATTTCACTTTCAAGCCCAATTTTTATTGTCCAAACATGTGATTGCTGAATATGCCCTATAAGTTCATCAAGAGACACTACTTAAGAAGATAAGTCTTCTGAGGTGAAATTCTATCAACAAAAAAAGATGATTGAGCTCTAAATGATTACACATTAGACAATAATAAACCTTACAACATATATCAACGGAGTCTCCGTAGAGTAAAAACGTACAATAGTACTCAATAAACAGAGCAACACAAAAATTCTAAAAATTATTGTCTTTTCCCAGCATTAGCCCCCCAAACAGTTAGAGGCAGACTCAAGCTTGAAGCTTTCTCTTATATACGATAACATACCACAAAATTTCATTTGCCTTCTTGCTTAAGGCACTAGTTCGGATGGAAACCATACCGCTTCGAACATAGTCTCCCTCTTTGACTAGTGCTAGTGAAAGGAATGAAGATCTTGCATATAGGCAACCGACGGATGTATACAAACTGAAAAAATAAGCAACTAAAAAGCTAGTCTGTTTGTGGGGATGGTCTAATTTACTAGTGGCAACAAAGTTCTTAGTAATTAGCAACAGGGAAGGAGGATCAACTAGTTCTGTGAGGTACATCACCACCTTTGTAACTATGGGTGCCAACTAACATAAACATATACTTCAAAGAACTTTCAACTAAAGGAAAACTCAACAGATCTCTCAATTTCCCAAATGAAATTATGGGGAAAAACATGTCTTGGTAACAGATAAATGATAAATAAAATTCTGGGGTTTCATAAAAATCATTTCTTGATGGAAAAAAACGAAAAAGATTGTACCTTTAGGGGAAAAGTAGAACATGGGTGCAATGGTCGACTATGGGTGCCAACTAGGGGTAGCAAATGGGCAGGTCGAAAATGAATTAAACAAAAACGAATCAATTACCCGACACACCCATATTTAACACGGATAAAAAATAGGTTACGCAACGGATAATATGGATATCCATCTTACCCAATTATGTGGTTGTTCTTCTGCATTATTTTTTCTTAAACTTCATATACAATCAAATTAAGACACAATTACATATTAGGATTATTTAGTAATTAAACAATAACAACAAACATATACTGAAAATTTCAACTAACATAAACATATACTTCAAAGAAATTTCAACTTAAATGAAAATTCAGCAGAAAACACTAGTTTCTCAATTCCCCAAATGAAATTATGGGGAAAAACATGTCTTGGTAACAGATAATGGTTAAATAAAATTCTGGGGAAAAACATGTCTTGGTAACAGATAATGGATAAATAAAATTCTGGGGGTTTCATAAAATCATTTACAACAACATACTCAGTGAAATGACACAACGTGGGGTCTGGGGAGGGTAGAATGTACACATACCTTACCTCTACCTTAGTAGGTAGAGCGGCTGTTTCCGAGAGACCCTCGGCTCAAGACAGAGCAAAAGCAAGAGCAAAGCAAGATAAACGGTCAGACTTGGTAATTTTTTTTTAAAACGATATGAAAATGCTGGTATCCAAAGCGAATAAGCCATGATAGCGCATTCTGAAAAAGTAAGCAGTAACTAGCGTAGGTAAATAAGCTAAACAAAGTGCACTAAAAGACACAT
Source organism: Anisodus acutangulus (assembly GCA_029783415.1). Lineage (NCBI taxonomy): Eukaryota > Viridiplantae > Streptophyta > Magnoliopsida > Solanales > Solanaceae > Anisodus > Anisodus acutangulus. The sequence continues at coordinate 61,196,907 of CM056490.1, forward strand.
AGCAGCAGAAATCAAACTACAGGGGACTATAAAGCAATATTGCGCCTATTAGTATGATAGGCTAGGTGGGCCTACAATAACAATACTGCAACTACCAATTTGTAAGCATAAGTAGGGATACGCTCGATTACCTACTACCCTTCTACTCTAATTTGTGTCATCCACAACCCCCTATGTAAGGTCATGTCCTCAGTAAGTTGCACCTGCGCCATATCATGTCTAATCACCTCTCCCCAATACTTCTTCGGCCTACCTCTACCCCTCATGAACTCGTCCATAGCCAACCTTTCACACCTCCGCACTGGGGCATTTGTGTCTCTCCTCTGCACATGCCCAAACTATCTCAACCCCGCTTCCCGCATCTTATCCTCCACCGAGGCCACTCTCACTCTTTCCCGGATATCATCATTTCTAATCATATATCCCTCTTTGTATGCCCACACATCCATCTCAGCATCCTCATCTCCGCAACTTCCATCTTTTGGATGTGCGAAGTCTTGACTGGCCAATACTCCGACCTATACAACATAATCGGTCTAACCACCGCCCTAAAGAACTTGTCTTTGAGTTTTGGTGGCACCTTTTTGTCGCATAAGATTCCTGATGCGAACCTCCATTTAATCCACTCTGTTCCAATACGATGCGTGACATCGTCATCAATCTCTCCATCCCCTTGGATAATAGACCCGAGGTACTTGAAGCTTCCATTCTTTGGAATGACCTGAGTACCAAGCCTCACCTCCACGCATGTCTCAAGGTCGCTCCTGTTACTAAACTTGCACTCCAAGTATTCTATCTTAGTCCTACTCAACCTGAACCCTTTAGATTCCAGAGTCTGTCTCCAAACCTCCAGTTTAGCGTTCACTCCGCTGCGAGTCTCATCAATCAGGACTATGTCATCTGCGAATAACATAGACCATGACACCTCCCCTTGAATTTGTCGCGTCAGTCTATCCATCACCAAAGACAAATAAGAATGGGCTAAGAGCTGATCTCTGGTGCAGCCCCATCACCACTGGAAAGTGCTCCAAGTCTCTTCCTACTGTCCTTACCCTGATCTTGGTTCCGTCATACATATCCTTGATTGCCCTAGTGTACGCCACAGGTACACCTCTAACCTCCAAAAAAAAAGGAAAAAATTGTATCTTTAGGGAAAAAGTAGAACATGGTTGCAATGGTAGACTATGGGTGCCAACTAACATAAACATATACTTCAAGAAAATTTCAACTAAAGGAAAATTCAACAGAAAGCACTAGTTTCTCAACAACAACAACATACCTAGTGAAATCCTATGAAGTGTGGTCTAGGAAGGGTAGAGTGTACGTAGACCTTACCTCTACCTTGGGAGGTAGAGAGACTGTTTCTGGTAGACGCTCGGCATAAGCAGGGGCAGATTTAGGGGTTAGTGAGGGTGTATATATAGGGTAATTTTTTTGTGTTTATGTACCTATATAACTTTTGAATACCCTGAACAAATGCACAAGACTAGCTCAAGTGGTTTAGGGTGTTCAAAATTGTCTCCAGCTTCCTAGGTTTGATTCTCAGGGACAATATTATATTTTATATTTAGCTTTTGTTGTTTTTTCCAACACCCTGAGTGAAAATTCTGAATCCGCCACTGGGCATAAGGACAAGCACTTTAAAGCAACATGAAAAAGAAATAACGGAAACGAGTAAACCCTGGTAACATACTATACATAAAAGCAGGATAGAGCAGTAACAACCACAAAGTAATACGATAGTCATAGAACAACAAACAACAAATAATAGCAGAAATCGAAGGACAAGAAACTACAAAAATAATACTACGACTACTAGTGTGGAAGAGTTTCTCAATTCCTTAAATGAAATTATGAGGAAAAACATGTCTTAGTAACAGATACATGATAAATAAAATTCTGGGCAGGCAGCCCGATGCACTAAGCTTCCGCTATGCGCGGGCATTTCAATGCAAAAGACTGTCTCTACGGCTAAAATAAAATTCTGGGGTTTCATAAAATCATTTCTTGATGGAAAAAAAGGAAAAGATTGTACCTTTAGGGGAAAAGTAGAACATAGTTGCAATGGTCGATTATGAAACTTTACTAATCTACGATTAATTGAAGAGAAACAAGAAAGCTGAGAGATTGCTAAAGACATGGCTGCTTAGTTTACTATGGATATTGAATCTTGATTTTTGCTTCCCAAAAATTCTCAGACTAGACAATCAATAAAATTGTGTTAAGTTTTGAGAAAGTCAATGATGTTAGGTGCATACAATTAATAAAGTTTGATTTGACTGAGATGTCTTTGACTATGAAGCAATAGATTCTAATTCTAATGAAAAATCAAACAGTTTCTTCAGATCTGTTTTTTTTCCTAATTATTTTTGCATAATCAATCCGGGTATAGAAAATAAGGGCAAGGGGAAAAAACAAGAATTCCTGACACACACACATATATATATATAATAAATATTTATTTTTATATTAATTTATCATGTAATCAGGATAAACCTCTAGTGTGTTTGATATAAAATTATAAATACCAAACTTGAGAAAACATGTTTCCATAAAGCAAGTATTTTGTATACACAAAACATTATTAAGACTTGTTACATTATTTTAGAGTTTATGCAGGTTAATTATTTATTTTTAACATAAACATGTGTATTCTAAAGAATAATGAATGATTATCCAATAAATAAAATAATAGTGTAAGTATAGATTGTGAATTTGTGATATTTAAGTTAAATCGTGTATAAACACACATAAAGTATAAATATGTAAATTGATCCAATATTAAATGATAAACTAAAAAATATTGAAACTTAAAATATATTTACATTGATTAGCATCCTTAATATATCTTCATGTTGTCTATTCGGGTTTCGCCTCAACTAATCTTTCAAGCTATTAACTACGTTTTGCTGAATGAATAGTCTTTATTATGTATATAAAAAAATTGACGATCTTGGTAAAATTGCCTATTAATGGAAGAATATGATCCTTTAAACAGATTGCATGATTCTTTTGATTTTTTATTACTAGATAAAAAAAGAAAATTATCGTGATGATAATTTTACCTCTTCTGTTCAAATATTTAGAGTAATGGTAAGCCAAGAATATCAAAATATTACTACTGAAAATAGAGTTTTACAATGACAATCTTCTGTCGTCAGTTACGGTAGAGACCTATCTTAAGATGGTGTTTTGATTGACTTATTTTAACTGTTTATTGGCTTTTAAGCACTTTTCTAATTTTTATGGTGTTTGACAATGAAAAAAAATGCTAAAAACACTTTCTTTCAGATATGAAAAGTATAAAAATAAATAAAAAATAAAAAATTAGATATTACCGAGTTATGATTTTTGACTTTTAACTTATAAACAATTTTTAAAAGCCAATTCAAACCCCCCTTAAATCTATTTTGTGGAGTTTGTCAACTTTTTTTGCGGCCACAAACGGTAATTCACATTTGATGAGAAAGTGGTCACAGAAAATATTATTTCCTGTAGTGATATATTGACATAAATCTTTTAAAATGAAATATAACCTATCTCATAACCTTTTCTTTCTTGATATAAAAGAGAGAAAAAAGAAGATAAAATTAGAAGCTTTGCTTGAAGAGTAATGGTGGGACTATTCTAGTAGTTGCTAAAAGCTCCAAAATAGGAGTAGCACAACACAAATGCCATAGTCAACAAACCATGCTGCCTCATTCACTTCGTTTCATTCCCTCCTTCTCTCGTCGCCTTTCTTTTTTCCCCTTCTCCTACAAACCCCAGGTAATTTTTTCTCTCTTTACATATACATATCGGTCTTGTTAGTTTGATTGTTTGAACTTAGATTTCAGTTATAAGTATAGTTGTTATCTTGTTTCTGCTAATTATGTGTTTTTGGGGTTAATTGTTATCAGAATGGAAACGCTTGGAGAAGGATGCTGAGTGCTTATGCATCTTCAGCAGGTGGTTATAAACACCATCTTTTCTTGTTTAATTTTATTTAATGATAGTAAAGTTCAAATCTTTTTCTTTTTGTCATAAAAGAAGTTCAAATCTTTTTCTTTTTTGGTGGATATGAGGGTTGGTATGGATACTTGTTTGCAAGTCATGTTTCGCTTCTCGAGAATTAATTTGACTAATATTCAGAGCTAAATTAGATTAGATTAATTTAATGGTTTAAAATTAAACTTAGATACTCAAAACTATACGAAATGTATTATAAGTTAAGGAGTACGATTTTTCTTATATCAATATGGTGAAAAATATATCTTAAAATGTTGGTAAAAGTTTATGTAGTTTTGACTCTCGAAAAGCTAAACGTGACAAATATTTTGGTACGGGGGAGTAATTGTTTGGTGCTTCTATCTTTATCTAGTTTTCCAAACTCTATGATGGTTGAATTTTGTTGTACCTTGTTGCCAGGCTAGGAGTTTATAGAAGGCTTTCTCATTGAGTACCCTTCTTGGCATTGTTTGCTTAGTTTCCATGTGAAGCTTTCATCTATTATTCGATGTGATCCGAATAAGTCTGACTAAGAAAGGGGGAAAAGAGAGTGAATAATGTGGGTTAGAGGGTTATTCATAGAAGAACGACTCCATTCTACTTGCATCTGGGTTAAATTAGTCAAGTATCTTGTTTCCTGATTAGTCAAAGATTAAAAGAGGGTATCTTGTAGACATATACCCTTAATATATTAGGATTTGGAAGAAGGGATTATTCAGTTTTGTTAAGAATAGTGAAGTTGTTGCTTCGTTTATATATATATATATTTTTAGCATGGCAACTCATTCTCATCCGAAACTTTGCTTGGTGAAATATATTTTACATTTACTAATTGTGTGGTATTATTCCATATGTTTCAACGTAGTATCGAACATAATACTTATTGAGGTAAAGATATCAATATACTCCTGGAGCATTCAAATGTCTTTAGCTAGATAACTCCAATCTTGTTATCTATTGAAACGTCCAGAAGGTGAATTTGATGAAATCCAAGATGACACCAAAACATCAGAGAAAGCCACTGCACTGCATTCGGCTCTCTCGCAGCTTGAAGGTTATTTTTGCAAAGAATCAATGTTGTCGTTGCAGCGCTTCTTTGGTGCTAGACGTACTCCCGTAATACCTACTGGCTCATTGAGGCTTGATCTAGCACTTGGGCTTGGAGGACTACCCAAGGTGATTTTATAAAAAGTGATTACATTAAATGTTTTTATTCCAAACGCAGATTTGTCATCACGCCAGTTGTAAAACTGGGTCTTCATGTGGTGCTGGCATGCTGTTGTCTAAATTTTGTAATCCAAACAAGTAATGGCTGATTTTCTCTTTTACTGTATGTGCAAAGAGCCATGGATGTATGATCTCTTGAAATATGTTTGCTGATAGGGTTTGCAATTTCCCTTCATTAGAAGTTAGGTTCACTATTATTTTTTTGGTGAGGGGAGAGGGGAAGGAGGAGATTTGTAGCTTCCCTGTTATGGCAGGGGCTGTTTTCGTTGTAATTATGTACCATCGTGGTGCCTTTTAATAAAATTTACCTTATCAAAAGAAAGGTATATACTTGTCTTAGCTTATACCTGTATTTTGTGAAAAGTTTTCTGCTTATTATGTGTTCTTTCTTCTTTATTTTTCTTGGGGAGAGGGGTAACTGTATTTGCTGCTTCTCTGAATCAAATTACCGATACTATTCTCGTCTTAAGGATATTGCTGGTATTAACAGTTGCAGTTCATTTAAATTTCCTTCTAAAGGGAAGAATTGTTGAAATTTATGGACAAGAAGCATCTGGGAAGACAACACTTGCCCTTCATGTAATCAGAGAGGCTCAAAAGCTTGGAGGTGAAAAATATACTGACCTTTAACTATTCACATGATGCTTTTCAAGCTTATTTACATATTGTATGCTTTTGTTTTGTTTTAAATAGCACTCATTGATAGAATGAATGGAAAGTTTATCCTTGCCAGTTGGATACTCTCCTAACTTTTTTACTTTTGCATAGGTGTCATGGCTGTAAATCTTGTGTGTTTATATAGATGAACATATTAGATGGGCTTAGAAATGGATTAAGTGCTTCTAAGATTGTTTTATATCTCGGTAAATTCTGAAAACAGTTTAATTCTGATCTTCTTCTTCAAGTGTGATTAGAGAACAAAGAGTCTTCTTTGATCTAGTTTGACACAAAGTAATAGTTAATCATAGTTGTCAAAGTCATACTTAAGCCTCAAGACGAGTTGCATCAGTGGATGATCAGGAAAAAGACTTTAGACAGTAATGATACTAAACATGCTGATCTGCAGATGTACTCGTGGACATTGTACAGTCCATTATTCTTTCCAATTAGACTACTATAAAGAAATTAATGAAAAGTAAACAAAAAACTGGTTCTAGCTCTCGAAGGTAAAGATGATTTACCTTTTGGAAGGAAACATTTCAATGTTTAGCATGGGATAAATATCCAGAATTGTCAGTTTGGAATCTTTTTAGCTATTTCAGTATTTCCTTCCTCTATAATTTTCAAATTTGTTTCCTCTCATCCTATTACCTTTGTACTGGTAGGTTATTGTGCATACCTGGATGTCGAAAACGGAATGAACCCCTCTATTGCCGAAGCAATAGGGGTTAATGTTGAAAATCTCCTTATTTCACAGCCAGATTCTGCTGAGAATTTGCTGAGTATTGTCAATACCCTGACAAAAAGTGGATCCATGGATGTAATCGTGGTCGATAGTGTAAGTGTTTTCTCTTTATAATTCAAGGCTAATCATCTTTCCCTTTTATAAATTATCAGCAATCTTTGCTTCTGAAGGTTTTTAATTGTTTTTTCTTTTAACAGGTGGCAGCTCTTGTTCCCCAACTTGAGCTTGATGCTACGTTATGTGACTCTCCTAAAGGCTTGCAATCAAAGATTATGACACAAGCACTACGTAAAATTCATTATTCGTTATGCAACTCTAGCACACTAATTATTTTCATTAATCAGGTCTGATCTCGTTATTAGAACACACTATACACTGCTATCTGCTTTCCGTAACAGTTGGCATACTGATCCGGCCTCTGTTTAGGTAAGAAGATCTGACAAAGGATTAGTTCGAGGCTGCGGGCGTATGGACGAAGTAACTTGTGGTGGAAATGCTTTGCCTTTTTATGCTGCCGTACGGCTTAAAACAATTAGAAAACAATTGCTTACAACCAGGGATAAGGTAGATATTGCATGTTTCTGACTCATTGATTCGTACCTTCAGAAAAATATATTTTATTAACCGATTATTATAATTACACATTATGGGCTTCCAAATCCTAAAATTTGTTTATTTTGTTTCTTAGATGTTACAACCTAGATTCTTGATATCACCATTCTTTCAGAAGGCTGTATGAATTATTCTGAATCTGTCACTCTGTTCTCTTTCTTTGGACCATCAGAAGGAGAATATGATATTTCCCAAATATGATATTCTCCTTCTCCTTCTCCTTCTCCTTCTCCTTCTCCATCATCAATAATTATATTCACCCAGCATCAAAAATTAAATAGGCAACTCTTTACCTGCTTCTCTTTGTTTTGCTTATTCCCTTTATTTTCAATGGACTAGTCTGAGATGAGTTTCGTGTTGTTTTTCACTGGGTTTATTAGTTACCTTTGACTAGATTAGTGCTTGCTTGATTTTTTTTCCCAGATTACTGGTCTTGAGATCTGTGTAAAGGTGGTTAAAAATAAGCTAGCTCCTGCAGCAACAGAAGCTGAACTGAGGATACAGTACGGGGGAGGCTTCTGCATTGATTCTGAGGTTTTGGAATTGGCTTGTGAACATGAAGTCATTCTGAAAGAGGGAGGGAGCTACTTCATAGATGGACAGGTTCTAAATAGTAGACAGGATGCTGAAGATTATCTAGCTTCCAATGGTGACATTTTAGCTAAGATAGTCGAAACTTTAAGAGATCTATTTATGAACAATAATGGAGGAAAATAAACTGATTAGATAGCCATTTTTCTGGTTTAAATCAACTCCAAGATTTGTGTTGCCTCGTCCTGCAACGTTATCGTGCTAAATCCCTCTGAAGGAAAGCCGTCGCTATGAGCAGAAGCAAATGAGAGTTTATTTCCTCTATCAAGATGTTAGATCAGCAGAGTTGTTGCTGGAAATGTTTATCTAGTGCAAAACCTACAGGATGGCTGCTTCGACTGTATAGATTTCATCATCATGGATCAGACATTTCTGACGATCCTGTTTTCTTATCTGGTAACTCAATCATTACAGTTGATATTTCTTGTCAATTGTCATTATCTTTCCGATGGCGTTATGTTCCAAAGGTTTACAAAATTTGTAGCCTGTGATATCTGTCAAGCTCAGTTCAGTGTTATTCTGTTATATTGGATGTACCATAGACTTTTTAAGCCAATAGAAATGAGGAGCTTCCAATGGATTTTGTTTCTTTACTGTTCCATGTGAAGTTGGAGTAAATTTGCTCTTTATCTTTGTGACCATTCCACTATAAAATGAAAAACTTTCCTAGCTTTTTTGGCAATAGCTTAATTGTTGTTTCTTTCCAATGGCTAGTTGCTAATTACATTTTACTGAGAAGCACTTTTAGATTACCAGATCAATACCTTCAAGATTCTTTATTGTCAATTGAAAGCAACCACCATGCTCATGGAGGAACCAATCCTCAATTCTGAAGCACCTTTTTCTTCCATTTTGGTTGGTTCAATTTCATTTTCCTTAGTTTCAAAATCAATGGTTTAATCAGAAAGGTAAGACTTAAATTTTGTATAAGTTTATTCTTCAAAGAATTTTACATGAAATAATAGAGAGGTCGGTTTGAAGGAAGAAACCAAAAGAAATAAACTATGTAAATACAACAGGTAAAGACTAAAGCTCTATGCAAATACCAAACTTGGAAATGCTTCCAGGTAAAAGGCCATCAAACAACAATTCTTCCTCCAATATACTAAACTCAGAAGCACCCAAAACAAAAATATCACTAAATAAATACAAGGGAAAACAAACAGGGAAAATGAGAAAAATTTGAACTATATACACACTGTGGCAAGTCTCCGGAAGTGTTAAAACCAGTAATAAAAGATGTGCACTTACTTTCGTCAATCAACTGTAGATAGATTACTCAAGCAGCTTCAAGCTCCAATTGTAGCTTCATTTTCTTGTTTGTTTTCAAGTCTTGAAGTAATGATGTAAATTTAGGAGTTCCTGCTTTCCCTTGTTGGAACTTGGAAGTACTGATAAACAAGTCAATAATGTCCGACACTCATCTTTGGTGGAAAAAGTCACCCGATACTTGTGTTGGTAGGATGTGGCAATACTCAGTGACAAAAATAATAAATGTACGATGCCCATGTTCTTCCAGGAAGCAGTGTTTTCCCGTGCCCCAGTCATCACATTTTCTTGAGCTGTAACAAAGCAGTTCCGAATCTGGAAATAAGCTTGATAGCAAATATATGGGATCTAAAAAGAGAAAATTTTCAATCTTGGTAAAACACCTTGTACATCTAGCGCTATCTGGTAGGAGTTCTGCTCTGTCTGGTACCATCATTCATTTCACCATTAAACGATCTCCAAGAAGAAATCTTGAGGTTATAAGGAGAATGTTGACCTGTATACATCTCGTGTAACCTTAGGTGTTGCTTCAGTGTGCTCATTGACCTTGTTTTTGCCTTTGCAGATTCTGTAGCAGCCATGCAAGTAGGAAATATAGAACTTGGTAAAGAGTTAACTGATACGTTTGATTTTCGTTTTACATTAGAAAATGATCTTCTTGGAAGTGAAGAAGGAGAATGTAGGTCCTCTATGCAATCTGCTCTATGCATTTTTCTCACTTGAAGTTGTGTCATCCCATTCATGTCAGCTAGAGGAACATCTGAGTCTGTAAATGATCTCAATTTCTCAAATAACCCTGCTTTTCTGTTTTGCTTGCTGGTTAATACTTGTAAAGTTTGGTCGTTTCTTCTCTCCTGAAAAGAAGCAATATGCTATCAAGTCATTTAAAAAGATATTATAAGTAACCGTTCATAAAAAGTGAGATCAGTAATCTAGAAAATAAGGCAGGTTATCTGGAACATGTTGAAATACACTGATAGTGTGATAATTGCAGTGTGTGTATCTATAAGTAAATTCCTACTTTTGATAACGAATGAGTGAGAGAATGCAAGTGCAAATGAAGTTACCCGATGTGAAAACGCGAATTTCATCAAATGCTCTCTTTTATCAATGGTTTCTTCTCTTCTTGACCACAAGGTTTCACTGTCTTGTTCTGAAGCTAAGTTGAAATTCCAAGTCCTAAGGCTCTTGCATTTAAGCTGTCAGTAACCAAAACCATATTACAGTTATATAAACTAGATAAATATTATTATTTTAATTAAACAATTCAATTTCCTTTTGGAAGTCAAACCATAAATGTTATAACAAGATGTGTTAGTAGGTGTCTTTATAGATTTAATAGTTGAACCAATGTTTGGAACCTTAATTAGAGAAAAGCTGAATGATTGTTCTTACCTTTAGTTCTCTAGATTTCATACATTCACTTGGGCTATTGATGAGTTTCTTGTCATTATTGTTATGATAATCTTCGGAAGTAGGGAGTCTAATTTGATAAACTCTTGTTTTTGACTTTTGAAGTGGCAACATGCACTTCAATTTGGCAATTAATCTTTTTCGCACAATTTCACCTCTAATCACTGCTTGAAGCTTCACAAGACCCTTCAGAGCACTTAATGCTTTCTTGGCCTGCACAACATTTCAGAAGGGCAGAGATTAGGCACCAGTTCATAACTTCATTTTAGCAAAGGTCAGAATATCTTTTGAAAAGGAAGAGAACAATAAGTGAACAGAACAAAAATTCCTAAAAATATGAGAAGAGTTTAATAAGTGAAGAGGGATTTTCCAACAACGAAAAATAGAGGTGAAGCCAGCATTTGAAGTTTATGGCTTCTGAAGTAGCTACTGAACCCATAGCTCATTTTAGTTATTGGATTCGTAATTAAACATTTATACATATTTAATGAAATTTCTAATACAAATATAGGGTCTAATAAAAAGCTATTGGTTCGTTAGAACCTGTAAGTTACAACTGATATGGTTAACAGTCAAAGGGCAAAAAGAGAATGCACGAGCCTCATACATAGTCGTGCTCCTTTAACATGATGAGAAGAAAGGGGCCAGCCTCTTTCTCTACCAATCCTTATCATCTTCTTTTGGTAGAGCACTGAGCTTTTAATCTAACAGTCATAGGTCAAGTCCTGCTATATCCAAACCTACCTTACCCTCTACTATTAACTAGGATTCATAGTAACAGTACAAGATTTCACTTTGGCCTTTGAACTTGTTTAGGGGACGTCGCCCTCTAAGTTACAAGATACTGCTTAAATTCTCAACAAAATATGTGAATAATCTTGAAATTGGATTCTTACCAGGTGGGCGCGATAAGCACTTTGGATTTTAATTACAGCTTGTTTTTGTTTCCTTTTGAATTCATTTGCAGCATTCGTTAGACGAATAACATCAGCAGCAGCATTGGCAGCAGCTACAGCAGCCTCAGCAGCTGCTGCTGTTGCTATAGCAACTGCCAAAGCATGTTTTCTTCGCTGTTTTTTCGCCTCAGTTAATGTTTGCTGAGGTGTTCCTTTCGCCTCAGTTAACGTTTGCTTAGGTGCTGATGTTATGGCAGGACATTTCCTCAACTTGAACTTTTTCAAAAAGCAACATTTCCATCTCTTTGGTTTCTGAAAGATTTTCATTATTTCCAGTTTAGATATCCAAAGTTTAATACTCACTAGTAAGCAACAGAATCTTGAAATTCAAACCTTTTGATCAGCTGTTGGTTTTGTCTCGGGAATGAAAAGTCTCTTGACAAAGGTAAACCAGTTTCTTCTCTTTCCCATTTTAGAAATTCATTAAGTCCTTCAGCAAACAAACAGATTTATCAAACACCTGCCACCTTCAGTTTTCTGAAAGATTGAGAGAAGAGTTTCAGAGGCATTTATATTCCATTCCATATTACAAAGTGCTGCAAAGCTACAATATGAAAACAAAAACTGCCTCAAAAGGGCAGCCCGGTGCACAAAGCATCCCGCGTTCACGCGGGGTCCAGGGAAGGGCCGCATCCTAAAGGGGTGTGACGTAGGCAGACTACCCTAACGCACCGCACCCTAAAGGGGTGTGATGTAGGTAGACTACCCTAACGCAGTGGCCAGTATTTTCGCTAAGGGTATTCAAGATTTAATATATATCTATAAGAAATAATTTTCTGACCTATACATATACACAGTAACATTTTCTATATACATAATATAATGTTCGGGTGATCACCATATATAATTTTTCAATTAAGGGTGTTCAACTGACCACTCTTATATCTATGTAGCTAGCCCTGGCGTAAGCATCAATGGAGGATTCCACGGCTCAAACAGGTGACCTATAGGTCACATGGTAACAACTTTATCGTTTCTCCAAGGCTCCCCTCCGAAAACAAGAACCGTCTCACATCATCAAAATTGTTCATTTTCACATAAGGGACATTCTTGTGATGACAGCTAAATATGAGATCATTGATGAGCTTGAGTTCTTGAATCATATATCAATAATTGTGTAAGCAATAAAATTTAAGGCACATACCTAGAGTAGTTGAAAGAAAGGGTGACCTAAAAAGATCAATTTGAAGGACATGCAAAATTTGGTAACATGAAACAAGTCACCAGTGATTCTTGAATAATATTGATGTTTGTATTGTTCTATGTGCCTTCATTTTCTCCTGTAACTCATGTCTCTCTTATATCCAATGAGAATACTGACGTGACTAGTCCCCGGGCATAGCTGGATGGCAAAAGAGGAACTTAAAATTCAGCTGGAGGCCTGCAACGTGGATTCAAACTCTGGTGATAGCAATTTGCTCTCTTTTGAGGTAGGATTTGTAGGTTTGTAGGTGACAGTTGCTCTGTTCTTAAACTCTGGTCATTCAGGCACATGCTCTCTTCTGGGTGGGACCTTGTAGGTGATATTAGTTGCTCTGTTCTTAAATTCTGATCATTCAGGCACATCAATACCGAAGGACTGGGACTATTATCTTTTGAAATAGTACGGGTAAACCGTGAAACTGAATATAAAAAAAAAATACTGACCTGACCTCACTTAAGCTTTGAGAAGCACACCATGTGCTGTGGAATATTAAATGGGAGAGTGAAAAAAGTTACTTTAGACAAAAAAAATCAAAAAAAAGAATTGATCTTTCAGTTATGTTTAGTACTTTTGGTGACTTGTGGGAAGTCTCTTTAACGTCATATTAAAGGGCCCTCTTCTTTTGCTTCCTCTCCCCCTTTTTCTAACTGTCATTTTCCGAACTCAGAACTGACCTTTTCAAATGTCTCTTTCTGCTTTGAATTTACTGATTTACCCTGAGAAATTACATTGTCCATTCAATAGCCAAAGAGAATTGGATTTGGTGTTTTTTTTTTTTTTTTTTTTTTTTTGATAATTCAGGTTTCCAGGCTTGCGCCTGACTACTTCACTGGTATTACCCAGACGTCCTGGAGATAATAGCATCGGTCCTTCAACAACTATCACCAGGTAAATCGCGGGATGTGCTCCGGTGGTCGATTCACGGGCGTATAATCGATCAATGAGACAAGGTCAAATTCCCCAACATGCAGAATTTCTTCGTGCTTGCGGGGAATCGAACCCACGCTGTCTCATGCCAGAGCGCCTTATAGCGCCCAGGCTTTGCCACTGGACTATGCCCCGGAGGACTGTATTTTTCCTTCTTTAGTGGTCTTTTTCCAGGAGTTTGTGTTAAACAAGAAGCCCGGTTATCTAGTACTAATATAAGTGAGTGTTGATCGGTTGGTAAAACACATTCACCTACGATCTGTAGATTCAAGGTTCGAGTCACGCTAGAGGGTAAGTGTGAAAACACTATAGATCCTCCAAAATGGAAGGGGAAAAAGTACTAATATTAGGTCTCGATTAAATCTGGATTCACGCTGAGAACATCACGGGTAAACGCTTCCTAACAAACACGATACCTTTGATTAAGGATGAAGGAGGGCTCACCACGAGTACTCCTTCACCACAAGCCTTCTTATAATGCCTTATTAGGGATTAAAAAAAGAATAAATATATACTTGTTTTATTAATACCTTCCTATGTGTTTGAGAGAGTTAATTTTAGCATTTCAGTTAATTATGTAGTAATAGTTACTGATCACTATTTAGTAATAATCTCTTATATAAATTTTAAAGGTAGACAAGATTTGATTATCCATCTTTATATGATAACAAAACTTAATATTTTTGATACGCCCCTATCAGAAATTATCCCTCTTAAAGAATTAAGACTTGAAGAGAACATTTAAACAGATTTTGGTGCAACATGTTGGATAATAAGCTCAACCTTTATATTTTGTTTGGATCTTTCGATTCTAACTAACTTGAAATTGAGACATACTTGTTGTTATTGTTTATTGTAATGTTTTAATTAGCAGTACATCTTATGAAATTATGATTCTGAAGTTGCCTAGCATCACCATCTTTATCAAGTTCATTGCTAGTCTTGAAAATAGATCATTGAAGTAAAACTTTTTATATCCCAGCTCATAAAAAATGATTCCAAAATTCGAATATTTTCACAATGTGTTGAACTGTTCAACTAAAATATAGTCAAATAACCCGATAGCTTCTCTTGGTTATTGTATAAAAAGCTATATTCTCTCTTTTGACCAAGAAAATCCTGTTAGTAATCTGTATTCCAAAAAAAAACCAGTAAACAATAAACACTGAAAGTAAACAAAATCAGTGTTGAAAAATAAGAATAATTTTTCAGAATATAATCGAGCCCACTTAGTTCAAAGTGTGTTCTTAAGGAAATTATTCCCCTCACAGTACTCGAGGTTGATGGAATATCCCCTCCCAGGATAGAACGATTATCTTACCAGAATAGTAGTACTTCAAACTCTGGTAGCGGCGAACCACTCAACAGTAATATATCACACAGAATTGATTCGTGCAGAAGAAGAAGAAGATTTTGTAGTTCAGAAAATTAGTAAGTAAAATTCTGAAGAATCAAATGAATTTATAGCCATGAAAGTACTGTTTCTGAAGGTTTGCAACCCTTCTGAACAATCACTAAAACTGGCTGGAAATTTAAATGTGGGAAAGAAACCGGGTTGCGGGTCAGAAGCGGATCCGACCGGGTCGCGGGTCAAGGTCACTAACGGGTAGGATTGGATAAGTTAATTAATTTAATTAAATAATAATTAATTAAATAATTAAAAATTAAAGAAAATTTGGTCCAAAAAGATTATCAGATCCGAGTCGGAGTCGAGTCGTGAGCCGGAGTCGAGTCGAGTCGAGCCGAGCCGAGCGAGCGACGGCGCCGAGAGGTCCTTGCCCCTCAACCCTTTTTATCGACAAGAAGGAGTAATTCTACTTATAAGTAGAAGAACTTTTCTTTCCACTACCGATGTGGGACAACTCCCACTTTTCTTTCCACTACCGATGTGGGACAACTCCCACTTTTATTTCCACTACCGATGTGGGACAACTCCCACTTTTATTTCCACTACCAATGTGGGACAACTCCCACTTTTATTTCCACTACCGATGTGGGACAAATGATTATTTTATAGAGCAAGAGGGAACTCCCTCCATTTCTCATTCAATCTATCATTTAATCCCAACAAATCCAACACTATAGTTTGAGCTTCCAAGTACTACTCGTCACTTGGTCGGGCGAAGAGACCGCCGATAAAAAATGTTCAGTTAAATATTCTTCGCTAAAAAATTATACTACATATATACGTCAAAATGTATTACTTATACATATATTAAATTTTGAACACCCTTAAACGTTTACATGTTTGGCCACATACCTTTGTGTGACGAGTCCCATATATTTTTGGGTCATAGATAAACCATGTGAACATCCATTCGGATATCTTTTGACTCTCAAAGTTGTCAAAGTATTCCTAACCACTTTGGGCCAACCCCACTTTAAAAGTTTAAATTGAAACAAAACAAGAGGAAATCCATTTGAACTTCAGTTAGAGAAAAGGTCTAAAATGAAATATGGTTGATCTTCATAAAAATCGGAAAAAAAAAAGCATTTGCCGAACTTTGAAAGACACGTGTAGATCTCATGGCATATTTACAAATGACACATACTTGGAACTCTGTTTTATGAAAATATAAGGGCAAAAAGGACATGATATTTGGATCAAAATTAAGTGGAACTTTACCTAAGAGAAATCTTGAGTGTGTTTTGATCCTGAAATGAAATGGATCATTTTAAAATTTAAACCTTACATACATTTTTAAAAGGAACTTAACTTCTTCAAATAAAAGGGAATTTGCCAAAATATTTCAAATGATATGCCATGACATAATATAAATGATTTTAAACTATTTTAAGCAAATAATTACAAATGAAGCTTTGAATGTCAATCGTATTCTACTAATTCTTAATATTGGAATGCAAATTAAATGATCTTGACCACCGCTATCTTCTTTCCTTCGTAGACAAACATAAAACGTCAAAAAAATGTGAAATAAAAATAATAATAACCTGTATCCTCACGTCTAGTTTCCGCTAGGATTACTCCAAGACACCAACATGTTTCCTGTAAAGTGAAATAATAATCCAAATTTTCTGAGTTATTTGTACTTCTGCTACAAAAGAAGTTTTAACAAATGCTTCCACTGTCAAACATAGATTTAGGAAAGTTGTACTAAAACAACAAAGAAATAGAGAACTTAATTATCAGATCAAGAAAGCTCTTAACAGTCACTATTTTTACATGAACAGTTACTATAATACTTTGAACGTGAATCCTACAAACAAACGCTAAGGAAGATCTAATTACAGTAGGAAGCTATAGCCCATAGTTATTAGCCTATTTACATGTATTGGAACAAGGGGTGGCTCATCATAAAATAAAATAAAAGCCACCAGCTTTCGCCACAAAGGCAATAAACCACCCACAAACAAAAATTGAAGTTTAGACATTCATTGAGCAACTTCCATTTAGGCCTAGCATTCAACGGCCTCAGTGGAGGACAAGATGCGTGAGGCGAGGCTGAAATGGTTCGGGCATGTTCAGAGGAGAGGTACGGAGGCTTCGGTGCGGAGGTGTGAGAGGTTGGTTTTAGACTGGTTCAGAAGAGGTCGAGGTAGGCCGAAAAAGTATTGGGGAGAAATGATTAGGCAAGACATGGCGCAGTTGTAACTTACCGAGGACATGACCTTAGATAGGAGATTGTGGAGGTCGCGAATTAGGTTGGAGGGTTAGGTAGTAGTACATGTCTCGTGTATCCTTCCATACTAGCAGGTGTAGTGTTACCTTGTAGGTTCATGTCCTTCGATTTCCTGTTTCTATTTATTATCTCTTGTACTCCGATTATCGCACCAGTTGATGCATTTGCTGTTAACATTTCTTCATTGATGCTTATCTATAGTATTTTCCATGATCTCTTTACATTACTTTACTTTACTCTCTTCAAACTGTATCTGACCTTTTTTTGTCATATTTTCTTTTGAGCCGAGGGTATTTCGGAAACAACCTTCCTACCTCCCAAGGTAGGGGTAAGGTCAGCGTACACTCTACTCACCCCAGACCCCACCGTGTGGGATTACACTGTGTATTATGTTGTTGCTGTTATTCAACGGCACCACAATAAGATGCCTTTGAACATAAGTTGAGAACAATATAGTTGTCTGCGATAACGATACCGCCAAAAAAAAAAAGGAAATGCGACCCAAAACTCTCTTCATCTACCACATGTCAAGATCTACTTATGCCACTTTTCACAATCATATGTCAAACTATCCTCGTTTTAATAATATTCTAGTATACGTATCCGCACGATGAGCGGATTGTTCAAAGAAAAGAGCGGAGAGAGATAATAAAAACATATGTATATGAGTCATGTATGACATATTGCGAAATTTTTATTTTCATTTTTTTGGATCATTATTAAGTGCTCATCTCCAGATAGGCCAATACAAAAAATCCAAAACCATTAAATCAACAACCTAATACCAATAAATCAATAGCATTTTCCAATTTGGTTTATCGGTCGAACCAAAATATGCTCTCCTATACACAACGTCTTTTGTTATTTCTTACTGAAATAAAAATAAAGCAGTTAAAGGGATAATATAATGAGAATTTTTTAAGTTGTTATAGCATATATTTATTAAGACAAAGAGCAAAGATGAACTAATCATAGTTTATGTGTCTTACATAAGCAAATTTTCGTCCAACCATACATTAAAGTGAAAATCAAAGACTTAACTTACAAAAGAAAAGAACAAAATCATTTAAAATTATCCGGAATAACTCTCACGTATTCTATCAAATGAATATTATCTCAATTCCAAGCTAATGCATCAATTGCTTGGTTGAGGACAAACTGGACGCTAGGAGCCAGCACCACACTTATTCAACATGTTAAAAATCGATATTTACCAACTCCAACCAAGATCCTCCACTCTTTCTAAAACAAATTATGCATATTTCATTTGTATATACATACAATGTATAAACGAAGTGATAAAACACATTATCATATAAATTACAACAATATACCCGGTATAATCTCACATTATTATATAAATTGTACTTCTAAATTCATCCACTAAGGAAATACTGAATTTTCTAATAAACATAAATTAAAAGCAACCACATCATCCTCCTAACAAATTTAGGATTCAACTAAATATATCCAAATAATTACTAAGAATACTGGAGCGCCATACGATTTGTCTGTTGAGACCACGACAATGCATATTGTACTGAATTCTCAGTTCAACCAAAAATAGATCAGAACCTCCAAAGTATTTTAGATCAGGATATAAATGTAAGTCATAGTCAAGTGTCCCCTGGATGTATCGAATAATGCGTTTGAGCTCATTCATATGTTCAACCCTGGGATCATGCATAAACAAACACACTTGTTGTACGGCAGACGTAATATATGGTCTCGTAAAAGTAAGATACTGAAGGGCCCTGCAAGACTGCGATATCGTGTCGGATCCTCATACGGGGAGCCAGCCGCAGCCCCTAGCTTGAGTTTAGTATCAACTGAAGTGAAAGTGGACTTACATGATGACATAGCAGCTCGCTCAATGATCTCAGCTGCATACTTTCGTTTGGACAAGAACAACCCACCTACATGATGTGTGACAGCAATCCCCAAAAAGTAACTCAAGGGCCCCAGTCTTTCATATCAAACTCAGAATTGAGCATTGTCATGATAGACTGACGTAATGCATAAGAAGAGGCAGTCAAGATAATATCATCCACATATAACAGTATATAAGCCAAGGAAGAACCACGACGATATATGAACAATGAATTATCAGACATGATGTGAGTGAACCCAATAGTCGAAACATAGTCTGAAAACCTCTTATACCAAGCCTGTGGGGACTGCTTAAGCCCATACAAGGACTTCTTCAACAAACAGACATGATGAGGATTTTTGGGATCCCTAAACCTCAAGGGCTGATGCATATAGACTGTCTCCTTGAGATAACCATGTAAGAAAATATTCTTTACATCTAACTAATGAATGGGCCATGCTTTCGAAAGAGTCAAGCTGAGCACAGTCCGAATGGTAGTCGGCTTGACCACCGGACTAAACGTCTCACCACATTCCACACCAACCTGCTGAGTCTTACAATCACCTACAAGACGAGCCTTATCGCCTCGCAAAAGAACCGTCAGAATTGTCCTTATGGGTAAAAATCCACATAGATCGAATAATATTAATACCAGATGGACGGGGAACCAACTCCCACATCCTATTATCAATAAGAGCATTATATTCGCCGGTCATAGCAATTTTCCAATTCGTTTCATTTAAAGGAGACACAGGATTACGGGGTAGGGGTGATTTAAGAACATTAGAATTTAAATTAAAATGTCTTCTAGGTTTAAAAATACTCTGTTGACTACGAGTGACCGGTCTATGACTCGGGGAGAATTGGGCGGATTTTGAAAATTATCGGGACTTGTGACGGACTGGCCAGCAGGCAGTGGGCTTGCTAGCCCAACACGGGAACTAGAAACAGTAGACGACGGAACTGGGCCATAAACTGAAGAAGGGATTGGGCCACTAGCAGAAACTGGGCCAAAACGGGGAGGCAGCCCAGTTTCTAGACCCACGACGGTGGTCTGTCCCGTTATTGGAGAATAAGGGAGTAGTGGGTCCGCTGGCGGATTTGGGGTGCGGGACATGTTCGATAAATGATGGATAATAAATGGGGAGATACCGTTATCCAAAAAATTATACGAACTAGGCACGGACTACTCACTTTAGCATACAGAAATTGGGTCTCATAAAAAATAACATGGCGACTAATGATGATTTTCTTAGACGATAAATTAAACATTTGTATCCACGATGATTAGACGGATAACCCAAAAACACACAAGGGGTAGAACGGGCCTAAAGTTTGTTAATTGTGGTAGACGGATAACATAAGCACCCAAAGACCCGAAGATGTGAATACGAAGGAGTCTTATTATATAAAATTTAAAGAGGGGACGAATATGTCAATCCTTTGATAGGAAGAATGTTAAGAAAATAGGTAGTCATTTGTAGAGCATGATGCCAAAATGAAGAGGGTGCGGAAGCATGAATCAATAAAGTTCGGACAATGTTATTAATGGTACGAATTTTGCGTTCGGTTTTTCCATTTTGTGAAGACGTATGAGGACAAGAAAAATGAAAATTAATCTCATTATTAGCACAAAATTCCTGAAACACCCCATTATCATATTCTTTGTCATTATCACATTGAATATTTTTTATTTCTAGTTCGAATTGGGTTCTAATAAATGCTCTAAATCTTAAGAAAGTGGAAAAACTTGAGATTTTTTCGCTATTGGAAAAGTCCATACAAAATTAGAATAATTATCGAGAAATAGAACATACTAACGATGACCCAAAGAATTGAGAATAGGAGATGTCCATAAATCGCTATGAAGAATATCAAATGGCATTAAAGTATGAGAATTGGAGTCTACAAACGGCATTCTAACAATTTTTCCTAAAGAACAAGATTGACAATTCGGAGTACTACGCGTACCCTTACAAGAAATAAAATTCTTTGTATCTAAGGAAGACAAAATAGACGACCCTGGATGACCTAGACAAGCATGCCACAAGGAAGGAGCAAGGGTTGCAAAAGTTGATGGCAAGGTTGGACTCGATAGACCAGAACATGGCGTGATAGAATGAAGATCTCCCCTACTATCACACCTCATTAGAGGAATCCCCGTCTTGAAATCCTTCACAGAAAATCCAAACGGATTAAATTCAACCGAAACAGAATTGTCATTGGTGAATTTACGGACAGACACCAAATTTTTAATCAATTTAGGGGCATGAATGGTATTTTTCAAAATAAGGGGTGGATGGGGGGGAGACAAAGTTTTATGACCATAACCACGAATTGAAATGGAGTTCAGGACAAAACCTAAGCAAATTTAAAATAGAAAAACTGGCCCATTTTAATGTTTAGTGGACCATTCTAGCTGGTCCACTTCACGCGTCCAAGTGGATGGCCAAGGTGCCGATTTTGGGCCAGTAATTTCTGGCCCAATTGCTTCCCTGTATTTGTTCGAGTACTCATATAATATATCCAATACATTTAATTAAATCTGAAATCCAATTCGACTTAATTAAATAATTTCTATCAAATAGAAATATTCCATAATTATTATAAATTAAATATCTCGATTCTAAATCGAATATTTAATACTTTCTCAATACACTCTTAGATCGAAGAAACAATCGCATATAGTGTGACCCTATAGGCCTTCACATATCCACATTAATCTAATTAGGTCCATACGAAACTCCTAGACTACGTTGTATGACGAACTCAATATGTGAAGTACGTTTACATGAATCCAGCAAACTTAACCTTTATGCGAAACTATAAATTCCTTTCATTAGCGACACACTCGATTAAGCTTAGGATTTGCCAAATGTCTATCCAAATGGTTTAATCACTTTATATCACATTTATTAGTTGATAACTAGACTATATTCTAAATATGTCTCTTGCACTGACCAATGACTTTAGTCAACCTAATAACATTGAGAAGTTGAGTGCTCTCTCGAATTTTCAATCGAGGAATGAATCATATTCTTGACTCAACTACCACCTTGATTTACATCCTGATGCACCCAACACAAGTAGTATCTTATCCAGAAGGAGTTTAAGCTTAGACCTTGGTCAAAGTACATCATTCTGTAAACAAGGTGCGTATTGACCTCAAGTCAAAGGACCTTTATATTTCACATGCCGATAACACTATAGACATGTATAACAAATAGTTTATCGGCAGGGTATACCAATACTTCTCCAAAGTATCCATGTGTCCATCACGAGTAACCATTACTCGCAGCTGTGAGAAATACTACATTCTCCAAGAATGTGATGCAGACTACATGTCGACTTATAGCATATCATCGATATTCCATTCTCGATGATCATTAGTCGAGACTATTTTGAGAGTTATGTTCTATCATTAATATCCCACTCTATTAATGATAACGTAAGCTCAAGGGATGCACATACATGAATAATTGCAAACAATCAAACAATAATTCAATAATTGCAAATGCCATAAATATTATTCTTATTAATAATAAGAATGTGTTCAAGTACATTATGTCTCTAATATAGATTGTCTCTAGGAAATATATATACTTTCAATATCTTGTAAGACATACAATAGAGTTCTTCAGATTTTAACCAATTTTTTAGTCCCCAAGGGGATACTTTGTTTAAACATAGTTATACAAAACATATGCGTTATATAGTGTATAAGAACGCATATGTAATGTACGATAGTGTATAAGGATGTATATGTAAAGTTGTAAAAAAAGTTAAGCAATATTTTATATGTAGTTATACATTACATATATATTATCGATACAACTACTGTTAAGAGTCCCACATCGGATATGGAATGGGAACATGGACTCCTTATATGGACTTGAACAATCCTCACCCTACAAGCTAGCTTTTAGGGTTGAGTTAGGCCCAAGATCCATTATGTATAGAATATTCTCTTGTGGAACATTGCAGGTGAACTCTGGACAGCAATTACTAATTGTATGGTGGATTCGCATTCTTGGAGACCTGGTGCTGCGAAAAGGGAGGATCAACATCTTCTTTCACTATATTACCAATAGATGCATCCAGAATCAACATAGAACCCCGAACCAAGGAATAAAACACAACTTGCTTTGGCTCCGGATTTTCCAATATAACAGTAGTATGAACTTGGACAATCCTCACCATATAAACTAGCTTTTAGGGTTGAGTTAGGCCCAAGATTAATTCTTTACAAAATGTTATCTTGTGGAACACTACAGTGAACTCTGGACAACAATTACTAATGGTATGATGGATTCACATTCTTGGAGACCTGGTGCTGCGAAAAAAGCAAAGGGATGGTCGACATCTTCTTTCACTATATTACCAGTAGATGCATCCATGTAAAGAATGAATCTTGGGCCTAACTCAACCCCAAAAGCTAGCTTATAGGGTGAGGATTGTCCAAGTTCATATAAAGAGTTTGTGTTCCCATTCTATATCCGATGTGAGACTCTTAACACTCCCCGCACGCTCAGACCTTGTTAACTGAAGCGTGGATTATATAATTTGGGGGTCCAACATCGGTGAACAAAGAATTGGAACCGACCTGACTCTGATACCATGTAAAGAATGAATCTTGGTCCTAACTCAACCCCAAAAACTAGCTTGTAAGGTGATGATTGTCTAAGTCCATATAAGAAGTCCATGTTCTCATTCCATATCTGATGTGAGACTCTTAACAATTCAGAATCAACATAGAACCCCGAACCAAGGATAAAACACAACTTGCTTTGCTCCTGATCTTCCAATACAACAGTAGTATTGGGAAATGTTTGATAGTTATGCTTAAACAATTCCTTATTAACGGTAAGTTGAAATTCCTGGTTACGGGACCATCCCCCAGCCCAATAGATGTCGTCACCAATAATGGCCCAGCCTCCGTTATATACGAAATCATCCTCAGAGAGGACTGCTACGGGAGACATCGTTTGCTTTTCCTTTCCCAAAACTCTCTTTTTCAATCTAGACCTTGAGCTGATCTTAAGAACCACCCGATACTACGCCGCAAACTGCCTCTCTTCACTGCCATGGAGATAGACTACAATCTCCTCATCTACCATTGTTGCTGCTTTGAATTAGTTTAGGGTTCTCTCTAATTGTAAAGTCATATGGTTGGGGTTTATATAGTGTTTGGCTAAAATAAAAGAGTGCAAAGCACTTGTTTTTAAGCCAAAATAACAAAAATAAGCCAAAGATCATAAGCTAGAATTTCTAACTTTTGGCTTTCATAAGTCCATCCAAATGGGCTCTTATACTCTTATCAAATTTCGGAGGAAAATACCACTATTTATAATGGTCGATCAAGGATCTTATAAAAATAGAGAAAATAGAGTCTCAGTTAAGGCTGTTTAGTGGAACGGGATATCATGTCCCGTCCCATAAGCTTAGTGGGATGGGACGGGCCTAGCGTTTCGTCCCCTTGTCCCGGTCCACCCCCCTCTCCCTATCCCCTCAAGCCCGTCCCCCGTCTCGCCCCGTCATGTCCCGTCCCACTTCAATTAGAAAAATCATGTTTGTATATTTTGAATTTACAATGTTATCAATTTAAGTTTGAAGTTTATTTTTAATTTATGTCCATTTACTAAACTTATATAGTCTTGTATCACACTATCATCTTTTTATAATTTTAAGTGCTTAATTATTAATTTTAAGAAAATAAAAAATTCCCCTAAGGCCCCCGATCCCTCCATTCCCGCTAGCTTAGTGGGATGGGACGTGCCTAGTGGTTCGCCCCCCGTCCCATCCCACTAACGTCCCAGTCCCCACCCCATATCCCGTTAAGAAATCGTCCTGGCCCGTCCCATCCCACTAAAATTGTCCTCTCCCCCGTTAGACAACCTTAGTCTCAGTTTGAAAACTTTTTGCAATTACATGTATACATAAATTTTATATTTAGAATATAGTGCCAGCTTCTTGTATGTTAATTCTTCCTTCAAAGAGTAGATGAAAAGAATGAATTGGTATTTAGTTTTACATGCTGCTCAATCCTTATGAATTAAATTAGTTTAGAGTTTTACGTTTTATGCAGTATGTAAAACTACAATATCCATTAGCTTGATGAGTCAAAGATGACATGAAACTTACGCTTACATGAACATGTGTGAGAGTATAAATTGTAGTTTGACTTCATCCTCACTTGTCTCTAAAAGGTATTACACTTGAAAAAGTTCACTAAAAGGCCACTGAATTCAAATATGTTACTATTTAAAAATTAATATCT